>CM067361.1:47714003-48149719 GCA_034401795.1 Chaetoderma sp. LZ-2023a
ACTTCAGTCTAATTTAGATTGCGATTCTAAAAATGTTATCTATTTGATATCTTGCAAATTATGCCAAAAGCAGTATGTCGGTGAAACAAAATGCCCTTTAAGATGGCGAGCAACTAGACACCTTTGCGATGTTAGACACGACGAGGACACCAACGTAGCTCAACATTTCAATCTTCCTGGTCATTCTGTCGATAGACACTTTGAAATTATGCCTATTGAGCAACTACCTCTTTCTGCTACGGCCGAAGAAACTGATAAACAAAGAAAACTGCGAGAATCATTTTGGATTAAGCAACTGGAAACAAAATGGCCAAGAGGCATAAACGTGGACCCTGGTCTTGCTGATCAACGTGAAATTATTCCATTCAGTTTAACATACAATCGAAAAAATGTTGAAATTTCTGAAATTTTGAAAGATGAATAACATAAATTGCAGGATAAAATGAAAGAACCTCTCAATTTGCGTCCAGTGATAGCCTTTAAGAAAAACTCCAATCTACGTGACATCTTGGTTAAATCGAAATTAACTCTTCAAAAACCTTCAGAATGAATGATATATATTATTCATATTTTATAGCCTCTGTTGCCTCTATCAAACAAACATAACAAATCTCAGACAATAAAATAAATAAAAAATATCCCCCAACCTTGGGAGATCCTGAGCCAGTGCGTTTAATCATATAACCACCACCACCACCACCACCACCACCACCACCACCAACAACAACAACAACAACAACATCAGCAGCAGCATCATCATCACCATCATCATCAACAACTACAACAACAACAACAACAATCACAGCTACAACCACCACCACCGGGCCACCACCACCACCGCCAACAACCAAAACAACAACAACAACAACAACAACAAAAATAACAACCACAGCCGCCACCATCACCACCACAGCAACCACAGCTACCACCACCACCACCATTACCACCACCACCAACAACAACAGCAACAACATCATCAACATCATCATCATCATCATCATCATCATCATCATTAGCATCATCATCAAAAGCAACAACAACAACCAAAACAACAACAACAACCACTACGACTACCACACCACACACACACACACACACACACACACACACACACACACACACACACACACACACACACACACACCACCACCACCACCACCACCACCACCACCACCACCACCACCCACCACCACCACCACCATCACCACCACCATCACCACCATCACCACGAGCCACCACCACCACCACCACCACCACCACCACCACCACCACCACCACCACAACAACAACAACAACAACAACAACAACAACAACAACAACGACAACAACAACAACAACAACAACCACCACCACAGCCACCACCACCACCATCTCCAACAACAACCACAGCAGCAACATCAACATCAACATGATCAACAACAACAACATCAACAACAACCACTCCCACTACCACCATCACCATGGGCCATCAGCACCGCCACAACAACAACAACAACAACAACAACAACATCTGTTGTAGCCTTAGACCCTTTTGGGGCTTTGGGATCAGCAATGTGTCCGGTCCATGTAGTTCGGTGACGGCATGTGTGAATTTTCTTCCGTCCATCGCACTAATATATATATAGGCCATTGGAACTAAGGAATGCCACCAGTGAATCTACATTGTTGTTGCGTGTCCCCCTCTCCATACGATCCCATGCATAAGTCAAGCCCTGAACTTTTGTCCGCAATTCCGAGTTTACCCACCTTGGAGTTGAAATCTCCACGCACGAACAGTTGCCATCTATAGCTGGGATAATAATGGCGGAGCTCAGTTCTGCATAGAAGTTATCTAATATTGCTCGATTCTCTTTGGATTTTTTCGGTAGTTGGGCCACATGCGTTTGACTACGCGACATTTAGTGCTGGTGTGTTTTCTCGTAGGTATAGCCAGATCGATGAAGGCAACGCGATCACTGGCGTATCCAAAACTAATAACATGGTCCAAGACCCTTGGTTTGATTACGAAGCATAACCCCGGTATGTGGCCTGTTTTCGCTCCATGAGCACTAGCTTATGGCCTGTCTGAAGTTGCTGCTCTGAGTGTTTAGCTACTTTAGTCTCTAGAATGCATGTAATCTCGATGTTATAGTGTTCACAGTCTGCCCCTAAGGTTTGCCTCTTTGATGTTGCACTCAGACGACGTACATTCCACGTAGATATGGTAAGCTCCTGGGAAGATCGCGTCGTCCGAGGATGTCGAGCGCAGCTTCTTGTTTGAAGAAGGTTAGACATAATCAGAGTTGCCTCTGTATGCGGATGTCAGTCCGCAATCCTTGATGACTTAGCCCCGAGCTTAACTGCACAAGATTGTTATTAACGCGTTCAAATAATGTCAGATAATGTCAGGTTTTGTCATGCGAATAGAATATTTAATAATTATTCCGCTGAGGTGTCGTATATGCTTATGTTACCATGTCAATTTCACAGCGCGGTTGTTGACTATTATCCCGACAACCTCTCCCCCTCCCCACCCCCACCCCCAAGTGTAACGAGAGCCAAGAAGACTGTACTGGGGGAATGTGGTGGGGTGGGGTGGTGGTAATGACTACAATGATTATTAGAACTGCGTCTCTGAAGGAATAATTATCACTCCCACGACCGCCTGATAACAATTACAATCGGCAAGCTACCTTAACTACATTTATTAATTTCACAAATGTTCGAGTATCATAAGTTTATTATAGTGATCCACATCAATCTATGTACCGAGTCTATGTACTGAGGAGGCGACACCATTTCAATCCCGGAATCACAGAACAATTATATGTTTCAAAGCAAAAATACGGCTGAGCTGGTGAATATATAAGTAATTTTACTGGAAACTATGCTTTTTTGGATGACTTAGTTTTATTGTCGACAAACTAAACTCTACAGCATCTATACTGAGGTTGAGATATCGGTTCAGTACTGTGAAACGGGATAATCCTTTGAACGCGGATTCTCTGAAGTCTCAGAATCATTATTTCAAGGTAACTTTATGGGTGAGGTGTTGAGGGTTTTTTAACTAATTTGAGTGGGAGCTGCTGCAGCAACAGCTCCCAGTCAAATTAGTTTCAAAATACTAAACAGAATAATTATTAAAATCTAAATGTAAAATATTTTAGGTTTTATAGCCTTTGGGGTTCAAAGTTCTCAATTACAGTTATAAATAGGCCTACAGCTGCAGAGTAGTGCGTTGGTTTGTTGCTGCGACAGTTTGTTCTTATTGCTAATAGCATTAGCTCTAGAAAATATCAAGAGGGAAACTTATTCACAGCCTTTGAATTTATGCATCTCAAATTATTAATTTCTTTAAAGTATAAACTATATAATACTATATAAAAATCATCGCGAGCATTGCCGTAACAATAAATATGCCTAATTGAAATTATGGTGAGTATTGCGCAGTAACGCTTGCGCTTGCAAAACGCGCAAACATTATTAATTAGCAATGGAAACTAATTTAAATCTATTAAAACCTGTCTTAGAAATTATAATCTTCTATTCTCATAAAAGACGATTGTCATTTCATCTCTCAGTCAAATCAGTTTCAAAATATTCAGCATAATATTTATTAAATTCACCTTTCCAGTCTATCCACCGATCATCTGACGTCATATGACGTCATAATTAAAGCGATGCTAATCTCATCTCAAATGTTGTATTGTACTGATAGCTTTTGGTTTATAGATTCCATATCATTCATATCCTGTCACATTCCCTTATCTGTATCGCAATTATCTGCTTTCTAATATCTTGTATATGTTGAGCAATAATCGCCGACATTTTGTGTACTGAAGCGATAGTGCGTGATGTCATGTAAGTGCCAATGCATTACATTCTTTATTACGTAAAAATCGTCTTGTTAAATATTTAGAGACTAATTTGACTGGAAGCAACAACTTCCAGTCAAATTAGTTTCAAAATATTCATCAGCTTACCTGTATATGGAAACGCTATTTGTTTTCTGATTGGTTGAAAAGTAAAACATGACAGCCATCATAGGCTGTAAGGAATGTGTCAACATTTAGCTACTCAAGTCTGAGTATCTTTCTTTAGCGGCATGATAACAAGCTTAATATTCTGTGTATAGTTTACGAGCGTCGTGTTAGATCACTTGAAGAACTTTTATGATATGAAGTTAGTTCTCCTTTAACTAAATGACGTACATGATGATGTCATAATCATTACATCATGAATGATCCGATATAGTCCGTCTTTAACGCTTAATAGTTCAACACGGTGTTCGAATTGTATGTCTTTACTATTTAATAAACATTATGTCGAATATTTTGAAATTAATTTGGCTGGGCGCTGTTCCTGCCATAGGCAGCAACAGCACCCAGGCAAATTAGCTTCAAAATGTTCAACAGCTTACATGTATAGTTTTCTGGAAATTTTATAGTCAGGGAGTTCAGAGATCGATCTAGTGGACGTGGTGTGGGTCGAACTTAGATTGAGATGGGCGGGGCATAGCTAAAAGGGTAAAGGTCCATTGATTTTGACCTCAAATAATGAAGGATTCCAGTTCATCCATCAATCATATGACGTAATAATCATTTACGTGACGTGTAGGCTCGGGCTTCTATTTCAATTTCGCAATCTAAAAAATTATATTAATTTATATGAAATGAAACCATCATATGTTAAGATTTATTTCGTTTCATTACATATAGACACATAATTTAAGCCTATAAAAAGAATACAATTTTAACAATTTTATTTTCAAGCATTCTGGTGTGAATATGCATCTTTAAATGAGCAAACTTATCAGTCGTCTGATGGTCCACATTGACATTAAGAAACGCGGGAAATGCCATCTGAGAGAAGTTAGATTTAATGATTTTCGGAGGATGACATCCTCGCGTATGGATCCGTCCCACTCTTAAGGTTAGGGTCCAAAATAAGCTTGGTCCGGCCCTGTTCCCTACTAGTCCACCGATATCACGTTCTACCTCTTCCAATGGCGGAAATTGTTCTGTTTGCACGAGGTAGTTACTGGAATGCAACCCATTGATAACTCCAGTTTTAGCTACGCCCCGCCCATCTCTAGCTAGGCTTCACCAATCAATCCCTGCACTCTCTGAATCCCAATTTCCAGAAAACTACACAGATAAGCTGTTGAATATTTTGAAACTAATTTGACTGGGTGCTATGGCAGCAACAGTGCCCGCATCGCCCAGTTAAATTAGCTTCAAATTATTTAACATAATGTTTATTAAGTAGTAAAGACATACAATTGGTACAGCTTGTCGTACTATTACGCGTTTGTGACAGACTATATCGCGCTAGTCATAACGTAATGGATTATGACGTCAGCCTACATGTGAGGTAGTTGATTATGACGTCATATGATTGACTGAGAAACTGGATTCCTCAATTAAAAAACGTCTATAAAGGTTGTTATGAACAGGTTTTCTCTCATGTATTCTCCTTTCAGCTTACCGAATTTATATCTGTTTTTCTTTTTCAGTATTTCTCTAGAAATTTGAAAAAGGTGATAGAACCATGTGCTGTCAGAAACTCGAATAATAGTCGACAGTAAGACATTAAAGCGATGCTAATCTCATCTCAAATGTTATACTGCACCGATAGATTATGGTTTATAGATTCCAGATCATTCATATCCTGTCACATTCCCGTTACTGTGTCACAATTATCTGCTTTGTAATATCGCATAAATGTTGAACAGTGATCGCCACCATTTTGTATCCTCAAGCGATAGTGTGTGATGTCATGTAAGTGCCAATGCATTACATTCTTTATTATGTAATACTCATCTCGTTGAATATTTTGAAACAAATTTGACTGGAAATTGTTGCTGCCTATGGCAGCTACACCTTTAGTCAAATTAGTTTCAAAATATTCAACCAATTACCTGTATGATTGCTTTTATACCACATTGCCAAACTATAGCTGCCGCCTCTACGACTGAACTTTATCTCGAGGCAGGCACGCTAGGCTTTTTCTGATTGGTTGAAAAGTAAATCATGACAGCCATCATAGGCTTTAGAAATGTAGCAGCGTTAAGCTACTAAAGCCTGAATATCTTTCTTTAGCGTCATGATGAAAGGCTTAACATTACCTGCATAGTTTATGAGTGGCATATTAGATCACCTGAATAGCTTTCAAGAGTTCAGATTGTTTATCCTGTAAGTTCTAACCCCCCCCCCCCCCCCCTCTTGTGCTAAGAGCGCCTCAAAGCGCTCAAAATACTATTTCATATATCAATTAAACATTTTGATGCTCAGTATTTTTCAAAATATTTTAATTTTCGAAGAATATTCTTCTAAATTTACCACTGAATTGTTTTTCGCTGGCTTGTCCATTAAAATGTAATGGTAAAGAAAAGTTTTTTACTTAGCCAGTGTCTACCTGCATGCCGAGAGAATGGTATTTATTAAATGTTACCACTAGGATGACTGGCTCGGTTTCCGAGCCAGTCATTCTGGTTGTAATTATTAAAAAATACTCTTCTCTAGGCCTTTCAAATAGGCATGACCGCTGCAAAGTTGTTTTTGGTCAGTTTAACTATTAAATTGTTGAAAGTGTTGACACATGAGGGGCTAAGTCAGTATAGCTTCTGTTATATAAGCTACATTATTCATGATATAAGGTCTCACAAACTTGACATATTAAAGTTCTCGTATCCCGTTAATTAGAGAAATATTTGCACGAGATATGAGATTCGTGTCGGTTGCTATGCAATTTACCCAGCATGCAATTCCTGACTCCATGTCCATTTTAGCTAATAGGTGTTATATTATTTGTGTTTTTTGTCAGTCCAGACCGGGTTTCCTCAAACAAAAACAAGCTGTTCTTCCTCACACGCAACTACTGTCTGCACGTGCAACACGTCGTTTGTTAAAGCAATAGATATATGCAGGCCAGGGTAATACGGAAGGGAAACACATTGTTCAACTGGTACATGTAAAATAAGGAAGCAAGAAGGAATTACAAAACCTAAGAATAGCTACTCCATTAAAAACCTGATTACCATTGATCAATCATAATCACACGTAATTATGCTGTTCTGCTTCGATTCTTTCTGCTTTGCACCGAGTGAAGAGAGTTTACACACAAGCCAACTTAACTTGTAACTAGATTTCTATCTTATTAACTTTTACTGACCGAGTATCGAGCTATTTAAAGATGAGTCGGAACGCAAGCACTGCAAATTCCAGTTTCATCCTGTTCTGGCTGATCGTCTGTTGTAAAGCTTCCACTGATATGTCTGATTGTATACCCCCTGATGGCGTATCTTCCGGCAACGATACAAACACAGCCACGAACTGTACTCAAACATCAACGAGGGAGTTTCTTGGTATTAATTTAACCAGTAACACGATAACAGTTTCAGATACCGAGTTACAATTTAACGGATCAGACATTATAGAAATTCGAATAACTACAATTGTCCGTTTTTTCAACCCAGTCGTGTTATTATTGGGAACGACTGGTAACTTGTTGGCGGTTGCAGTTCTCTGCCGAGCGGCATTGCGTAAAAAGAACATGAGTTTATTTCTAATCGGCTTGGAGACTGCAGATACGATGTTTCTCTGGACAGTTAATGTTCACGAGGTTGGCGAAACTATCTTCCATGTGGATATCCTCGGACGGTGTATGTTTATCTGTAAGGGGTACTTTTTCATGTACATTACTTCATCGCAATGTTCTATCTGGTATATGATTGTGCTAACCGCCGAGCGATGTGCTTTTGTGATTTTTCCTCTAAAGGCGAAGCGGTTTCTTACACGACGGGTAGCAATTGTTACTGTAGTGGCTTTACCAATTATGTTCGCTCTTCTCAATAGCCACATATGGTACGGATTTAGCCATGACCCGGCTGCACCCTTCAACGTGCTATCGCCGGGATGTGGCCCCATGCAGGGTAAATATGCAGATTACTTCATACATGTCCATCGGAAAATCGTAATCGTTTCAAACTTCATCGCACCTTTCCCGCTCCTATGTATCGGCAACGCTGCAATCGGTATAAAAATATTCATTCACAACCGACAAATGCGTTCATCTACGGAAGCATACAATCGTAGTGGCCAGTCCAATCAAATGGCATTTGTATTGTTCTTGCTAACGGCAATATTCCTTTTCACACAGCTCCCCATCAACGTGTACATGGTGATGCGTCCGCATCTGTCTCGTTTGGCTAAGTCTCAGAGGGACCTCGCCAGACTGGAACTATTCACACAGACAGTGTTATCTATCTCTAGACTGAACTTTGCTGTCAATTTTCTTGTGTACTGTTTCACTGGAACCGTTTTCAGGGCAGAGTTGAAGAAAATGTGTGCTGTATGTCGGTAATGGGCGAACCCAGTTTTAGCTATGCACCGCTTTTCTACTTCGAATAATACTTACCAGATGTACTATTATGATAATGTCTATTATCTAGTCTAGCTCAAAATAAACAATTAAAACTCCGCACTCGCCTGGTCCTGCCCATACTGTGTCCGGGAATTACCATAGCCCCAGGTACCGAGTCAATTCCCAATCACAGTCAGATTCGTCTATTTTGCTCTCCATGCTAGTCGTGTTTTGTTAGTTCATTTAAAATTTGCAATTTCAACGGAGTTAGCGGTTTTCTAGTGTATTCATTGCTGGAAGAATGCAAGGAAAAGGAAAATCATCTCAGGGGCAGGTTGTATCAATCTAGAATTTATACATTCGTGCTGTAATGAATGATTGAAATTTCCTTAAATTGGCACATTGTTTTAAAATCGTAGATATTGTTGGAGTCGGTCCGGTACCCTTAACTGTTTAAGCATTATGCGGGTACTCGGGTAATTTTTCTTGAGACTCGGTTCCTTCCAAGATGGATGCACTCTTAGCCAAGATGGCGGCGCCCATGAATTATGTTTGCCTTCGGCTTGGCGTATCTATGCACTCTAGTTGTGCCGATCTTTAGTCTTCACTTCATTGATGAAGGTGTTTGTAGCGATCGGTACGTTTTTCTTGGTTATTTTAACTGTTAGTTAATTACCAAGCCGTGTTTATTAATTTTCACTCTACAAATTTTCAAATATTTCCTGCCTTAAGTCTTGATTATCATTAATTTAAGAGAAAGTTAATGTTTTCTAAGTAATTCTAAGATTACAATCAAGTCATTGTGCGTTTGCTCGTCATCCATGTCATATGCAGCATTTTAATTCTTGCTTTGTGTTTGCAGAGGGCTAAAGGCCTTGATACCTTATCTACCAAGTGCAATCGGTTCATGAAACAGAGATTTGCTGGTCACCACTGCGTAGCTTGCGCGAAGTGCAAGGTGGGAAGTCCGTGTGATGTGTGTGTGAAGTGGTCGTCGGAGTTAGTGGCGTAGTTCGACCGTAATCGGCGTGGGCGTCTGGACAGAATCGTGAGGGACAAGGTGGCCAAGGCAGATCAGGCATCCAACAAAGGTTTGGCCTGAATGAGAGGATGGACTCGGCTTTGGGTGTGTGGGCGGCCCAGTTTAAAGCCATGTTTGAGTCCCTGAAATCCACGATCCCGTCGATGCAGCCTGGTGCAGGACTACATTTCAGTGGTCCGGTCAGTGCTGCGGAGGGTGTTGCACCTGTTCCTCCTGTTGCGTTGGCTCAAGAGCTGATGGCAGAGGAGGAGGAGCTTTTGCTCATGGAGGATGCTGGCATGCCCGATCTTTCCGCGATGGCTGTACCCGGTACGTCTCAAGGTTCTCCTTCGGGTTATGTACAGGTTTGCCAGCCAGGTGGTGATATTGACGTTCCGTCAGGCATCTTCCATCCGGATCTTGTTCATCCTGTGCTGCCATTGGAGTCGTGTTTAATGGCTTCGGACGGCATCCTGGCTCCGGTGTCTACGGGCTCTATTGGGTTTCTGTTGGCCACCGTAAGTAATGTGGCTGTGATCCCGGCTCCCGTGCTGGAGCCGATGGATCTCAGTGAGTCCGTATCCGGCGAGTCATTGGATACTTGAGCCACGAGTGCACGGTCGGCGGGCATTGTTTACACTAGTAAGCAAGTTTGCAGTCCTCAGCATGGATCGTTGGTGTCTTTCTCGTCCAAGGGCAAGAAAGAAGATGAAAACGGCAGTCCCTTGTTGGACGAGTCGTCATTTTCCACCGAAGCTGAATGGGTGCAGGTCCTTGAATTGATGTCTGGCCATCTAGTGTTGGCATCGGATCAGGGATCTCAGTGCGATCCGGCAATGGAGCAGATGTCAGAGCGAGTGGCTAGCGCTCTGTCCAGTGGCTCTGAAAGGGATTAGGAGTAGGGTCCATTTTCCGGAGCTTACCTATCATCAGTATGCCCGAGTCCCATGGCTTTCCGTTGGGAAGAGAGAGGCGCTGAATAGGCCGTTAGCTGGCAAGGCTAAGGGGCGTTCTCGTCCGTTAGTTTCCCAGACTAATAAAGATCCTTTTAATGAGTTGACCCTCATTGAGGATGCGGCGAGAGCTGCCATGGCGGTGCTTTCGCATGGCTGTACCGTCCTGCAGGGTATGCTGAGCTGCACGGCGGAAGGTGGGGTAGTGCCAGAGGCCGCTTCTGGAATTATCTCAGAATTGCCTGGCCAGGGTGATCACGAGATCATTGGTTGAGCGATGGAGAATGGTTCTCGATTTTGTAGAACCAGGACCTGAGATGAGGGCTGCGTTATCTTCCGCGCCATTCATTGGTCCAGGCTTGTTCAGCGGCTCGGCATGGCAAGCCTTATCCAAGGTCGCGTCAATGGTTGCGGAGCAAGAAGTAGTCGGCAAGTCATGGAAGTCGACGAATAGGACTCAGCCGCAACAGTCCTACAAGCAGCACCAACAGGAGCAGCAGAAGCAGTGCCTAAGATCGCCCTTCCGTCCTTCTGGCCGTGATACCCATCAGGCATCCAGTTCACAAGGTCCTGGACGTTCTTCCTCATACAAGTCCTCTAGTAAGAGGCCATATGAGGAGGATAGGAAGGGTGGCGGTTCAGGTCGCGGCGGCTACCATAAGGATAGCCGTGGTGATGGGTCCGGACCATCATTTGCCAAGAAACCGTGGGCGACGGTCCTGATGGGCTTCTGGCGGGATCTGCTCCGGTAACACCAGGGACGAGGGGAGTCGAGAATCTTCACCTAGGTGAATTAACATCATCTCGTGCAATATCGATCGCGAATTGTGTGCAGATTCCTTCCGTCGGAAGCAGATTTCGACTGTTCTCAAACCAGTGGGAACAGGTCGTGCAAGATTGTCTGTCAATGGTTAAGAAACGGCTATGAACCGGACTGGTTCATCCATCAATCGTTAGTTCCGTTAACATCGACTCCAGTATGGACTCCCGTTCCAAGGGAATCCGATCGTCTAGAGGCTTTTTGCTCAGAAATCGAAAGTCTTCAGCAGAAGAATGCTATTCACTTAGTTCGCAATCAGTCATCCCCAGGCTTCTATTCGATGATGTTCCTCGTTCCGAAATGCACCAGAGGGTGGAGACCGATTCTCAATCTCAAACCGTTAAACAAGTTTATCCTGTCACCAAGGTTTCAGATGGAGACTGTAGCGGCAGTGATGTCAGGTTTGAGGAAAGGCATGTGGGCAGTGTCGATAGATCTGAACGATGCTTATTTTCATATTCCAATGTCAATCCCTTTTCAGAAATACCTTCGCTTTGCGTTCCAAGACAATGTTTGGGAATTCAATGCGCTTCCATTCAGCTTGACCACAGCTTCGAGAATCTTCACCAAAGTGGTCCTCGTCGTGACTTCTTATCTTCGCAGGAGAAACATAGCTGTTCATACTTACATAGACGACTGGCTGCTGAAGGCGGGGAACCCAGTCAATCTGCGCAAACATCTTCAGGTAGTTCTAGCCTTACTAAAGGATCTAGGATGGATTGTGAATCTAGAGAAATCAGAATTGACTCCATCCCAGGAGTTTGTTTATCTGGGAATATTTTTCAATCTCAGGGACGGCGTAGCTTTTCCAGTGGAGAGCAGAGTCAAGAGCCTAATTGCAGTTTTGGAGTCGATTTCTCTAGGAGCCTATCTGACAGCGCGTCAATATCTCAGGATACTTGTTTTACTAGTGTCTCTGGAGAAAGTGGTTCCTTATGCCGCACTCAGGCACAGGCCGATTCAGGTGTATTTAATGTCGTTCTGGTCTCAGAAAACGGATCCGTTATCTCTGAAAATTCCAGTAAAAGATCCACTGATAGTCCATCTTCAGTGGTGGTTATCAGAACAGAATCTCCTGCGAGGTGTTCCTCTACAACCTCCTCAACCACAGATGTCCATCTTACAGATGCATCGACGATGAGTTGGGGAGTGGTATTGGACAATCGATCAGTGTCAGGGAAATGGGATCGGACCAATATGCAGAAACATATCAATGTTCTCGAATTATTAGCGGTGGTGTTAGCACTTCGAAAGTTCGAGAATTTAATTCAAGACAAGATTGTCCTAATAAGGACAGACAACTCAACAGTGGTGTCTTATTTGAACAGCCAAGGCGGGACCAGGTCACCAGAGTTGTGCATGATGATTTGGAACCTTCTGCTGTGCTGCCAAGAGAGGAATATTATTCTTCGGGCAGCACACATTCCAGGAAGACTGAACATCTCAGCAGATGCGCTCAGTCGAAGGATGGTTTGTCGTCCGACGGAATGGCAGCTCAACCAATCGGTAGCGGAGGTTCTATTCAATCATTGGGGCAAACCAAATGTGGATCTATTTGCGATGAAACAAAACGTAAAGATGGTCACATACGTGTCATCGATCCCGGACCCGCTAACCTTGGCAGTAGATGCACTGGCGATAAGTTGGAAAGGAATGTACGCGTATGCATATCCTCCAACGATTCTCATCCCGAAGGTTCTGGCAAAGATAAGAGAGGAAATATGCCAAGTACTACTGATCGCCCCTTATTGGCCAGGCCGATCATGGTTTACAGATCTGCTGGACCTTCCGGAAGTGTTCAAATTGACTGCATGGATGTTTTCAAGCAGCGTGCAATTGAGTGTGGCTTTTCTGAGCAAGCAGCGAAGTTTATCGCTTCAGCCAGAAGAGGGTCAACCACCAAAACATATAATTATAGAATCAACAAATTTGCAGAATGGTGACATGGAAGAATTATTAATCCCCTATCTGCATCTGTTGAACACGTATCAGATTTTATCTGCCATTTATACGAATTTGAAAAACTTGTACTTTTAACCCTAGCAGCATATATGTCTGCATTAGCTTCAGTCGTTCCCAGTCTGGCCATTGAAGGAGTGGAGAATGACACTTTGAATGAAGTTATTAAAGGAATGAGCAATCTGCGACCTAGACAGCCAATTCCTATCCCAGCATGAAATCTATCTCTTGTTCTACAGGTTTTAGGGCATGCTCCCTTTGGACCAATTAGATCTATATATATTAAACTGTTAAATCAGTTTTCTTGGTTGCAGCAGCGTCGGCGAGAAGGAGAAGCGAGATTCATGCGCTATCTGCCGAGAAAGACCGTTTTGTCATCACGGGTGAAGGTTTAAGACTACTTCCACGTCTTTGTTTCCTGGAAAAGAATCAGTCACTTAAATATCCAGGTCAACCGATCAATTTGCCAAGTTTAGTTAGACATGACCCAAACTCTTCTGCTTGGTGTCCTGTCAGATGTCTGAAAATGTATAAAAAATACCGTACTGAGGAGTGGAGAGATGACCCGAAATGTCTGTGGTTATGTTTCAAAGCTCCTCATTTGCGCCCCTCGAAAGATACTATTTCTCGTTGGATAGTTGATGCTATTCAGATGTCGCACAAAATTGCTACAGGAAAGCAGATTGATCGTGCGAACGCCCATCAGGTCAGAGCATTAGCTGCATCATCGGCCCTTTTTAAGGGTGTCTCATT
This sequence comes from Chaetoderma sp. LZ-2023a, assembly GCA_034401795.1. Classification (NCBI taxonomy): domain Eukaryota; kingdom Metazoa; phylum Mollusca; class Caudofoveata; order Chaetodermatida; family Chaetodermatidae; genus Chaetoderma; species Chaetoderma sp. LZ-2023a. The sequence continues at coordinate 47,727,853 of CM067361.1, forward strand.
AGAGGAGGTGATGTATGTAGCACAATGGCATGCCGAGTCGTCATTTACTGATTTCTACCTTCGCGACATCTCCAGCGCATTTAATCCGGTAGCCATCGCCAATTTGTCGAACATTAGTTAAGCCACATCCGACCACTATTTCACAAACATCGCACGTTACTTCCTCCTGCACTGAGCAAGAGCCATGCACATGACCAGTGAACGACCGTGGATTGGGCCGAGCTCCTGGGATGATCAAGAAAGAACAAGCACTCAAAATGGTGAGTGTTTACATTAATTAAGTGACAAATAATAATATTTACTTACAGTCTAAATATCAGACTGCTTAGGTAAATAGTCTGGTATAAGCGTATACTTATCCTCTCAAACAGACATTAGACTCATTCCAATTTGAAAACTTAATCGATATACTGATATTTTTTCACAATTCGAAGTTGTAGTAGCTTCTTTGCACTCTACTGGACTGCTCTAGCTGAGACTTGGGGCTGACACGGGTCTGGTGGGTGTTGCATCCCCTTTTTTCGACAGCCCTCTGGATTTTGTGCGGACAAAAGAGGGGGGGCGCGGGGCGTGGGCTAGACCATGGAAGTTTAGCACACTATGAGTCAGATGGCAGAACCCAAGCGTATGCCAGTCTCTTCACAACCTTCTCTGTTGGATGGTTGATGAGTGCTGGTTCGAGCCTCACCTCCTCCCACCGGTATTTCTTGGCTGTTGAAATCCGGAGTTTATCATAATAGTACATCTGGTAAGTATTATTCGAAGTAGAATAAAAAAAGCATCCGCTTTTGTTTCTACGAGAATTCTTAATACTTACCAGATGTACTATGGCCCTGTCTCAGCCGCCCCGCTGAGGTGAGGCTGAGCTGCTTTCGCTGTTTGTCAAGGCAAATATAAGACGAATCTGACTGTGATTCGGAATTGACTCGGTACCTTGGGCTATGGTAATTCCCGGATACAGTATTGGCAGGACCTGGAGAGTGCGGAGTTTTAATTGTTTATTTTGAGCTAGACTAGATAATAGACATTATCATAATAGTACATCTGGTACGTATTAAGAATTCTCGTAGAAACAAAAGCGGATGCTTTTTTGAGTCTCTAGATAAGCTCAACCCACGCCCTGCCCATGTTGAGGTCGATCGATCCCTGTATTCCCTGACTCTTAATTTCCAGAAAACTACAGAGATAAGCTGTTGAATATTTTGAAACTAATTTGACTGCGTGATGTTGCTGCCTATGGTAGCAACAGCACCCAGTCAAATTAGTTTCAAACTATTCAACATAATATTTATTAATTAGTAAAGATATACAATTCGTACAACTTGACGGACTATTAACAGTTTATGACGGACTTAATTATGTCATTCTTGACGTAATTGAGTATGACCGCAGACAATACGTGACGTAGTTGATTATGACTTCATATGATTGACTGATCTGTCACTCCAGTGTCTGACGTCATAATCAAATACATCCCTTGCGAGCTGACATCACACTAAAAATGGTGTAAGTCAATCACCAGGATGCCAATAGTCCGTCACGAAAGTGTCTGAACAGACTTCTTAGATTAATTTACAATTTAACAAACAGTATGTTGAATATTTTAAAATATAAATTGACTACGAGCTGTTGTCGATATAGACACCAACAGTCCCCAGTCAAATTAGTGTCAAAACAGCGAACAGCTTGCCTATGTAATGACCTTGACATTTAGTATCTGGGAATTCAGGTTTCAATGTTTCATACCGATTCCAGTACGCGTACAAATTAGGCAGAGCCTAGTGAGGCCACGGTATGGCTAGAAATGGCCATGGTATGGATAGGAATGGCCATGGTATGGCTAGGAATGGCCATGGTAAGGCTAGAAATGGCCACGGTATGTCGAGAAATGGCCGTCGTATGGCTAGGAATGGCCATGGTATGGCTAGGAATGGCCATGGAATGGCGAGGAATGGCCATGGTATGTCTAGAAATGGCCACTGTATGACTAAGAATGGCCATGGTAGGGCTAGAAATCGGCATGGTACGGCTAGAAATACCCACGATATGGCTAGAAATGGTCATGGTATGTCGAAAAATGGCCACAGTATGGCTAGAAATGGCCACAGTATGGCTAGAAATGGCCACAGTACGGCTAGAAATGGTCACGGTATGGCTAAAATGGGCATGATAGGGCTAGAAATCGGCATAGTACGGCTAGAAATACCCACGGTATGGCTAGAAATGGTCATGGTATGTCGAGAAATGGCCACAGTATGGCTAGAAATGGCCGTGGTGCCGCTAGAAATGGCCATGGTATGGCTAGGAATTGCCCTGGTATGTCTAGAAATTGTCACTGTATGGCTAGAAATCCCTATGATACGGCTATAAATGGCCACGGTATGGCTAGAAATGGCCACGGTATGGCTAGGAATTGCCTGTGACGTAGTTAGAAATGGATCCCTCAATGGATGAATCCGGTTTTAACTATGTCCCGCAGATATGCTGTACGCGTGGCTGTGGTGGTGGTGTTGCTTGATAGCCGTTTTTTGAGCTAGGTCATGCACTGGCTCCTTTGATAATAACACGATGAATAGCATGTTCTTGATTATTGAAGATGGTGTGAGATTTAAATATTTCACTTTTGCTGCTGTTATTGTCGTAGATGATCATATTTGTTTTAGACATGCCTGTAGTATATCGTTTTTCTGAGGAATAAGCAGCAACTAGTTACACAACAGCTTGCAGATCAGGAGTTAGGTATGGTGCAAGAGCCGTAATGTCATATGTGGTGTTAGAGATAAGCACAGGTCTGTCACCAATATGAGCTCCATGATCAGACTCCTCTATTTGAAGCACAGGGTTGTTGAAGATCTTGCAGTTCAGAGTTGAGAAAGTTCTCTCATGGAATGTTCCGCCCACATCTAGCTAAGCTCCACCCTCACCTCGCTCGTGTTGGGATCGATTGATCCCTGAATACTCTGACCATCAATTTCCGGAAAACTATACAGATAAGCTGTAAAATATACTGAAACAAATTTTGACCGGGTGCAACAGTAATAGCGCAGAATCAAATTAGTTTCAAAATATTCAACATGATATTTATTAAATAGTAAAGACATACAATTCGTAAAACAACATCTACTTCATAATGACGTCATTGATTGTGATGTCATTCTACACGTCACGAGGTTAATTATGAAGTCATACGATGGCTGGATAGAGTGGAAAGGTCGATTGAGAATGGTTTGGAGAAATGATATGATGACCCCCACTTTACTCGACCCGAAAGACTATTAGTCCGGGAGCCAATTTTCAAAAGGGGTCTAGAAGAATGGTTTCGTAGCACACCCAGTATTCAGAAGGTTTGTCTCTATATTATGCTAGACCGATGTCTTGGGTATATTCTGAGCCGTGTTGTACAAGAAAATTGTGGTATCACTAACCCGTGAGAAGCCCATTTACAATAGGTGTTGAATGTAGTTTTCAGACAATTTTCACAATGGTAAATTTTTCACAAACTTAAGCGCATGTTATATCAATACAATCTTAACCAAAATGGAAAGGAGTGATCGTATATCGCAGATTTATACATAATCAACCTCGTTTAAGACACCCGTATGTTGCTTTGTACATATTGGGGCACTTAGGTCTTCTTGTGACTAGCAATACCTTAGCTACAACAATGCCCATGTTTTCTACATTTTTCATAATTAAACTTTTAACTGACATGCAGTGCATGTCTACACAAGCTGGCAGGACATATTTATCACGTGAGCAAATGAGAGAATGTTCCTCATCCGTGTCAGAGTCATCTTCGACAATTGTATGCTGAACATTGTCACACATTTCACCTCCCATACAAAGGCATGCTTCAGTGTAGAGTAGATTGTTAGCCTTGCATTGACAGAGATCTGTTCTTTTGCAGGCAGACCTTTGACATCTACATGATGTGAGTTCAATTAATCCAAATGGAACAGGATCCTTTGACATTAGAACAGGCTTGAGTAGACCATCCACTATACTCCAGCCATGTCCATTTGGAGATGGAAGATTCTGAACAGCTTGCAATGAACGTCTCCAAACAAGAGCTTGAAAATTGGCCCTTTCGGTGTGATCCTTTAGACTATTCGATGTAGGTTGAAGATTTTCATTTCTTTGTCTCTTTTGACAAAAGAGCCAATAACGGGTTTCATCAGCTGTCTTTCCCACATCCCTGGTGGTATACAACTCACAGACAAATTTCTCACATAGAATTGCAGTATTCGGTGATAAGTCAACATGTTCGCTGAGTTGGGCTAAGCTAAGCTGATGACATTCAGATGACTTTAAGAGATTGAATGATTTTCTCTTAGCGACTCCAAATAATGCACTAGTGCTATCACAACCTGTAAGAGAATGAAACCCAGGCAAAGACAGACAGATAGCTGGGCCCAGTACTTGAGCAACTGTATGTATTGGTATGTATCGCAATTTGTTCTTTGTGCCCGTACGGAACCATAGTTCAGAACAGTGAAGCGAACGATACGTATATATACTAAGTACTGCCACGTCTGTATCAGGAGACTGTATAACAACACGCATGTGGTCTTTTGAAGCGTGTAGCGCGTGCAACATCATACGCGTATCTGCTTCCTCGTGATCTGATCGAAGATCTTCCAAATACGACGAATTGTTCGCTGAAATGACAACAACATCCATTCCATCGTTAAAGCCACCAGCAAGAATGACGCAATTGTCGGCAGATAGCATATTTGGACCAGTATCACGCCACCGCTTGCTGAGAAATGCAACCAGGTTACTTTTGTTGCTTGGATTGCTGATGTACTTGGCCCATTGCTTTGGAACGGGAGTATTTTCTCCAGCAATCTTTACTTCCAATGCTGTTGATGACCCACGTTTTAGCCGCTCTTCCGCTTTGAGAGATTCCAGTCTATCATATCTGTCAAAAACTATATCTACTCTGTTGCAGTCTTCTTGATTCAGTGGAACTGTAAAGATGTGCCAGTATTTATCAGCCAATTCTCCAAATGTAGACGTACCTCCAGTTTTAACCATTTGCACAATTGCCATGCCATCTACTACATAAGCTGTTGCGCCTGTCTTGTCAACAGGTGGAAGCCGTCCATCAACATTTACTTCCTTTTCTAGTTCACTTAACAAAACACTTTTCACATTCTTTCTTAGAGTCCCATCCGTATGTGACAATGATAGTGGAACAGCAGACAGTTCATACGTCATCACTAGTTTTAAATCAACATCTCTGGACCTTGCGGCAATAATTAATCGACCAAATAGTTCGCGGTCAGATCTCACATTGTGAATTTTTTCATCATTTGTTTTGAGTTTTTTCTTCTGTGCTAGGCTGGCAAATGTTTTAAATTTTAAGTGTGGCAACGTGTCCCAAAAGCTTCTCATGTTAGTGTCCAGCCGCTCCTGAACAGAATTGTCCATAATCTCTTTACCAATGTCACAGGCGGAAACAAGTCTCTTGGCAATTTCACTAGGCAATACCACGCCAGTTGCAATGTTTACAAGCGGAAGACACTCGCTGTCGTCGTTTTCCGCAATATTAAAGGGATTGGTCATTATATCTGATGAGAACATCGAAAGTATCTTCTGCACATCGGTTTCATCCCTGTTCATTCGATTAGTCCCCATTTCCGTATGTACTCTAAACATGTGACTATCTTGTAACCCACACATTTGCTTTGTGACCGTTGTTATGGCTGCCCTCTCGTGGCTAGTTAAAAACCACCTCTCCAGAGCTCCTGGCTTTTGTGTTATTCCAATAATACCACCTCGCTTTTTGGAATCCAAATTAATCGATTGCTCTAAGGCCATATCTGTCCACACTTGATTGAATGGATGGTGTGAGCGACTTACGGAATGATTTCCATTCAAGAATTGTTCATGTACATGGGGATGTGTACTTGGAAGCATCTTCATGTCCGCAAGATATATTGGCAGCCATCTTGCATAATTGGTTCTGTCCATGCTGTAGAAATATGGCGCCATAGCAGCAGTAGCAGATAGGTGTGCCTGCCAATCTCCAGTTCTCTCAGCTCTTATGAATCCAAGCAGCAGCTCTACCATATGAATATATGAGTTCCAAAATGCGAACAGGTGTGATTTCGAGCTTGACTCAACTTTAAAGGATTTGAACAGCTGTTGCAATTTATTCACGTACATACACACCTCTTTGAAATTTTCTTGCAGTGCGTCTAATTCGTCAATGCTGCTTCGGCACATCTTTAATTTTCTCATCCAGACTCTCCAAATCTGTTGGAGTAATGTGGTCTTCATGTTGTCCATTCTGTTGAACCCATTTGGAAAAAGACTGCCATTGTAATCGCAGCAGCGCTTCCAGAACCAATTTGTGAGCCCTCACTCCTCGATTATATGACTTCCCTTTAAGTAGAGCAGCAGCCGTGCTGCTACCATATGTGTTGGCCTCTATGAGGAGATCTCCTAAGCCAGAGTCATCAAACATCTTTCCAATAACAGCTAAGTAGTTTAGCGCAATGTGGAATCCCCCCAGTCTGATCACAGTGTCACTAAACTCTTCTTTATATCGCCACTGTATCTCCTTTGCCTTGACATATATGGCCAAGTCGAATGTAATGACCGAGTCATTCTGTCCCAGTGTTGTCATCATTCTTTGAACTTGTATCATGACCGTATACACCGTATTGAATTCAGTTGGTGATCCGGAAATCATTGGACAGTAACCGATTTGTGCAAAAGGTGCGTTAGCACATGATACAAGTGCATTAAATCCACTCCAACTAGGGACTGTTTGTGTTTCTGTGGTCATCATGGGTACAAGATCTACCGTAAACAATTTTATTGGACACATTCGAACGATGGCCCATGCAAGATCCATGACTAATGCCTGTTCCTGGATTGAGCTATCACATTGATACCAATCCTTCTTGACAGTGTCTATGAACGCGGTCACAACTGGTCTTCTACCAAACACCGCACAATCAAGAATTCTGTTTTCAGTACCTGGTGCTGTCAAAGCCCTTCTCCTAACTGAGTGTTCAGCATGTATGACACGCTCTGGTCTTGGGCCAAATTGCATTCGTTGGAACATCACCATTGTCGTTGAGTGAGCTGTCTGTTTACCGTCTAAGGTTTCTTCAAGTATATCATTGTTATCAGCTGCTACCTAAACGAACGAGTTTGGAACAATGTTTGTTGGTATTACAACTCCATACCGTGTTGATTGAGCTAATACTTCAAGCGCCATACTAGTGTCAACTACCTCAATATCACCATAGGAAACGCTATGACCCATACGATTCAGAATGGTGACAACTTGTTTGGAACCTGTAACATGCATCATTGTCATAGCGAGGCTTATGTGTTTTGGCATTTTCTTTCTCCCGTGTGAGAGCGATGTGAGGTGTAGTATTCATTTTAATTTGTTTTTCCGCACCGATTACCACCACATCCATCTGTCTCATTCCAACCACCATTACCTGGGTGCTTTGTCAACAGTGGTACAGCTGGATATACAGATTCTATGATGGAGTTAGTATACATACATAAAATATAACCTTCACATTTCACCCTCGCCTTTGGTATATGCATGCAAAATGTATGTTGGATATATGTTAGGTCGATATCCGTCTAAATATCATATATGGTGAATCTAATACGATATTACTTTGAGTTATGACACGATCATGCTTATATCGTTGTGCACTGTGGATACAGCCAAAGCCTAGACCCCCTATGCAAAGAAATCAGGGTAACTAATTAGTGCTACCACAATTTGTTTGTACAACAGGGCTTAAAATGTGTGGGACATGTCCCCCAAGCCACATAGTTTATTATGACGTCATATGATGGGTGAATAAACTTGAAAAGGTCCATTAATTTAAATTTGCAGCAACCTTGTTCTCTTTGTTACGTAGTGAGTGAAACATGAGTGACAAATTCGATACATGAATCACAAAACAAATGAGCTATTGTGAGATTAGTCGACTTGAATTCTCACATTTTTACCGTTTTTCAAAAGTAACATTATATTCATAGACTGGATTTATTTACTGTTCACAGTCAAACAAATATAACATTTGAATGTGTTCATGTGTTGTGCTGTTATATTTAATAGCATGTTTTTGCGAACGCTATAATTGTGTTTCTTCAGTAGATTTGTGGTAACAAATATGCTAACTTAAACATTTGATAATGACACATATATGTGGTGTTTCTCTTGTTTGCAGAACAGGAAGAGAAACATAACAGACAGTGAACATTTTCACGGTGGTACACGTCCTATTTTGTATCCGGTTATCCGAGTTTTTCAGTCACCCATATTACGTCATAATCAACTACGTCACATGTAGGCTGATGTCGTAATCAATTACACCATGAATTAATCGCGATTTAATCCGTCATCAACGCTTAATAGTCTGTCAACGTGTACAAATTGTATGTCTTTAACATTTAATAAACATTCTGTTGAATATTTTCAAACTAAATTGAATGACCACTGTTGCTGCCGTAGGCAGAAACAGCTACCAGTTAAGTTAGTTTGAAAATATTCAATAGCTTACCTGTATAGTTTTCTGGAAATTAAGATTCAGGGATTGCAGGGATCGATAGATAACAAAACGGGAAAAGTGTGGGTGAAGATTAGCTAATGATGGGTGGGGTATAGCTAAAACTAGATTCATCCATTGTTCCATTTCATTCAGCAAACACAAATAAGGGTTTCTCCTTATACCTTATACATAGTTTTTCACAATCATTGATATCGTTGAATATTGTTTCATATGAATTATCATACCTGCTCCCCATATGAAGTGTAGATAATGGGGCAGGGTGAATAAAGAATATAGGTGTGTTCGTGTTCAACAGCATACATAATAAAATATCACGATGTGGTGCAGCTTTACATTCCTATTTAGATATAGGGATGTATGACCACTGCAGCTGTAGATTTAACTAGATTGATCGGCCTATGACGCGTCATCCCAAATCCCCGCGTTCACTGCTTTGAACTGTTGACACAGCCCACAACCCACCCCGGGCGGATCATGTAAACGTCCTTTTGCACCCCGCAATCATATGGATAACTCATTTTAACAAGTTTGGTGGTGGCGATGGTGGTGGTGATGGTGGGGGTGCTGGTGGCTGTGATGGTGGTTGTGAGGTTGGTGGTGCTGATGGGGTGGTGGTGGTGATGCCGATGGTGGTGGGGTGGTGGTGGTGGGGTGGTGATGGTGGTGATGGTTATATGATTAAACGCACTGGCTCGGGATCCCCCAAGGTTGGGAGATATTTTTTATTTATTTTATTGTCTGATTTGTTATGTTTGTTTGATAGAGGCCTATAAAATAAGAATAATGTATATCATTCATTCTGAAGGTTTTTGAAGAGTTAATTTCGATTTAACCAAGATGTCACGTAGATTGAAGTTTTTCTTAAAGGCTATCACTGGACGCAAATTGAGAGGTTCTTTCATTTTATCCTGCAATTTATGATATTCATCTTTCAAAATTTCAGAAATTTCAACATTTTTTCGATTGCATGTTAAACTGAGTGGAATAATTTCACGTTGATCAGCAAGACCAGACTCCACGTTTATGCCTCTCGGCCATTTTGTTTCCAGTTGCTTGATCCTAAATGATTCTCGAAGTTTTCTTTGTTTATCAGTTTCTTCGGCCGTAGCAGAAAGAGGCAGTTGCTCAATAGGCATAATTTCAAAGTGTCTATCGACAGAATGACCAGGAAGATTGAAATGTTGAGCTACGTTGGTGTCCTCGTCGTGTCTAACATCGCAAAGGTGTCTAGTTGCTCGCCATCTTAAAGGACATTTTGTTTCACCGACATACTGCTTTTGGCATAATTTGCAAGATATTATATAGATAACATTTTTAGAATCGCAATCTAAATTAGACTGAAGTTGGAATTTGCTTTTGTTCTGATAACTGACAAATGTTTTCTGATTAGGTAGATGGAGGTCTAATTTACACCTCTTCTTTCAACATTTCTGAGATTGTCCTACGCCTATAATCTGACGATTGTGACGAATTTTGGTAGGTTTTTGATCGGCAGCCTTATCAGTAATAGTTTCCAAATCATTTCGGACTTTATTTTGCGCAAAAATCGTGTTGAATATCCCCTCGGTTTGAGGGCTTTAAATAAGGTGGAACATACAGATTCAAAATTCTTTCTATCACTAGAATTTCGGTGAAATCGGATAATCTGTGATTTGACAATACCTTTAAAAGTATGAGGTGGATGGAAAGATTTCTTATGCAGTAGTTGATGGGAATCGGTGGGCTTAAAGAACACTTTGTAATCAAGAAGCCCACTCGTGTTATAATTTGCACCTTTGTAGAGAGTAAGGTCTAAAAAGTCTATGGACGACTGGTCGATGTTGGCTTTAAGTTTGATGTTAGGATCGTGATTTTTCAAAATAGCGAAAAATTCATCAAACTCTTCCCTCGAATGATTCCAGATCATAAAAATATCATCGAGGTACCGGCGGTAAAATAGGGGCTGCTTAGGACATTTGTTAAGCGCATCTTCTTCCCACTCAGCTACATAGATGTTGGCAAAACTAGGACTAAACCGTTTACCACATCCACAGATTTATTGGTAGATTTTGCCAGCGAATTCGAAATCATTGCCCTTTAAACTCAGCTCCAGGAGAGCTAATATTTCGCTAGTGGGCCTATTGTTATCAGGATATTTATCAAATGCTCTGCGAACAGAAGTCAACCCCTTTTCGATGTCAATGTTTGTGTACATAGCATCGATGTCGAGGGTGACCAAGAGTGAGTTTGGAGGAACAGAAATTTTGGAGACATCGGATAGGAAATCCTCAGTGTTGTTCAAAAAGCTGAAATGTCTATTCGCAATTGGTTGTAGGTGGTAATCAATAATTTCACTAATTCGATAAGATTCAGAGCCGCAATCAGAGATAATAGGTCGACCTGGTGGTATCATAGGGTCGGACCACGACTCAATAGGTTTATGAATATTTGGCAAAAGGTAAAACGTACGTGGATTTGAATCTCGTTTAGCAGTAAGGTATTTAAACTGCTTTTTCGTTATGGCCTTGTTGTCAGCCATTTCTTGAAGGATTCCATTACATTTATCACAATTATTTTGCCAGAGTGGTTCGTCTAATTTGAGGTAGTGTTTCGGATTACTGAGTTGCCGATGCGCTTCATGAATGAACGTGGTGGTGGAGGTGGTGGTGGTGGTGGTGGTGGTGGTGATGGTGGTGGTGGTGGTGGTGGTGGTCGTGGTGGTGGTGGTGCTGGTGGTAGTGGTGGTGGTGGTGGAGGTGGTGGTGGCGGTGACGGATGTGGTGGCGTTGGCGGTGATGGAGGTGGTGGGGGTGATGGTCGTGGTGGTGATGGAGGTGGTGGAAGTGGTGGTGGTGGTGGTGGTGGTGGTGGTGGTGGTGGTGGTGGTGGTGGTGGTGGTGGTGTTATTTCTGAGCTTTCTTAATTTAATTCATAAAAATATATCTAAATATGTTTCACTACTTGGGTCATTAGTTGATGCTGCTGTTTATTATAATTGATGTTGATGGTATTTTTATTGTTGCTCTTATGGTACCTAATGTTGATCATATTTTAAGATTAAATGTATTATAAAACAATCCAAAATATGTTTCTAAATTTGAATTATACTTCTTCTTCTTCTTCTTCTTCTCCTTCTTCTTCTTATTATTATTATTATTATTATTATTTTGGTAACCTAACTACTATAGTATTGGCATTATGATTGTCATTGGTACTGCTGGTTATTACAATATTTACTATTATGTATTGTTATTATTCTGCTACGTGGTGTATTTACAGTACTATTTAAGCATGTAAATCAGGGGCACGGTTATAAGCCTGTCTTCTCGTAATACAATTTGATTTTTAAAAATTCAGTCTTGACCAAATCGAAATGTTTTTTTTATTTGTGAATAAGGTTTTAAAGCTTTCGCAAAAAATGATTTGTCCCCCAAATGAGACTAAAATATATCTGAGTTCTGGCGTAAACAGCGTTGACCTACAATCCTTGAGTGAGTTGTAACATAAAAAATGATGTTATATGTCGGACTAGTCAGGTACTGAATCTTAATGTAGCCGTGTTCATCGAATCAATCATTTCCAACAAATATTGAGAATAATTAATTAGGCCTACTCAGATAAGTATATCTAATCTACTACCAAAATGATTTCTGACGAATTGTTATAGTAGGCATATATAGGGGAGACCGGGGCTAGTTGTTACGAGTTTTCAAAATTCCCTTCTATATTTTAAACCATCAGAGATAACATTACGATATGCTGTAGTCAGATAGTCTACTATGTGTCTTAACAGAAACATCATATATCAGCTTTCCACATTGTCTTGTTTTTTAAATAAACCAGCACGTGTGACAAAGAAAATCTGTAACAACTTACCCCTTAAACGGGGTCACTTGTTACACTATACGGGGTATGTTGTTACAATAAAAAAAATCATTAAATTACAAGAATGAGTAAACAGGTTGGATGAAAGAATTGAACAGTATAAATTTTAATTAAATCTATAGAAGCTGATAAAAATGTGATGCGTTTGTTGGCTTTGATGCATATCAGACCAATTTGTAAAGATTAACAATTAAATAAAAAGTCAATGCTGGTCAACTGTTCTTGATCAAATTACTGTTCTTCATCAGAGTCACATATATGACACACGTAGAAACGATCACCATTGGTACATTCTTCGTGTGACCACTCCTTGCAGCTAGTGCACTCAACCCACTTTTCACCAGGACGAGAATCTGCATAGTCCTCACCGCAAACTAGACAATTGTACTTTACCTGGCTCTTTTTGCTACACTTCATTGGATGCTTCTTGATGGGCTTTTTTGATATACTATTGTCACTAATAAGTTTTCTCTTTGTGCTTTTCTTCTTTTCAGCATTCTCCTTAGCGAATCGTAGCTTCTCCCGTTCAGGTGTATCTGTCAAGATCGCGGTATGACGCTTTTTTCGGGTGCATCCTGTTCCTTTTCTTGGGCTTGCCTTTTTAAATGGTCGCAACATTTCAGGTGACACAACAACGCCTAGAGGCAGGTCATCAGCATGGCCCTCGGCACTCGTTCCAGGCTGGTTAGAACTGTCAGCGTTGTTTTTATCAATGGTGTAGGTTGAGGAAACCTGGGGCGTTTCTGGCACAATGACATCGCTTTCTCCAGACGAGGTAGTGGCAAAGGCATCCCTTGTCTCGGAAGGTGGAGTCAACTCAATGGCAGTGGTACCACTTGTTTCTGGCTCAGAGCTAAGATCACGTTCAGCAGCAGGCCTATCTTGTGTCTCATTGCCATATATGTTGTCATTAATCTGTGGAATCTCTTCTAATGGACGATCCGTCACGCTACTTGGCAAGAATTCATCTTCTCCGAACACGTTTCGGTTGAAAGGGTAGACACCGGACACCTTGAAGCCATTTTGTATATTTAGAGCAGTTGTTGCCAGTGGCAATGCATCTGTAGTAATGCCAGGTATATCGTAGATCGTCATGGTCTTTCCCGGGTTTCTTTTCATCCACCCATCACATCCAGCATTAAAGAACTTTTTGAACGGTCCATAAACGCTCCTGTCCAGTGGCTGCAGCTTGTGGGAGCAATGTGGCGGAAATGTAACAATGATGATACCATTTTCCCTACACAGATCAATTAGGTCGAGTGAGACGTGTGAGTCATGATTATCCATCAGGAGGAGTACAGGTTTCTCTTTCGTACGCTTGGTAACATTGATAAAGTGTCTTATGAATATAAGGAAGTTTTTCTCTGTCATCCATCCAGAGGGGTAAGCCGCACCTATGCAGCCCCGGGGACCTGCATTTATGAAATGGTCTCTAAAGTTCACTCTAGGGAAGATGAACATTGGCGGAACAGTATTACCGTTAGCACTAACTGCAATAACCATGGTTACTAAAGTTCCCCTTTCTGCTGATGTTACAGCCCCAACTTGCTTTGCCCCTTTTTGTGCAACAATGCGATTTGGTTGCTGCACAGTTGTGATCCCAGTTTCGTCTATATTATATATGTCACTACATAGAAACTTATAACGGTCTAACACTTCTGAAAGGTTATTGAAGAATTTGTCGACATTGGTCCTATTGAAACTGGTTGCACGACTTAGGGACGTGGCTTCGGGGGTACGTATGGACAATGAATTGTGGCGTCTAATGAAACCCGAAAACCAGTCAGCGCCAGCCCTACCTTTGTCTTCCCAGTTTGGTGGAAATTGGATATTGTTAGAGACTGCAAATTCATATGCGAATTCTCTGACTTCCCTCGGTGACAGGCCGTAGTAGATCTTGGATGCTTTTAATATGTAGTCAACTAGTAGCTTTTCTTGGGTGGGTGCGAATACGATTCGGGTCTGTGTGTAGCCAACAGTTGCATCTTGTCCAGCTCTCAGTTTCTTGCAATATCGATGAAGGGTCATAAAGTTGATCTGCAATAAGAACATAAATAAAATCCATGTGATATATGCTAGAGCACATCCGTTTTGGGGGTGAGGCGATGTGGTATGCGTTTTGGACATGGTCGGGTGGTAATGAATGGTTGTTCATTAACCCTTAGCACACTGATGTCGAAAACTAGATAGTTACCGAGTCAGGAAAGGAAAGGCTGGTGTCCATTTTGGAAACAATTGCTTCTGAAACCTGTTGCTGTCATAGCCAGCAACAGCTTTCAGCAGCATTGCTTCCAAAACGAACAACAGCTTTCATATAAAATTAAATTAAATTTTAAAACTTTCGTGTGCTAAGGGTTAATGTAGTTGGTCTAAAAACCACCTGCCTTAATTAGCCACCATCTTATGGGCCCAAATGCCATTTTACTAGCAACTGACTTGTATCTAAGAGACTATAACTAATAGATCTTTAGAAATATTATGTTAAAATTAATTTGCCCTAGATCATATGGCATCAGCGGCATCCAGTCAACTTATTTTCAAAATATTTAACAACTTTCCCATGAGACTGCCTTGAAATTGCGATATGCCTACTCGGATTTCATTTGAGGTTACATTGATCAATTAAACCAGAGCTATCTTATATAGCCTATGGTAGGCCGATTATAAAGATTTCATGCACACATCCCGATCTCTCCCTTATCCTCCCCATCACCCACACCCCACCCCAACACACCAAAACACCGGGGTTTTATACGGGGGTGGGGGTGGGGGGCAAGGGGGGATTTATCCTCAACCCCATTGAGGTAGCATGCCCCCCCCCAATGAATCTTCAGGAGTTACACATTTGTCCGCGATTTGTATAGGCACTACACCTGCATTCAATTAATCCCCCCCCCCATTCACTGAATTCCTGGATAAAAGAACGCACGCACACACGCGCGGGCATGCACGCAAGCACGCACGCACGCACGCACGCACGCACGCACGCACGCACGCACGCACGCACACACGCACGCACGCACGCACGCACACTTCTGTCAGCAATGTTTAATAATGTTTGATAATTCTTACAGTGTAGGCCTAGATTGTTTTTCTCTTTCATTCTGTTAACCATTTCGACAATACATAGCAGCTCTGACAAAAATGTTATGAGGTAGGCCTAAGAAATATCCTGCAGAAATGTTGAAACTAATTTGACTGGAAGCCGTTGCTGCCTCTTCCAGTCAAATTATTGTCAAAATATTCAGCGTCTTTCCTGTAAGGTTGTCTTGAAATTGAGATAAAAAGTGCTTTAATCGGTGAATGGGTTAACCCTTACGTTGTAATCATCGGCGACTTTCCGAATGCTTTCTGCGTAACGAATTACTCTGTCCGCCGCCACTTTCATAATGTCATCGCTTGCCGTTTCTGCTCGATTCGTCTTCCTTTTATAGTTACGTACCATTGTTGGTTCACGAAACCTGCAAGAAATTGACAGAATCTCTTTAAAATATTAGCTAAACCATACGGGGCAAGTTGTTACACAATACATTAGTGCAGGGGCAAGTTGTTACAGCACGTAACAACGTTCCCCAGTGTATATACATCACGTCTGACACTATGTAGGTCAATCACACTCGTGGGTATCAAACTTCAATGTACGTATAAATTAAGCAAAATCACCATGCTATGAAATAATATAATGCAATTTGTCATGCATATATTTGTAAATGACACAGTAAATATATTGCGCATTCGAAAAAAGTTACTAAAATGGGTATAAAATTAACTTTTCTTCTTACCTTTTAAAACCCGTATTCGAATTTCGCGCAACGTGTTTAAAGGGGACGTAATGCAGGCCAGATGACGTTGTACGACGCGTGGCGCTAACTGCTTATTTGTCTCCGAGTTATGGGCCTTGTAACAACTTGCCCCTGTAACGACTAGCCCCGGTCTCCCCTACAATAGACAATGTAAATTATTTTTGTAAAAGAAATATACAAATTATGATTAAAATAGTCGATAGTTAAGTAAAAAAATTACATGCTCATGTACATTGTATGTAGAGTGAAATTATATTTCATTGTCACAGAGATCATTTTCAAACAATCTCTGGAAATCGAGGAATCCAGTTTTTGCTATGTCCCGCCAATCTTTACCTAAGCTCCATCCACTCTTCGTCCAATGTGGGATCGGAACTGCAAAACTGTATGGCGAGAAATAGCTTTGTTCTTGAAAGAGTGAGCTCCAAACGACATTGATAAGATGCCACACTCCGCAAAGCAATATATGGAAATCGCCAATTCTATGCCATATAAGACAGGGTAAGACTACATCGAACCAGGCGGTTAGGTCATCTGCAAGGAGAAGCCTGTAGCATGGATGCAAGACAACAGATACGTTCAGGGTGGCTGAGGGTGAAAGGAAGACATGTGTTATTTCTAATACAAAATACAAGAGACTGCAGAGCAAAGGAGATAAGACAGAAATCTATAGTGTGGTGTCACATGGACCAAAACTGGGCCAAATGGTTAGAAATTTTGATGCTGAGATGGTAAGGCCGATTCCACAACCAATGCGCAAAGAGATCTGGCAGAATAATGGGTATAACATAGGGGACTAAGGAGAACATGAAAACCTGGTAGCTGTTGTATTTCATTTTGCCAAGATTAGATTTACTGTGATGGATGCATTGAAAATGGGAGATTTTAAAGTGCCCATAAAGTAACATATTTCATTGGGCATATGCATGGTATGACATTATTGGCAAATCAAAATTGGCTCAATAACATCAATCATATGAAGTCTTGACCATAACTACAAGATCGTATGCAGAAAAGCAGAAATAGCCAGTGAAAACAGTGAAGTGAATGTGGAAAATGTTGTTGGCAAAAGATTAAAGATATCACAAAATGAAGACACATGCTTTGGAGGACTCTGGATGATAGGACTAATCAGTTCTGTGCAGATTTTCTGTTGCTCTATTAAGTCACAAATCTCCACAATGAAGCAGTGGGTGACATTGCTAAATGGTTCAGACTTTTTTTTACAAAAATTGATCTGAGTAACCGCAATGGCAGATACCAGTTGAATTAAAGTCTAATCACATGTAATCATTTTCAACTGATGGATGCTGTTTTCAATTAAAGGAAATGCTATTTGACATTATCAACTCAGTGGCAGCACTCAATCACTGGTGAAAATTACTTGGCAGAAATTACTTGAAAATGTTGAAAAAATGTTGAGGACACATTAGATCACACATCAACCTGGAAAGATCATCGCAAGAGATTGACAGATGTTCTGTCTATAATAAAGAATGTGTGAGTGATAATAAGGCCCCCAATGTGTGTCATTGGGTAGTCCTTGGACTTTTATAGTCACATCAATAATGCAGGAGCAGGGATTATAAAATCTAAGGGTATGCTCCCTTCAAAAGGCTACCAGGGTGAATCGAAAAATCTGACTATTATGATATGATGTGTTACACCTAGAACATCCCTCTGCAGATTTTATTGAGATCTGTCATTTCCGGAAAGGTGTCAAAATAATCAGCTGATAATACAATTGAAACTAGTTAAAGATTTGATAACAATTTGGCTGAAAATCGTTGACGCAACAATTTTCAATCAAATTGTTCTTAAAATAATCAGCAGGGCAGTCAATGTTGCAAGACTTGCTGAAGATATTTCGAGCAACTTTATTGACAGTCATTTCTGACTAAAGCAGCAAAGGCGTTGTCAAGTTTTTCTCAGAATAATCAGCAGGCTTTCTGTTTTGTTCACCTTGGAAGCCAGCACAAGAATGACTAGCATTAGTGTTACGAGAATGGTTTTATACAAACAATTGAGTCTGAAATAATGGCGCCACAAATATCTATATAACGTGGCGGCTACAACTCTAGTTAGTTAAAGTGCCCATAAAGTAACAAATATACCTAAATTTAACTTCTTTTATTAATAGATGAGAATTTTAAAGTCGTACGTGCATGCTAGGATGCTTGAAATATTCTTATTGTAGGTCTTTGGATGTTTAGGCTGTGTACCTCAATGTAATGAAATGAAATAAATCTCCGGATATGATGATTTGATTTTGATTTGGTATAAATTAATATATTTTTAGTTGGAAAATTGAATCCCTAGTTCAACTTCGCAACTTAAAATAATTATCACAACCTATATGGAACGAAATCATCGTATGTAAAAGTTTATTTTAAAGAACAATCTTTTGTATTGAACTGAGCTAGCCATTCTATTATTTAAAAACACTGAGGCAATAACAAGCCAATGGCTTATGTCTCGTAAAATGATGATGATGATGATTTATTTATTTAATTTCGCTATGTTGGTGTACAAAATTTAAGCCTCTAAAAGTGTACAAATTTTTTTTTTTTAAATACTAGTGTGAATGGGCGCCTTTAAGTCCAATGCCATGACTTGTATAACATTGCATAAATAAATCACACATGCGTCAATATTTCATAAAATACACACTGATTTCGCGTGAAACGTTCTCAGTTAATAACAAAAACAGATTTTGCTCAATATCTGACAGCCTGCTACTAACACGCTGATCGATTTCCAACTCAAAATGTATCACCTGCATGGGACGTAATCAAGCTAATTTATTTTCCCAAACAGTTCTTTTAAGACAACATTTCCTCCCTTTTACCATAATTTAAATGAAAGTGAACGACATTTGCAGGATTTTCATATACCTCTTTGATAATGAATTTGTAGCATATCGCTATGGTTAATAAAAGATTAACATGTATGAGCCTATTCAGCAGGAAATACTGTACGAGAACCAAATACAAATAGTGTGTGTACAATAAATAATTTCAGCTATCAATATCTGCCTTATTTACTATTGATTCCTATGCTTGGATATGTTAGTCATAGGTCGAGTCACACAGATACAGGTAGCTTATCGAGTTCTGGAACTGAAAAAGCTGAAATCAGAATTCACGGTAAGAGTATTTTCAAATTTGCATTGCTCGCTCTTTTCTTAGTGCATACTCGTACTATATATGTGCAGGCCGGATTTTGATTGTCTTTCAACTATATTCTATACAGGGCTCTTAAAATTGTCTTCAAATAGTTCACATATATAGGCCTATATCAGCTTACAATCTCAAAATGGGTGGGCGATGGTGATGGATGACGAAACGTGAAGATTAACGACGGAAGCTGAGAGGATGAGCAGGTCTTTTGGCAGGCTTCTTCTTCTTCGTTTCGTTCGCTGATCATACCGGCAGTCCTGTAAGTGACTATCGACATGATCATAAGCGTTAAGTGCGTGGATCCATGGTTTATTAGAGTGCGCCGTGCGGCCTGAAACCTCCGTCTTCAGCACTCGAGGTTTCTGTCAGGGTTACCTCACCCTTACCTCCTTTAGTCGCCTCTTACAACACGCAGAAGATACGGAAGGTGTATTCTAAGCCCCACATACAGGGCTCAAATTTTGGCAGGCTTATAGTTGAACTGATATCAACCCACTCTGGAAAGTCATGTGAGGTTGCTTCTGGACATGTCTGCTTGATGTTGTGTTTCCTAGTGTTAGCTTTGCCAAGTAATGCAATGCCGCAGACGTGGAGATGAGGGGTGCAGCTCTGTATTGACGTGAAATGAGACCATGCTTGGGAAGGCCGTGTTGTGGATGTCAAGGTGGTTGTGGATGATGATGCTACTTGGATGTGGATGCTACTCTCGTTCTCCTTTATTCAGCACCTGATCAACGTTTTACACATAAGTATGAAAGGGTTTATTCACGCCTAGTGGCTAACAATGTGACTGCTACTAGTCGAGCAGCAGAAAAGCAGTTTCGGATGTCCAACCCCAGATGGCAGTACAAAATTTGTCAACATATATCAAAATGTTCCTCTTCGCATCAGGATCAAGGAACCTAATGTTGACAATCTCAAAGATGTGTACAAGCTGAGAATTTTAGGGTCAAATTAAAGGGTTTTTGGTGAAAACTTGTGAAAAATTAAATTTCTAATAATAGTAAGGGGTGATGTGTGATTCAGTAGAATTTGTGTGCTAAAATTGAATATTGGCAGGTTTGGTACCACTTTAGATCATAGAATAGGAAATTTAAGGGTTCAGACTTTTGGGCCGGTGGATCATATTTTAACCCCTTTCAGAACTATTTCTTGCCAGACAGGCTGATGAATATATCTCTACTCATAATTGGTAGACTTGTATGTTATTTGTGTCCAATTTGATGTTTTCAACGTTTCTGAGTTCAATAATGAGGGTTCCATATCGATTTGACGTCAAGCTAAATGTCACCCTGTCAATGACAAAGGCATTTGTCAGTCAAGCAAAGTAGTGCAGCGGCTTAGCATAAGAAAACTCTCTAGTTCTCGAGAAACGCCAGCTTGAAATGCAAAATTATTTTGTTAACATACATCAATATGTTCGTTATGGCATCATGATCAAAATAAAACCAATATTGACAATTTTGAAAATTTGTATGAGCTGAGAATTTTCGAATCAGATTAATGGTTCTTGTTGAAACAGGTGTGACACAAGTTGCAATACTCGTGGCTGTATCGGAAATTTAAAAAAACCTTTCCGACAGGCATATTAGTCTATCGACTTATACGAGTTGCTGTTACTGTTAGAAAAGTGGAAAATTGGTTACATTTAACAAGAAGCGGTATTTGTTTTCCAATGAATTGTGATACATTTTAATGGATTACGCAGTTAGTTGAATTTCAGAAATGAAATAGTCAATGTCATAAATGAATGATCGACATAGAGATTACATCAGTAATAAGTCTCTAAAGAAATACGGTTCAGAAATGTAGATTTCAGAGAAACCATAGGTTGGTAAGAACTGACTAAGGCTTCCACGTTGCTGGAAGACTGACGCTACAGTGCTAAATGAGCCCGTTCATACGTACATAAGTTTACCTATTCTGGTACTCATAACAACGGTCTTATAATAGCCATGCCATTCGACCCAGTTTCTAATTGTCACTATCATCTTCATTTGGTTGTTCTATCGCATCTGTTGTCAGGGTATTGTTACAAGATATTAGCCAACATGTTCAATGGATGTTTCTACAAAGACATGTGCAATCTTTTGTGCAGTTATTTGATGCACAATCACTAACCAAATTGTTGAGCAGTTCGGGGGGGGGGGGGGGCAGCTGGTGACTGGCTCGTAATCTTTGGTTTATGTGTACCAGTCTCGACATGTATCATTCCTAACCGAATGCAACAAGTCATGAACTATTCTCTGTTGGTGTTAGCTTTTTCCTGCGAGGTTTTTGTCAGCCTTTTCACATCGAAGACTGGTTAGAAAGTCTTTCTTGCCATACATAGCTCCTACAAACATCATACTGTCTACAATAATCTGAATTGAAAAATATGAGCCTTCTCAACAAGTACATGAAATACGGCGCTTTTCCCATGACAAACATTGTATGGTTGTATCACATCCAGTCAAGCAACAGATGGGAAGTAGGAGATACCTAGGGGACTTAGTCACATAATTTTTATTTCATGAGCTGGGATATATCTTACTAGATTTATATATGCGGGCCATTCAGCCTGTCAGGAACTAGCTAGAAAAGCCCAGCTCGATGATGAATGAGAAGAACAAGTACATCAGTGTCCGGGCTAGAAACTACTATGCCATCCGCTCCAATATGTGTAACTGCAATATTCTACATCTAAAATCAAACCACGAAGAGTGTGATACACAGCATGTGTATCACCCTCCTCGTGGTTTGATTTGAGATGTAGAATATCAGTGAAAGGGCTTTGCGTTACCAGGACTATTTTATCATCCTGCCACCACTGATGAACAATTTCCGATCTTCACCAAACAGTATACCTTTATTAGCCATGTACAAAGTATTAGAACTCTGCAAGATAACCTTCATTTTCACCAGTATCTAGAAACTATTTTCAGTTTGTAGACATGCGAACACCTGGTCACACTCCATGAATATTTCATTGACAAGCTGTGATGCGTCTTTCACTATTCTTTCTATGCGTGTCAGATACAACATATATTGTCCCAACTCCATATCCACTGTTAGAATGTGCACTATTGCACAGTATATAGTCAAATAACACCTTGGCCATATCTTCGATTGCAATTGCTCGTTCAACAGTAGATGTAGATGCGGTCAACATCTGTATAGAACCAGGACCATCAAATACCCTAACATCACACCATGTGCAAATAGTTGTGTACTACTTCCAATCCATGAAGAACTAGACTTTGCAACAGCTCTGACCAGGCACGTGATACCATCTTACCATCTTCTGTAAACATTCTAAATGAAACTGGTGCAGTTTCAATGGCATAACTCTCGATGAAGGAACCCTATTTTAATTCGCTGACAGGTGTTGAAGGTACGAGATTTCACTATCTATTGCTATGGTTTCGTCTGTAGTTTAACTTTCCTGCTCATTGCTGACATCGTTTTCACAGTCGACTGAGGCAGGGGATCATACAGACTCTTTCTTATATTGTTCTCAGGTGTATCTAGATCTACGACGGCTCCTTCACAAATTTGCCATCATGGTTGACCCTTTGTTTAGTGCATTAATAAGACACTTCCCAATCGAGGATTGAGCAACAGAGTCTGTTGCAATATTCAGAAGACAAGCATGTACATTAGCAATGTAAAATGGATCAACGGCCAAAGAATCAAATACTTCACAGCTATTTTGGACGTCTCTCGTCCGCGTTTCTGAGCTGCATTTCTTGCTTCACGGTTGTCCTAATTGTTGTCTTCGATAGAATTTCAACGTTTTTTCTTGAATTTCAATGTATATTGGCATATAATTGGTCTTAATGAACAATCTGAGAAGTGCAGGTCCTTTACGTGTGAGACAATTTATCCAGCCTTTTCCCTTCATAACCTTGTTTTCAGTTGATTCGATAGTGTAATCCAACTAAACTGAATTAAACTGTCCTGACGTCAGTTCTGCTACAATGTGTCCATCCTGAAAGCTGTTCACAAGATTATATTTATTACAAGCTAGCAGGGGATTCATCATAAATATACTAGATATACTAAAGGGCATAATTTGTGCGACTTGGAACAAACAAAAGCTCTACTAACTGCAATTTCGTTGATTGGTGAAGTTCCCAAATACCAGTCTGTTTAGGGCTTAAAAACATCTGTATTGGTTGCAAAACACGACTGAGAAAATCATGCAAGAATCTGAAAGTTGGAGAAATTGACTTTTCCTGTTTTGGCCATGGCCCGCCAATCTCTAGCTAAGCCCCAATAACACCACGCTGGTGTTGGAATCGATCGATCTCTTAACGGCCTGACTATCAATTTCCAGAAAACTACACAAGAAAGCTGTTGAATATTTTAAAACATATTTGACTGGGTGTTGTTACTGCCTATAGAAGCAATAATGCCCAGTCAAATTAGTTTCAAAATATTCAACAGCATGTTTATTTAATAGCAAAGACACAATTCGTACAATGTGTCGGGCTGTTAAGCGTTTAAGACGAATTAAATCGAGTCATTCATGACATCAGGATTATGACGTCATCATACACGTCACTTAGTTGATTATGACGCCATATGAGTGATGGATAACCTGGAAATGTCTATTGTTGGACCTTCCTTGTGAAACTGATCTAATAGTGGCTGTAAATTTCTGGAGATTTCAGTTTACACCTGGGATAGGCAGTATTCGATATTCTCTGGCTTCTTCTCATAGACAGCAGCTTCAAGGTTGTCTAGTAATTTCCTGACCATTAAGACCAAAGTGGAAACTAACAGTCTGGCATGCAGTGCTTCATCAATCAAATTAAACAATACATGGTGTCCTGTCAAACTCCTTTCCGGAAAGCATCATATTCACTGTTCCTGCTGCGAACATTCCGGATTCACGTATGAGATGTTTCAATTCAGTGTCACCATACAGATTTGAAATCGGTTCAGTATTGGCGGAGACAACAGTAAAAGGAAAATTGTCTGAATAATTCTCTAAAGTTTGTTTAGATCCCATCGCGCATGTGTTGGTAGCGTGACGTCATAAAAACATGATCGTCATACTCTATCGCCCTATGTGCGCGATGATTGGTTGAGCTCTGTGGTGACTGTTGATTGGTCACCATATAGTATAAAAGAACCTGCTCTGGTGATATTCCTCAGTCGGACTGTGTGTCTTCTGGAGCAAGGTACATTATCCGTGCTCGCTGTTCTAGAAATCTACACCAATGCACCTTATTTCAGCTCCTGTCCTTGTTTCGGAGACACACCACACACCGCCCCGGCTCAATTTGTACAGCCCCGTGTCAACTGGGGATAATAAACTAAATTAAAAGAAGGATTCCCAATCCATCAACTTCTGGGTTCTTCTGTGAGCCGTGTCGCCATTGTTGGCCTGTAACACCCGCAACTAGTATGGGAAACGATTGGCCTGTACTGATGTCTCGCCGAACCTGTTGTACCGCGCCAACCAGTGGAGACTAAAAGTAGCATGTATCTAGTGCATCATTATGTTTTGAACTTTCGTTTCTGTCTGCAAACATTGCCTTCAGCGTCGCCAATGAGTGACGTGGATCATCTTGTACCATAAATCTATTACCACGCCTCTTCAACAAATGGAGGCATCTTCATCAAGCACCAAGTTTCGGTTGCTTTTACCTAGCCGTAAATTAGAATGTTAAATGACTTGTGTTTAGTTGGTGCCAGTGACTATGAAACACCAACAACTTCTATTACTTCACTCATTCCAAGAGCTTAGCCAACAGACGACAACATCGAGCTTCACCAATTCGGCAATTCGCCACCTCGCCAATACGGTGATTCGCTAACACGCCGATACGCCCATACACCACTTCGCCAATAGTGGTCAGAATGCGTGGATGACTAGCAGGCACCAACCACGACTGTTTTGTGGTGTAAGAATGAGCATTCTGCTGATGACTAATAGGCACTATTGTAGCGTGGACCGACCGGACAGGTACTGGCCGTCCCAGCAAATCTCGGTATGGAACGGCCTCTCCGGGTTCGGTCAAAGCACGCCGCCCCCACGCCCCCCCCCCCCATTTTAAAATCGGCCTAGAAATGGCTGAGTTATCGTCGAAGCTCCCCGTTAAATTTTACTTAGAATATTGCTATAACGTTGTAATCGCTTGTATTTATTAAATTAGATACAGAGTGATTTGTACACGTGGTCGATACGTCACTAGTATACCAGCACGCTGATTGGCTGGCGCTCGGCTGCTGATTGGTTGAGGTGGCCAGCTCTGACGTCACAGCAAGTATAAAACGGGTGAAAAATCGAGAATCAGGAGTATCGCCGGTGTGGAAGCAGGACCCATGCAGGATGACTGGACCACCAGGATGATGGATGTAACTGCTGACCTACAGTGATCTTACGGATCCCAGGACATCCGCGGTGGTAGGACGTCCTCGGCTTCAACGGAATTTTGGACACTCCCGGATGGCCATCCGGGGGTAGTAAACTAAATTGAATGTTAAGCCTTCGGCATCCGGACTTTCTTAGGGATCCTTCCCGAGAGTGGGCCATGCGGGCCCAGGATGTGATCCTACACGATGTAGAGCTACGGTGATTATTGGTGGATGACTCGCCGGATCTGCCAACCACGCTGAACAGTGGACACTAAATTCTGCACTGTATGTCGTGTGTGTTTTAATTAACTTTGCTAGGTGCACCACAAGAGCTATGCGACGCGTCCCGCATCGTGTGCCAAGTTATGTAACTGCTTAACATCGTATACCACCCTCTCTGTTAATGGGCAACCTTCAACTTTATTATTTCCATCACCCAACGGATAACTTTCTCACTACCGTATAAATTACATACTAGTTGCTGGGACTATCTAATAGACATCTTTTCACTGCTCTGTTTCACTGTCCTGAGTGTGTACCGTATCTACCCTGCCTGGAGGAGTCAGCTTGCGGAGCCAACCTGCAGAAACCAGCTGCGGGAATCGCCTGCGGAAATCTCTCCAGCTCCAGAGAACATGTCCACTCGCGCTATGAATATGTTAGCGCCTCAATTTCAATAACATAGTAGCCTGTCCCGTGCCGATGACTAGTAGGTACTCAAGTAACTATACTATTGTACATCTAATTATTATCTCCGTATTTGGTACTGAGGACTAATAGGTACCTTCCCGGTCTTAGGACCACAATTTATAATTTCTTTATCACTGTGAATATTATTCTTGTTTACTGTGGTGCTCTCAACTAGCCGCACCGTCTAGGTTTATCAGTCTATAATACTTAGTTATTCAATTTAATTATAATCTACTTATTGCATTGGTTAGTTGTATATGGTAGATAGCCATCCAGTTAATATGTTTTATTTAATTGTAGAAAACTTTGGACCGCAGTACGCTAGAAAATACTACACAGCAACATTTATATCCGCATCACTTATTCCCGCCATCATCAATTTTACACTGAGGTCGCTGACGTGCTCTAATTGTTTGAGCCCGGCATGTTACCGACTAAACCTTACTATTCAGCTCGATAGGATAGCTTAAAGTGGTTAGTGATAATTTCTTCGTTTAGAGACATATAGTGTACGCCTCTTTTCCGGCTGTTGCGGTAATGTAGCCCTGCACTCTGGCAAGGTTGTGTCAAATTGGCCAATTATCTATAGGGCCTCACATATATTAAGTTATTGTCTCTTTCCACGATCCACCAGCCATATGGCTTTATAATTGTTTGGATTCCGTATCAGCACGTTGATCTGATAAACTAAAATAAAGTTTCTGGGAAACTATCAGAGGTTTCCGAGCTCTGATGGTCAACGTGCTGACGTACGCACACTCCCACCCACCCACCCACCCCCACCCCCACCCCCACCACCCCCACCCACCCCCAACCCCACACCCCAACCCGCCCGCCCCGCCCCGTATCTTCGGATACTTGTTAGCTAGATAACCCTGCCAATGAAGGAAGCACTGCGAAAACATATAGTTATAATTATGAGATAGTTAGTTTATTTACGGGCCCACTGTGCATATTTGGGCATATTGCAATTTAACCCTAACGACAGGTCAACTGTTAGATCCGTAGCATGCGGTGACGGACGAGATGCGGATCTCCATCCAATTCATTGAAGTGTCTGGATGAAGCGTTGGAGCTCATCACGCCCTCACGGGAAGGATGCTCGCGATGGATATCCGTCTCCCTACCCCCACCATAAAAGATTTGTTAAGTGATCAAACTTGCTTGTGTGAAATGTAGCCATTGTCCAGGTGATGTTTTATGTGGTTGTGGGGCAAGGTGGCAGGATCTTGATCGAATTCGAATGCCTTATGTTGTAACATGTACGCATGCTGTCCTTGGCGGTAGATGCTATTCCATTGGACATCTGTATATAAAGGTGGGTAGGAATCCCTGCCACTTGCGGCCAAAGCTAGTTTCCATTTCTAACAACTAAATGGTAGGTTAGACTGTAGCAGAAGGCCTGCATAAATAAAGCGGCATCTAACAAAACAGTATCTTTGGAAACTACATAAGACGGTGACCTGGGAATTCTTCGGAAATCTTTCGTCCCGTCTTCACGTAAACCAGCGTGCAGCACCTTAACAGTAGCTTCACTAGGATTTTCAGCACTTAGCATTTTCTGTTGACCAAAAGAGTGGCCATTTTTGGCCAACTCTTTTCCTCCGCTTCTGCGTCGAAGGCATTTTCCTGTGATGGAGGCCCACGCGAGGCACTTGCCTCTCGCAACAGTGAGAATTCCTGTGATGGAGGCCCGCACGAGACACCTTCCTCTTGCACCATCATGAAATATTCAGTGACAGACGCCCACGCGAGGCACTTTCCTCTCGCAGCAACATTTTTCTCTCTGTGTGTGTTGGGGGTATATTTAACTTATATTAAGTTACACAGTGATCTCGTTGCAGATGCTTCTCTTACGGGGATACCTCTGCGGATTCAAGGGTCTGTGTGGTACCTCCGGTGACACCACGTAGAAAGGACACCAGCTAGCTCTATATTGTGTATTCTTGTGCTCATTCTACTGTCAAACGATTCACCTTGTTTGTATAGTATTTATTAACATTTCTACTGTTTAATTTTAAATTGTTCCATAACTCTAAATTAGTATGGATATGCATACCGGTGATACTAATAGTTGGGATGAGACTGTGTGGTTCAATCTTGGTGGCAATGGTTGCACGGCCTCACTGGAACATCATTGTTCCACCGGCTCTAGAAGTCAGTCTTTGTACACCGCTGAGAGATGTCATACGGGATCCGCAACCCCGAGATCCGCAGATAACCAGCTATCCTGGTCATCGTGCACTTGCGGTGCGATGGGCGGATACCTATCAGTGGACCAGCATATACCCCCGGGAGCTACTCTATTTTATGTAGTATTGTTTATATTATTTTCTGTCACGCTGATTACAAGTAAGCGCCATAGGTCAGTCTGACCTTATTGTACTGTATAGAACTGTAATACGACGAGCGCCGTTTTTGGATGTTACTACTTTTTCATTATTACTTTTTGCTAGGTTAAACAGTCATTTACATATTATTTAAAACGTGCAGACGCTAAACCGTATACTAATCAGCTTCACTATTTATAACACTTACTTTCTTAAAATACGGCAACACGTTTTCACTAGAGTCGTCTCTCGTGCCTCGCCAATACGGCTCGAGATACGGTAACTAATTCTAACTAGTATTAAGCTCAGATATTTTGTTAGGATAGAGTAGATAGGGACGACTGCTCGAATAATGAAGTGCTGTTTATTGTAAAGCCTCTTTCCCAGTACTGCTGCTCCGTTACATAAGTAGACTGGCGTTTCCATAATTGGCCACCAACTTTACAGCCTTCTACATTCCTAGAGTAGCTGTCTCTTTCTACGACACTCCGGCCTCTGGCAATTAATTGTCTGGTAGTCCCCTGCGCAGGTTTGGCTAGCGCCGACCCGGGAAATCATAGTGGTTTCACCATGGTGAGAATCAAAATGGCAATACTTCACAAACACTTCCCCAGTACCTTCACCGGTACCTTTAGCTAGTCTTTAAGCCAAAGTAGGATTCATATCGCTAATGTTATTTATAGTGAGTACATCACAGCAGTGGACCTCAGGGCAATTACATAACCCTTATCGCTGGTAAACGTTAGCTCCAGGGAGCGAATCTCATATAGTTCACTCTCGCCACGCTTGGCGTGGGCTGAAAATGTGGTTCGCAGACTAACTCCATGGTGACTGGGAGAAGCCAATCAGCTCTCCACGCCTTCTAAGAAGGTTGCCAATATCTACTACCCGCTTCTTCAGCCTTCACCGTACATAGATACATTGCTTGCTCATTGCTTTTGTGTGCTATCTGTCCATGTCTTGTTATTCATGGTTGTGCTGACACATGGCTATGAGTCGCTCATCGGCTCTGGGCTCGTCGACCGGGAACATGTACACACCGTCGGCCTGAGGGAGTAGTCCAATGGGTATGTGCCGAGATGGCTACCTGGACTTATCAGCCAGGAAAGCAACCGCCATACAGATAAGTAGGTATAAGCCGTTTGAGGCATAAATCCATATGTGTCTGGACATAGTAACTAAAGTTTGGCCTAGGCTCCTCAGGGAGGACTTCTAAAATAACGCGGAGTCGAATAAACCAGCAAGTAGCTTAAGAGACGACGGTGTCAGATTCGATTGAAACCGACGCCCCGCCTCCACGTAATAGAGTTTGCATCCCTCAACTAAATAATTATATACATATATCTCTTAGCCCACTTTATCATTGATCTATATGAGAGTGCAGCTTCGGCCGTAACTCCTCCTCCGCTTCGGCATTGTGGGCATTTTCATATGACGAGGCCCGCGCGAGGCACTTTCCTCTCGCAAAACGAATTATTGGTCTGCGCGAGGCGTTAGTTTATATTAAGTTAATTAGCCGCGCTAGGGACTCCTCCTTTACAGGGGTACCTTTCACATATATATATATATGGATAAGTTAGGCATCTTTGGCGAGACATAACAAAGACGGCCAATACGTCACTATATTTATATTGCAGATAGCGATTTCCTATTGTTAATCCAGTATACTTTCAACTAGAAGCCGACTTACGACTCGCCGAGCTAATATACATCCTAAATTTAAGTCAATAATATTGCAGAGACATACCGGCTACAACAATAGTCGGGATGACACGGTGGCGTTCCCCACAGGCGACAATGGTAGCCCGGCCTCACCGGAACGTGAGCATTCCACCGGCCCTCGAGGTCGGTCTTTGTGGTCACTGGTTCCTCGCACACCCCTCTCTCCGTCCCCGAGGCTAGCTAACTGGCATCGTTGGGCTGGTGAGTACTCGTCGGATTCTCAGGAGGAACTATGGGGGCAGCGCGACGCTAGAGCTACAGTAGATAGTGATGATACGTGTTTGACTTGTGTATTTTTGTGGTGTAAATGTGTGAAAATTGGCTTTGTCCTTTTTAGGATTGGTGCTCACCGTTGTCTAAGAATTTAGAAGTACTAGCAGTCCTGTTAGTACTGATTGCTGGCGTCTATTGTACAGTAGATGGATCCCTGTACACGCCACTAAGATTTGCTATGTTTTGATACTTGCTTAACTCTGGAGCGATTGCTGTGTTCTTGTGCAAGTTAGTGTGTTTGAACGTGATCAAAAGAACTTAGAATTCATATAACTGTTTGTTTGGACATTTTGTCGTTCGTAACGCATCGCTGATTGATTTCATGTCATTCAGGCCAAAACATAGAGAATTCTCTCATCAACACAGTGGACAGGTATGTTGGGTGCCATAATGATGGGGCTGAAAGCGATTCTAGATATGTCCTGGCAAGAATCGTCAACTACATCAGCCTGAAAAGATCCGCAATGAGGAACAAGGCCCTCATCACGAGATACCCCTCATAGCACAGCTTACTGGGGAGATGCTGGGCCGATACCGGGCCAATGCTCACAGTATCGGCACAGTATTGGGCCAGCATCGGCCCAGTAAGCTGCATTATCTGGGACATTGCTTCTGGAAATGTTGAATCAACAATTGCTGTAGCATTCTGAACGCGTTTAGTCTCTGATGGAGAAAGGGCATCCATAGGCACTGAACAGACACTTGCTTATTGGGCCTGTCCAACTATAAAACCGTCCTCAAAGATTCAAAGACATTTCCCAATTGGCATTGACCTTGGCGTGCAATCGATTTGGAACCATCACATCTGAATTTAGCACAATTAAACACCAAGCTCATAAAAATCAACTAATAATGAGCAGAGATATGCTTATGGGCCTGTACACGATAAAAAGAGCCCATAAAGGCCCCGAAAACGCCTAGATCGTGACGAAATGACACTGCCTTTGACGTGCAAATCGACTTGAAACCATAATATTTTAACTCGGCGGCTTCGAAATTCAGCAATTAGACACTAAGATCATAAATATCCATTAATTATAACTAGAGATTTATATTTATGTGCTTGTAGGACGGTGAAAATGGCCATAAAGGGCCAGAAAAAGAGGGTTGCAGGGCACAAAAATCTTACCACTAAAAGTGTCTGTTTTACGCTTCAAAATTGTACGCAATCTGCGAAAGATTAATTTTTTCGCCAAAATCATACGGCATTATCCTACATAAAAAAGGCCTTGACTAAATGATGAAATATAATTTTTCGCGCTTTTTTCGCCTAAAAAACCTAATTTAACCAAAAATTCACAACTTGTACACATTTCCAAGTTTAAGGTTCCCAAGAGGAACATTTTAATGTATGTTGACAATGTTGTACTTCCATCTTGTGTATCTCGAAAACTACCCTCATAACGCAGCTTACCGGGCCGATGCTCTACCGATACCGGGCCGATATTGACACGGCCGATATTGACACGGTATCTTCCCAGCATCGGCCCAGTAATCTACGTTGTCTGGTTGGAGGTCTTTTTGAAGCCAAGTCGGTGGACTATATGGACATTAACCCATAAACAACGCCATTTGCATTCAACTTATTATTTGTAACAGCAACATGTTATAGTTTTAAATCAGTGTTTTTACAAACACTAGACTTTAAGTTAAGTTTTTCCCGTATTTAATCACGTGCAATTATCTAAAGTTAATTTACTTTTATTTGATAGCATTAACTTTCCGTTTCGTCTCTTAATATTTTTATTTCAAACATTTTCCGCGAATTTCTGTTTCTAGATTTAATTTCACAGACGACAGACATCCCACCTCCAAGAGAAATAAAATAATTACGCCACCCGCAACCCGCCCCCCCCCACCCCCCCCCCCCCACCCCCTCACCCCACCACCACCACCACCACCACCACCCATCTCCTCCTTTACACAGCATACAACACATGCACCCGCCAACAACAGATCGTCCGGCAGCAACAGGCAATGCAATACACGCCTAGCAACCGCTTAACCCGTGGATCCCTGGCTTCCCAGTTCTCAGTCAAATTAGTTTCAAAATACGCAACAGGATTCTTCTTTTTTTTTAACCCCAAGGAGTTTGTTGTTTTGACCTTTAGGGTACAAATAGTCCGAGTCTGCTCTGACTCAACCCGTCCCTGTGACAGATATTTGGACAGGCTGACAGGACACTCATGACAATACCCTGATAACGCAGCTTGCTGGGCCGATGCTGGGCCGATACCGGGCCGATGCTGAGGGTATCGGCACGGTATCGGCCCAGCACCGGCCCAGTAAGCTGCGTTATCTGGGTTTGGTACAAAAAATTGATGTTGTGCCGTCCTGTGTTCTGCGTTTACTTACGGATGTTTGTATAATTAACTATCAACCTATATAATGTAATGTTTTGTTTTGTGTGTCTGGGGTCCATTGTCTCATAGGCTCTGCCTTTGATGGACTGCCCAATTGTGATGTCTGTATATTGTATATTAAGCATGAAATAAATAATCTTGAATCTTGAATCTAGAGCAGACTCGGACCATGGTCCAAAGGGTTATGTTTTGATTATTTAAGTTTTACTTTTGTTTCTCAACCCTTCGGTGAGGAACCTCTATAAATGGCTCAAATTAGCCCAAGTCTGCTTAGTGTTACTAAATATTCGATTATTTTAAAACTAAGGATAGATAAAATTACATTTTGATTTATTTTCCCACACATATGTATGGGACAAGAAAAATTTCAGCAAGCAGTCAGCAGGTAACTGCATTAATTATATTTCAGCAGGCAAGCAGCTTTAATTAGAAATATTCATAGTGATATAAATGCACTACGCATATAGTACTCGCAAAGCTTAAATTATTTTAATTTTTTGCATGGGAGTATCTAGAATTAAATCTTTGTATAATTACTTAACCAATTTGCTAATCCTTGCTATTTATACCGCAATATCCAAATTCAATTACTGAAGTGCCAAAATATAAATGTAAGATGCGTGAGATTGAAAAAAGCCAATTTAGTTTTTTAAGGACGAGTTACCTCCCTTATAGAGTAACCTAATTTTGAACCACTGGAATTATATTTAGAATTGTACTCATGGGTGAATCCTATCTACACCACACACCTTAGTCCATGCGAGAAATTTATTTCTATCTATGCACGCCCATTTCTATCTAAGGTCCGGCCATTTCTATCTACGCCCCGCCCACTTGCTTACATATATGTTTATGTGTATGTTTAATTACCCCTTTCAAATCAAGTCGCAGGTATGACAGATTCTTAACAACTCAAGAAATAATCTGCTGGGTATTTTGAAACTGGTCTGACTGGAGGCTTTTGCTGCGGCTTCCAGTCGGGTAAGTTGCAGAAATATAAATACTACAAATATAACATACCATTTAATTGCTGAAAGAATTAATGTCTTAGACACCAAACGTCCCATATATGCGTCTGTGAAACGTAACGTTATATGCCTGTATGTCGATGTGTTTGTATCATTATGTACCCTGTATTAGTGTTGGGAATTGCTACTATTTTTGTGATCGATGATTGGTTTTATATACTAACCAATGATCAATCAATGAGTGATGATAACAGGTTCTCATTTTTTACCCATTTTGAACGCAGTAATTATAGCATGTTCAAGGATAATTACCCCCATCAAATCAAGTCGCAGGTGTGACAGATTCTTAATAATTTAAGAAATAATCTGTTGGGTATTTTTAGGCTGATTTGACTGGAAGCTGTTGCTGCCTTAGGCCACAACGGCTCCCAGTCGGGCAAGTTTCAAAATATTCAACATGTTATTAGTGTGGTTGCTTTGAAATTAACATACTATTTCAGTGCTGAAAGAATTAATGTCTATTTCAGTGCTGAAAGAATTAATGTCTTAGACACCAAACGTCCCACGTATGCGTCTGTGAAACGTAACGTGATATGCCTGTATGTTGAACAACGTTTGTCAATGTGTTTGTATCATTACGTCCTCTGTACTAGTGTTGGGAATTGGTTTGTGATCGATGAATGGTTTTATATACTAACCGATGATCAATTAATGATTGATCATAACAGGTTCTCATTTTTTACCCATTTAGAATGCAGTAATTATAGCATGACAGATTCTTAATAGTTCAAGAAATAATCTGCTGGGTAATTTGAAACTGATCTGACTGGAAGCTGGGCTGCCTTAGGCAGCAACGGCTTCCAGTCAGGTAAGTTGCAAAAATATGCATACTACTAAAATAACATACTATTTCAGTGCTGAAAGAACTAATGTCTTAGACACCAAACGTCCCACATATGCGTCTGTGAAACGTAACGTCACATGCCTGTATGTTGAACAGCGTTTGTCAATGTTTTTGTATCATTATGTACTCTGTACTAGCGTTGGGAATTGATACTATGTTTGTGATCAATGATTGGTTTTATATACTAACCGATGATCAATTAATGATTGATCATAACAGGTTCTCATTTTTTACCCATTTTGCATGGAGTAATTATAGCGTGTTCAAGGATAATTACCAGTTTCAAATTAAGTCGCACGCATAACAGATTCTTAATAATTCAAAAAATATTCTGTTGGGTATTTTGAAACTGGTTTGACTGGAAGCCAAATAGAGAAATCTATTCAGTTCTCCAAATGACCCCAATAACCCCCCTCTCTTCAGTAGTTCCCTTGCCTTATTTCCTCCCTGTCCATATTCCCACTAACCTGACCCATGCCCGCTAAATTCCCTTGCTCCTCATGTAGGAAACCTGTTAAGAATAATCAGAGAGCACTACTATGTGACTTATGTAGCACATGGATTCATCTAAGTTGCTCCCAATTAACAACATCTGACTATCGCAACCTCGAAGTTGACAACACCTGCTGGTGGTATACCAACTGCAACAAGTCACTTTTCCCTTACAATCATTACACTCACAATACAGACTTCACACTGGCAGGTCTAAATCCATAATAACCCTACTACCACTGAGGCTACTGACTACAAAAACACACTCTAACCCCATTCGAATTAAACCTATGCCAATTTAACCATGCTGGCACTAGAAATTATCTAAATATACCTGCACAAACCTGTGAATACATCCTCCCAAAACATTCAATGACAACCTACTAGGAAACAAAGAACACATAGCCTTCTCACTTCTATTTATCAACATGCAATCTCTCATGGGCAACATCGACAAGTTACATCGTCTCCTAGATATGAGTGCACATGAATTTGAAATTATTGGAATTACAAAGACATTTATACATGCAAATTCACCTACTAACCTTATCAATATAAAGAACTACACATTTGTTGAAAAGCCCAAAACCACTGGCAGGGGAGGTGGTGTAGGCATGTATATTAAAGAAAATATCCAATTCATTGAGCGAGATGACCTTTCTAACATTGAAGAACATATTCAAACAATGTTTATCGAAATTCAAACACTGAAAGGAAAAAACAAAATTGTAGGTACAATTTATAAATCACCTAAAGGCGATAAGGAACGTCTTATTGAACTATTAGTCCAGGAGCTAAAGCTAGGTCAGAATCGTGACGTAGCACACCCAGTATTCGGAAGGTCTGACACTTGCTGTGGCTTGGGGGACATGTCCCACACATTTTAAGCCCTGTTGTACAAACAAATTGTGGTAGCACTAATTAGTTATCCTGATTTCTTTGCATAGGGGGTCTAGGCTTTGGCTGTATCCACAGTGCACAACGATATAAGCATGATCGTGTCATAACTCAAAGTAATATCGTATTAGATTCACCATATATGATATTTAGACGGCTTAGAAGATCTCCTCATAGAGGCCAACACATATGGTAGCAGCACGGCTGCTGCTCTACTTAAAGGGAAGTCATATAATCGAGGAGTGAGGGCTCACAAATTGGTTATGGAAGCGCTGCTGCGATTACAATGGCAGTCTTTTTCCAAATGGGTTCAACAAAATGGACAACATGAAGGCCACATTACTCCAACAGAATTGGAGAGTCTGGATGAGAAAATTAAAATGTGCCGAAGCAGCATTGACGACTTAGACGCACTGCAAGAAAATTTCAAAGAGGTGTGTATGTACGTGAATAAATTGCAACAGCTGTTCAAATCCTTTAAAGTTGAGTCAAGCTCGAAATCACACCTGTTCGCATTTTGGAACTCATATATTCATATGGTAGAGCTGCTGCTTGGATTCATAAGAGCTGAGAGAACTGGAGATTGGCAGGCACACCTATCTGCTACTGCTGTTATGGCGCCATATTTCTACAGCATGGACAGAACCAATTATGCAAGATGGCTGCCAATATATCTTGCGGATATGAAGATGCTTCCAAGTACACATCCCCATGTACATGAACAATTCTTGAATGGAAATCATTCCGTAAGTCGATCAGACCATCCATTCAATCAAGTGTGGACAGATATGGCCTTAGAGCAATCGATTAATTTTGATTCCAAAAAGCGAGGTGGTATTATTGGAATAACACAAAAGCCAGGAGCTCTGGAGAGGTGGTTTTTAACTAGCCACGAGAGGGCAGCCATAACAACGGTCACATGGCAAATGTGTGGGTTACAAGATAGTCACATGTTTGGAGTACATAAGGAAATGGGGACTAATCGAATGAACAGGGATGAAACCGATGTGCAGAAGATACTTTCGATGTTCTCATCAGATATAATGACCAATCCCTTTAATATTGCGGAAAACGACGACAGCGAGTGTCTTCCGCTTGTAAACATTGCAACTGGCGTGGTATTGCCTAGTGAAATCGCCAAGAGACTTGATTCCGCCTGTGACATTGGTAAGGAGATTATGGACAATTTTGTTCAGGAGCGGCTGGACTCTAACACGAGAAGCTTTTGGGACACGTTGCCACACTTAAAACTTAAAACATTTGCCAGCCTAGCACAGAAGAAAAAACTCAAAACAAATGATGAACAAATTCACAATGTGAGATCTGACCGCGAACTATTTGGTCGATTAATTATTGCCGCAAGGTCCAGAGATGTTGATTTAAAACTAGTGATGACGTATGAACTGTCTGCTGTTCCACTATCATTGTCACATACGGATGGGACTCTAAGAAAGAATGTGAAAAGTGTTTTGTTAAGTGAACTAGAAAAGGAAGTAAATGTTGATGGACGGCTTCCACCTGTTGACAAGACAGGCGCAACAGCTTATGTAGTAGATGGCATGGCAATTGTGCAAATGGTTAAAACTGGAGGTACGTCTACATTTGGAGAATTGGCTGATAAATACTGGCACATCTTTACAGTTCCACTGAATCAAGAAGACTGCAACAGAGTAGATATAGTTTTTGACAGATATGATAGACTGGAATCTCTCAAAGCGGAAGAGCGGCTAAAACGTGGGTCATCAACAGCATTGGAAGTAAAGATTGCTGGAGAAAATACTCCCGTTCCAAAGCAATGGGCCAAGTACATCAGCAATCCAAGCAACAAAAGTAACCTGTTGCATTTCTCAGCAAGCGGTGGCGTGATACTGGTCCAAATATGCTGTCTGCCGACAATTGCGTCATTCTTGCTGGTGGCTTTAACGATGGAATGGATGTTGTTGTCATTTCAGCGAACAATTCGTCGTATTTGGAAGAACTTCGATCAGATCACGAGAATGCAGATACGCGTATGATGTTGCACGCGCTACACGCTTCAAAAGACTACATGCGTGTTGTTATACAGTCTCCTGATACAGACGTGGCAGTACTTAGTATATATATATACGTATCGTTCGCTTCACTGTTCTGAACTATGGTTCCATACGGGCACAAAGGACAAATTGCGATACATACCAATACATACAGTTGCTCAAGTACTGGGCCCAGCTATCTGTTTGTCTTTGCCTGGGTTTCATTCTCTTACAGGTTGTGCTAGCACTAGTGCATTATTTGGAGTCGCTAAGAGAAAATCATTCAATCTCTTAAAGTCATCTGAATGTCATCAGCTTAGCTTAGCCCAACTCGGCGAACAGGTTGACTTATCACCGAATACTGTAATTCTATGTGAGAAATTTGTCCGTGAGTTGTATACCACCAGGGATGTGGGAATGACAGCTGATGAAACCCGTTATTGGCTCTTTTGTCAAAAGAGACAAAGAAATGAAAATCTTCCACCTACATCGAATAGTCTAAAGCATCACACCGAAAGGGCCAATTTTCAAGCTCTTGTTTGGAGACGTTCATTGCAAGCTGTTCAGAATCTTCCATCTCCAAATGGACATGGCTGGAGTATAGTGGATGGTCTACTCAAGCCTGTTCTAATGTCAAAGGATCCTGCTCCATTTGGATTAATTGAACTCACATCATGTAGATGTCAAAAGTCTGCCTGCAAAAGAACAGATCTCTGTCAATGCAAGGCTAACAATCTACTCTGCACTGAAGCATGCCTTTGTATGGGAGGTGAAATGTGTGACAATGTTCAGCATACAATTGTCGAAGATGACTCTGACACGGATGAGTAACATTCTCTCATTTGCTCACGTGATAAATATGTCCTGCCAGCTTGTTTAGACATGCACTGCATGTCAGTTAAAAGTTTAATTATGAAAAATGTAGAAAACATGGGCATTGTTGTAGCTAAGGTATTGCTAGTCACAAGAAGACCTAAGTGCCCCAATATGTACAAAGCAACATACGGGTGTCATAAACGAGGTTGATTATGTATAAATCTGCGATATACGATCACTCCTTTCCATTTTGGTTAAGATTGTATTGATATAACATGCGCTTAAGTTTGTGAAAAATTTACCATTGTGAAAATTGTCTGAAAACTACATTCAACACCTATTGTAAATGGGCTTCTCACGGGTTAGTGATACCACAATTTTCTTGTACAACACGGCTCAGAATATACCCAGGATATCGGTCTAGCATAATATAGAGACAAACCTTCTGAATACTGGGTGTGCTACGAAACCATTCTTCTAGACCCCTTTTGAAAATTGGCTCCCGGACTATATTAGGAAAAACTTTGGAAACTATTCAAAAGGAAAACAAAACTGTCTACCTCATGGGTGACTACAATATTGACCTGATGAGACAAACTTGCTTTCATACACAAAACTTTATAAACTTACCAAATGCTCATTCATTCTACCCAACCATTACAAAACCGACTAGAATAGGTGATGTTTCGGCCACAATTATTGATATTATTTTCAGCAATAACATTAATTTCAGTAATAAATCAGAGGTAGGAATTCTCGTTACTGACACATCAGACCACCTACCAATTTTTCTTCTCGAAAGACAGCTGACCTGCACAAAGCCATTCAAATATGAAAATATGAAAAAATTAAATGCAGAGAAATAAAGCAGGTAAATATTGAACAATTTAAAAAACACATGTCTGAGGTAGATTGGCATGCAGTCACAGACATACAGTGCTGCGAAAATGCCTACACCAAGTTCCACGATATTTTCAAGCACATCTTCGAAAACCTTTCCCATGAAAGAAAAGAAGAAATTTAAAGGCAACCCGACAAAACCATGGATAACATCTGGACTGATAGCTGCCTGTTATAGAAAACATAAACTTTATTTGACGTTTATCAAATGACAAACAAAGCATAATGAGCTGAAATTCAAGAAATACAGAAACAAGTTGGACCAAATAATCAAAACAGCAAAAAAATCTTACTACCATAACAAATTTGAACTATGCAAGAATGACATAAATGAAACAGAAAATAATTAAATTACTTTTGAATAAAAGTAACCGCAAAGCGCAACAAACACAATTTCTTCATAACAACAAGATAATAACCGTGAAAGAAAAGAAGAAATTTAAAGACAACCCGACAAAACCGTGGATAACATCTGGACTGATAGCTGCCTGTTATAAAAAAACATAAACTTTATTTGACGTTTATCAAATGACAAACAAAGCATAATGAGCTGAAATTCAAGAAATACAGAAACAAGTTGGACCAAATAATCAAAACAGCAAAAAAATCTTACTACCATAACAAATTTGAACTATGCAAGAATGACATAAATGAAACAGAAAATAATTAAATTACTTTTGAATAACAGTAACCGCAAAGCGCAACAAACACAATTTCTTCATAACAACAAGATAATAACCGATGATTTAGAAATTGCAACAGGATTCAATGACTATTTTGTTAATATAGGTCCAAAACTTTCAGATAAAATCAAATCAACATCTTCTAATAAATATAGTGATTATCTCACAGGCGACTATCTATCCTCTTTTATCGCTAACCCGGTCACAAATGAAGAAATTTTTAGCATTCTTAACAAACTAAATCCTGCAAAAAGTGCTGGCTTGGATGGTTTCAAGTGGAGTATTTTCAAACACTGCACGCTAGCGCTACTAATACCCCTTACCCACATCTGTAAATTATCTTTTACTTAAGGCATATTTCCATCAAAATTAAAAGCAGCACGAGTAACACCTATATACAAAGCAAAGGATTCATCTAACTTCACAAACTATAGACCTGTCTCAATACTTCCACTTTTCTCCAAATTAATGGAACGACTTATGTACAATCGGCTTATCAGCTACTTAGATAAAAAGTCAATCCTCTATACATCACAATATGAATTCCGTTAAAAACATTCAACAATGCTAGCACCAATTGAAATGACAGAAAAATAATAGACTCAATTGAAAAGAAAAAGCACATAATAGGCATTTAATGGACCTTTCAAAGGCTTTCGACACTATCAATCATAAAATCTTACTAGAAAAACTTGCCTATTACGGAATCCGAGGAAGTGCACTCATCTGGTTTGAAAGCTATCTAAGCGACAGAACGCAATGTGTGCAATTCAATGAAACTTGCTCTGAAAACAGGAGACTAACTTGCGGTGTTCCTCAGGGGTCCATCCTTGGCCCTCTGCTGTTCCTCTTGTATATGAACGACCTGCCTAACATATGCAAATACATGTCACTAATACGATTTGCTGATGACACCAATGCCTTTTGCTCCGACGAAGACATAGTTACATTATATAAAAACGTAAATAAGGAAATTGAAGAAATTACTAACTGGTTTTCACTAAATAAATTATCACTAAATGTGGATAAAACAAACTAATTGTTAATTTCAAAATCTAGAGAATTACTAAATAAAGAGGTTCCAAAATTGTACATTAGCAATAAGGAAATTGAAGAGGCCCCCTTATGCAAAGTTCCTAGGCATATATTTAGATAAAAACATGGCCTGGGCCAAACAAATTGAAACAGTTACCGCAAAAGTAGCAAGAGGAATAGGTGTCATCCAAAGATTAAAACCATATATGACACAGAGCACGGTTAAAACACTGTACAGCACCTTGATCCCCCCGCACCTCACTTACTGCAATGCTGTTTGGACTAACACCTACAAAAGCAGAATATCCAAAATTCAAAGTCTAAAAAAAAGAGCATCAAACTATTTACTAGGCCAGCAGAGGGCCAAAACATGTTCAAAGCAGAAAAATTACTTAAGCTCACCGACATAGGAAAATCTCAATTGCTAACTATTATCAAAGACTTCCACCACAACACTTTACCCAAATCTACTAGATAATTGAACCGGTCATTGTGAACCGTCCTGGGGGTGGGGGTGGGGGGATGGTCTCCTCTTGACCCGTGAATTGGCATATTTCCTTTTTGAAATTTAAACTGTTTATGTGGATCAAGGGTCAAAGTGTTAATAAGGAAGTAGTATATGTAATGTCTGAATTTATAATTGTTTGTGTAAGTTCTGTCTTGTCTAATTTATATATACCTGTATATATGTGTGTAAGGTGTCCGCCATAACAATAGGCAATGACTTTAGCGGACAACCTGGTATGATTCGTGAATACGTTTATCTTGGAATTATTAAATAAATAATCTTGAATCTTGAATCTTGTATCTTGTTGGAATCTATTTATTTACTTTGAATTCCGAATACCCAGAATTCAATGTTCAAGTAACTATACAGATTTAAGCTGTTGAATATTTTGAAACTAATTTGACTGGGTGTTGTTAGCAGCAACAGCGCCTGCTCAAATTAATATCAGAATATTCAGCCGAATGTTTAATAAGTAGTAAACCCGTCAAAGATATCCAATTCTTACCCTTGACAGATCGTCATCAAATCTCAAAGACTCCGACATAAGTTGTATAAATTGTATGTCTTTGTAATTCTTTGCTATTTAATAAGCATGCGGTTGAATATTCTGAAACTAATTTGACAGGGCGCTGTTGCTGTCTTAGGCAGCAACAGGACCCAATCAAATTAGTTTCAAAAT
Organism: Chaetoderma sp. LZ-2023a; assembly: GCA_034401795.1. Classification (NCBI taxonomy): domain Eukaryota; kingdom Metazoa; phylum Mollusca; class Caudofoveata; order Chaetodermatida; family Chaetodermatidae; genus Chaetoderma; species Chaetoderma sp. LZ-2023a. The sequence goes on from CM067361.1 coordinate 47,770,877, forward strand.
ATTCAACAGCTTACCTGTGTATTTTTTTGGAAATTGATATTCAGGGTGTTCAGAGATCGATCGATCCCAACACGAGCGAGGTGTGGGTGAAGCTTAGCTACAGATGGGCGGGGCATAGCTAAAACCGGAAATGTCCGTTGATAGTGAAACAAAAGAAAAACTATAAACGTGAACGCGGAATCTAAGTGCTTCTGTATAACTCAGAACGCAGGAAATGGCTTCTCGGGTCATCTAGTTTCCAACATTTTCTGTTGCATGGACACCAGACCCGGCCCGCTCTAGGAAAAATCCACAACGACTGCCATAGCCACCATCAACAGAAGATTTAATTCCAGAAAAGGTGCACTCTATGTCCCTACAAAGGCTACCATGTTTTATAATGCTGTTCTGTCTGGCAGGGTGTAGCAATCAGGAAGTTCCAGGGTACTAATGCTAAAAAATTCATACGCACAGGATGTTGTGTATGGAGTAACCAGAGGAATGATTAGGACTCCCAAAAGTGTTCTTCTGTCATCCATAGTCAACGCGCTATGCAACAATACTGAAGTTGTCTGGCTCATCAACAAGCACGGCCATGGTGTCAGTTATGACATCATAGAAGAGCTTGATACAGAACATGCATTGCATATTATAAGTAAACAGAAGGATGGCAACGTCATTATACCGTGAAATATAGCTCCTACAAATGAATCAGAACAGGAGGTTGGCCTTATAGTATCTGACAACATTGACAACCTAGAAAATATATTGAGTGGTGCAGGGACATAACATAGGGTCAACTCAATTCTCATCTGGATAAGAAAGGCAGTTGATGTCATTCTTGACCTTAGCGAAGAGGAGGATAACAATAAACCCAGAACAAAGCGGCATAGGATGTTGCCAAAAGATTTAATATCACACATAATCCCTAAGTTTTATGGAGGCAAGAGAGAAGGACCAGGAGAACTAAAGATGGTGCTGGATTTACAAATCAGCAAGAAAGATACAAGGTGCCAGCGACAAAGACTGGCATACTTGGTGTGGCTCTCAACCTGTAGAATTGTAACTCATCCCAGCTTGTTAGTCCCTGCATGGACTGGATTCAATATTATTATTAGAGATTATGTCACTGTGGTTAAAAGCGTTATTGGCTATTTGGATACAGTTGACAACCCGGCTACTGATGCGAAGACAGCTTACGAAATTCTCTGTAGGGTATGTGCTGTCCGCGATAGACTTAATTTGACTGCTGTTGTATGCGTGTTTGATTAAGCATTTTATGCTAAGGCAATTGAGATATTCTGGAAACATAGGGGCATGTTCAAGAACCTAGTTTTTATGTTAGGTGGATTTCATCGTTTGATGATGCTTATGGGTGCCATAGGCGCACGTTTTGGAGATGCTGGTCTCAGCGAGATAGTGGTTCAAAGTGATGTTGTTGCCGGAGGTTTCGTAGACAGAGTGCTAGCTGGAAAGAACTATAACAGAGCCGTTCACTTGCACAAGGGCGTCTACAAGGCATTCATGCGACTACTGCTAAATCCATTCGAGAGTTCCATCTCATCAGAACAGGACAAAAATATCATTGCCCAGCACAATAAGCTTATTGAAGACTTCAAAATGAGCATGCGTCAGGAGCAGTACGAGTCACTTCTTCAGACCAGAGAATTAGAGAAGTGGCACAATCTACCTTACAAAACACTGGCGGGGATCTTGTTACATTTTGGATGTCATACATCAAGTTATGTCAGCTTACACGCAACCTGATATTTGCAACAGGCATCAGTGATTGGGACTTGTATTTGGTCTCCATCGCTGAAGTAATACCATGGGCATTTGCCTATGGCAGACAGAATTATGTCAAGTACGACATGCGAGACCTCCCAGCATCCCTGCCAACAGTACATACTGGATTTCAGAATGCAGAGTTTGCTGTCCAAATGAGTCGGACAAATGCGTTTGGTGGAAATGAAGCAGACAAGATGATAGAAAACACTATCAACCGAGACTGTAAGACAAGTGGGCTTCAGAATAGACTTCTCCGCAATACAGAGGTGGGTGCTTAATGCGTCATATAGGGGCGAATATAGGAAGCTGATTAGGGAGCATCTAGCTATCAAGCCTGCTACATACGTTCACAAGGTGCTTGCCCCATTACGTATTCAGAAAAATACAGATGCTGTGGAGCAAGTAGTAGATGGGGTTCTGGCTAACCCATGGAATGGAGGAGAGCTAAAATGTTTATCAACTGTGATTGGGGCTTCTGGTATTGTTCTTGAGTGGATGCATGCAGCAGCTTTGTGAGTAGCTGCTGTGTGTCTAATGGTAAACCGGAATTCTTTGATCCACTTCAGAAGCTGAAACTCGGGACATTTAACAGCCTGATAAACAAAAGTAAGACAACTAGTAAAGAAAAAGTAATTTCGCTGAAGCTGGATCGCACTCTTTTCACTCGAATGGCTGTCTTGGGTCAATACAGGAAAAAATTGATCCAAAGACAGTGTTCAGCTTTCCACTAGAACCACTGCCTTGAGCTCTAGCTGATGAATACAGCCAACCTAGGAAAATTAACAAAGCACAGCTCCTTAATCGTCTGACGAAGACCATTCCTGTATTGGGAACATATCCAACAGGGTGCAGTGAGCATATATGATGGCATGGCTGTTCTCCAGGAATTCAGGCCTTCCACTGGTGCAACATTTGGTGTTCTTGCACAAAATAGCTTTGAAATTGTAAGTAGCACTACCAGTAAGAGAATTGATGTGGTATTTGATTAATACCGAGACATCTATTTTAAAAATGTTGCAAGAGCACAGCGATCTCACGCCACAAATACGACATCAGGCATCGTCTACAAGACCATTATTGCATGATATCCAATAAAATCCTGGCACAAATTTCTCAGTCATTCCTCCAATAAAACAGAACTGGTGAAGTTTCTTACTCAAGAATGGCAGACCCCTGAATTCCTGGAAAAGTTAGGAGATCGGATTATGTTTGTTATACCAGGTAGCAAATGCTGGAAACTCTGTTCTTCTGGAGCTGACGTTGTAACAGACATATTTTCTACACAGGAAGAGGCGGACACCTGAATACTTCTCCACGCAATACATGCATCCGAGTCACATTCCTGTCCAATAGTTGTCCACACACATGACACAAACGTCTTTATCCTCATGCTTAGTCATAATACTAGCTTGAAGGAGAACGGGTTCATGAAAGTTGGCACAGGGTCCAAAAACGTATTCTTCAAGTCGAGTATCAATGGCAAAGAAATTTATATGTAAGACTTACAGAAGGCATTAATTGGCCTATATACGATCATTGGATGTGACACAATGTCAGCCTTGTGTGGCAAAGGAAAGTTAAAGTCTCGGAAACTGCTAATGAAAAGTCCAAAGTATGTCAACGGCTTGATAACACTTGGAAGCACTTGGGAAACCTCGGATAACACATTTAATACCTTAGAAGAATTTGTGTGTGACATCTATAGAGAGAAGTTAGGTGATGTAAATTTATTACGTTATCAATTACATTGTGCGACAGGTGGCAAAGTAGAACCACAAGCGTTACCACCGTGACAGCCATCGTTAAAGCTGCATGTTCAGCGAGACAATTACCAGCCTGCTATTTGGAGAAGAGCATTAGTAGCAAAGCCTGACGTCCCACTCCCTCAAGGACATGGATGGCAAACAAATGATGGACAAATATCAATCAAACGGCTGAATAGTAGGCCAACTCCTGATGAGATCTTAAAACATTTGTCACGTGATTGATAGAGATGAACATTGGACAATTGCTGTTGTCTTAAGGCTGGTCTGAAGTGTACTGAAGTGGAGTGTGACCATATGCTCTCTGAGAATGAAGAGATTGGCAACAATGATGTTGACGAAGATGAAGATGACGAAGATGTTTAAGCAGTCTGTGAGATGCTTACAGTGATCACTGTATTGGTTCAGTTGTCTGCAAGGTAATTAGAGTTGCATGTGCAACATGAAAATTTAAAACATTTGGGAAAGGTTTTAAAAAACAGGAGCACACACATTATTTTCATTTTATATTATTTTCTAAATTCTTATGTGGAAGTAATCCATATGTTGGATATAATAAGTAAATACAGTCAAACAGTCAATAACTGACGCTACATGGATAATAAAAAGGTAACTAAAGAGAGACAATTGCTTAATACAACTCATTTACTATGGTAGATAGCTTTTAGGTCCAAAAGATAGCGGCTCTCTAAGGCAGAGGATTGTCAAACTACCAATCTTAAAGATATGTTGTCTTTTGGAAGCACCACAGGTGTCCGTTCTAGACAGGTTTAACAGTATTATTTTCTTAATTATCTCAAGTTTACTGATCAAGATGTTTCATATATAAGTGAAGAATAGTAGAAACTAATCATTGTAACCTAATCGCCAAAATCTGATTAAAAATAATCCCAAAACCGCCCAAATAACATTACAAAGCAATTTTGTTATGCCTCACCATTTCCGCCATTTTGAATTTACCCACAATTTCATAAATGTTTGGTCATTTGCATGGGCTCAAAATGTGCACAATTCTATTGGCTATATAGGGTTAAACTTCGAGCCCACAGTTTAATTCGATTCTATTAAAGTAATTAAGAATTATATGACATGTGTAATTTGACCTTAGCCTTTCGACCCCGCCCACTCCAACCACCTAAAACTGTGAATGTCCATCATGGATTTGCATGCTAGTAGATTACTTATCTTACTTTAAAACTGATTCCATCTGGTCCCCAGAGATGAGTACTAGCTTCGACCTGGCTGATGGACTAATGATCATTACGATGATGATGATGATGTGTCTTCTTGTTCATTTTGTCAAACAAATTTACCAAATCAGCGCAATGGAACGGCTCCTATCAACAGTCCTACCGGCGCGTCCATGGCAGAAGGTCGCAGCGGATTTGTTTACCTTCAAACAACAACAGTACACATGCTAGTCCAGCTCAATTGTTGATGGAACTCAAATAAGAACCACTTTCCCAAAGTCGCCACATAATCATAATCCGAAGTAGACACCATTAGATAAGGTCAGGAAGGCAGATCAGAAAATGAAACAGTCTTCAGAATTCTACTACAATCAGCGCCATGGTGTGAAAAACTGTAAAAGCTAAAAACTGGTGATCGTGTGCACGTTAAAATTGGCAATCAGAAAGATTGTCCTCTTCTGGCATTATTACAGGCAAATGCTCGGAAATGATAACGGAACATACAGACGAAATCGTAGTCCTATCCGCACTTCGTATGTGGGTACTTCAACACAACATCCAGTTGCTGTTACATGACAATTGTGATCGTCCGGTTCTGGATCCAAAATTAAAGATACATGAGTTGGTTTAAAAAGAAAGGGAGATGTTACGTGTATTGCTTCCCTTGGCTCAAGGAAACCTTTTCTAGAAATAAGACTTAGCAGACGTAATCGATGTCAATAACAAACAAGGTTTCTAATTAGCAGCATACTAATATGTTATAAGACTTTGTCATCCTTGAAGTTAGATATATCATTAATTGTGCATTTTGTACCATTTTGTGCAGCTTACATGTGGCGTACTTGATCATGACGTCATCTGCTTGAGTGACATGTTGTACACTAATCATTAAGAGATTTATGGAGCCCCAAAGCACAGCTCAAAGATGTTTATGTACATCAGCAGATCCGCACCCGGAAATAAAAACTGGAATTTTATCAGAATAGATATAAGAAGATTAACAGTTGCAGACAGTATTGAAATCAGAGAGGCGGGGATTATAAAGCTCGGAGTTTACAAGACATGTGAAACTGAAAATAGAAATAATGGATGAATCCGATCTGTCACTCAAGTATATAATGTCATAATCAATTACTGGTACGTCACATGGAGGGTGGCGTCACGATAATAATTCAGAAAGAATACTCCATCGTCATACTGGAATAGGCTATGAAGGGTACAAATTGTATGTCTATGATGGATTCACTATTTAATACACATCTGTTGAATGTTGTGAAACTAATTTGACTGGGCAGGCAGCAACAGCACCCAGTCAAATTCGATTCAAAATATCGACTTCTAGGTATACACCGCCCACATTGTAGATAAGTCACGCGCACTTATTTATTAAATTGTAAATTCAACAATTACATACAATTCAGACACTTTTGCGACAGACCTTCCCAGTTGCATAGGAAATTTTGATAGTAGCATCAGCTAGCAAGTGGTGTAATTGATTGTGACATCAAACAGTTGGGTGACAGATAGGATCCCTCCATGTTCAGACTAAGTCTGAAGTATATACGAGACAGCGCCAGATGTTGTGAAAGTCATGGCGTGATGAGATGAGAGCAAAAATGAGAGGGTGCCGGAGCACCCAACCAGATTTTTGGCTACACCTCGGTGCACAAATTTGTACCGGATGGGACAGCTATATCACAAATAATGGACCTTTCTAGTGTATCAATCACACACATGTGGCATGTAGGATGACGTCATTATCAACAGCGTTGCTGTACGAATTGTATGTCTTTACTATGTAATAAAGATGATGTTGAATATTTTGAAACTAATTTGGCTAGTCGCTGTTGTTGTCATATGAGGCAGCAACACACAATCAAATTAATTTCAAAATATTCAAATGCTTTTTTTGCATAGATTTCTGCAAATTGGTGTGATGGAGTTTATGGATCCATCGATCCCAACACAGGTGTGGTGTAGGTGGATGTTAGCTAAAGGTGGGCAGAGCATGGCTAAATCTGGATTCCTCCATTCTGCGACGAGGTTATTAGGAAACAAGAAGCTATGGAGCGTTATAGACACTGTGTCTTCTGACATAAGTGTGGTACTTATGCCAGAAGACACAGTATCTATAACGCTCCTTAGCTTTCCATCTATACTGTGTTTCTTTATGAAACTAAGATCACTATGGGGTGTTGCCACATTGAATGTCTCGCCTCTGTAAATTAAAATTATTAAATTAAAGCAGTTAACCTCTCTCACAGTATGGCTGAAGGCCAGCGTATTATGGTGATGTAGAAAATATTTATCAGACCGCTTCAATATCAGAAGCAGTAGCTAGCTCAACAACTTAAAATCATACCCAGCTACCTATTGCGTTGACACAATGGCCATTGGCTGTGTGCAGACGACTGGGTACTTGTCACGAAGTCACCCCCTACCATGCAGCAACTTATCAATGAGGGCCAACTAGATGTTGCTACTGCTAGGGAAAGATACATGTTTAGCGACACCAAAGCCACCACTATGGTGAATAAAACCATTCGTCCAGCAACCCTATGCCTTAAGCCATTAACAGCAAACAGTATCTCGTCATCACATGGAACTCAGCCTTTACAAACAAGCATAATTAATTAATGACTAACTATGTTAATAATAAGCAAACGGCCCAATATTATCAAACAAATCGCAAAAACTTCCTTGTAATCGGTAGTTCAACACGAAGGAAACTCAGTTGAAAATATATGTCAAATGATGGTATCAACACAACTGTTCGATCCTACAGCGGAGCTTGTACAAATGGCATTACTAACCATATAACAGACTTCCTTACCCCAAACCACTTTGATGCTGGAGTCATACATGCTGGTAGTAACAGCATCCATAAACAGTCTACCACAGATATGATATATGACTATGATGGTCAAATTGGCCACGTCAAGATAGTCGCATCTACTATTTTCATTAGTCTATGATCAATCGTGCCACGACCAAACAATGTACATGCCAGCAGGAAAATCACACAGATCAACCACATGTTGCCCTCCCTCGCAACATGGCATAATATAAATTACATTGACAACACAGCTCTCTTTAGTCATCCAGATGGAAGTATCATTATCGAGCTCTTCTATGACCATATACACACAGACTACGATGGCATGAGGCTCCTGTCAAATAATATTATGAGTTATGTAGAAAGCCTTCTTGATTCAATCCCAGTTCGAAACAAAATGGCACAGCTGAATAATTTTTTATTCACAGCCCATAGGACGGGAGCCATTGTTCAACTACACTAAACAGTAATCCAATCAACTCAACACATTTTATAATAAATCCCGAATAAAAACAAACAACATTCATTACTCTCTAAGGAATCAAGTTAAATTATTAAATCGCTTTAATATCCTTCCAGATTTGTGCAAAACTACAAATCTAACCACTGATATGGAAGCTGATGATAATTGTGTAGCTAATGGTACACACAAACACCAAAAATCGATTAAAGTCTATAGCCAATAAAACAACTAAAAGTATCAAACCACTGGACAAACACTGCTGCAAACTGCAGAAAACTGACAATGCTAAGGATTACCCTGGAAATGGGTCACTATTCAGCAATAAACCGATGGAAAAACTGGAAGAAATGTATTCTAATGTTAATTTCCTCTGTAACAAAACTTCTGAAATTGAGTGCTGTGTTTCAATGCACACACCTGGTATCAAAAAATGCCGAAAATAAAGAAATATCAGCAAACCTGGAACTAACTAGCTATGACAGGTTTGTACCAAAAATCAGGGGCAAATGGGAATTGTGTTATACATACACAAAAGCTTAAATGGAAATGCTCTTGATATAACAGAACTACGTGCAACCAATTTTTCTGAGTCTATATGGTGTTCCACTGAACTAATCTCCAATGGCCAACAATAAATAGGGTGTATCTATTGTAGCCCGTTAAGCAATGTAGATAACAACACTAATTTAAACAAATCACTCCTAGTTGCAACTGAATTCAGATTCTGTCATAATATTATCATAGGTGATTTTAATTTAAAACAAATAAACTGGGAAACTGGCCTAGTCAGTTCTGACATATCCAACCCTACCATTTCCTTTTATGAAACTACACTTGACTGCTATCTCTATCAACATATAAGGAAGCCTACACGATCTATAGTAAACCAGCAAGAGAACATATTTGATCTCGTCTTCACTAATGAAGAACACGTGGTAAATTCGATACCTATTGATAATCCTATCGGAAATAGTGATCACTCTGTTCTGCGGTTCAACTCCTTATGCTATATTGATAATACTTTTACAAACAAGTCCAGAACATACCAATTACACCGAGGAGACTACACCCAAATGAGAGCCGAGCTACTAAATGTAAATTGGAGATAAAAGCTGAATAATGAATGTATAGACAATACCTGGAAGGACTTTCACCAAATTTTAACTAATTCGATGGATACATATATTCCAAAAAACCAAACAGAGTGACTGCAAGTTTACGAATAAACCACCATGGATAACTAAAGATGCTTGCGATGCAGATTTATGGATAGTTATACTAATTATGTCAATGTAAGAAACTGATGTACTGGCCTCGTGAGGACCACCAAAAAACGATATGAAGCTACAATCGCAGAAGGAGTAAAAACTGATCCGAAATCATATTGGAAATACATCCGCTCCAGAACAAAAAACTCGATCAGGGATCTGTGATTTGATAAAACAAGATGGTACCTTAACATCTGATGACAAGGAAAAAAGCAAACTTGCTAAACACCTTTTTTCTAGTGTATTTACAAAAGATGAATGTCGTTACCAGTACTGTAAGCAAAAGCTTCACTCATAAGATACCAGTGATTGATAAGCCATTGCGTTCTATCCAGATCTTTCAAGAAAACATTCTAGAAAAACTAAGTTCAATAACAACAAGTATGTCAGCAGGTCCTGACATACTTCACCCCGAAATATTGTATGGAACCTGTGCTGCAATTACCTATCCACTTTATATAATCGTTAACAAGTGTATATCATTGGGAACGATTCTGGATGCATGGAAATGGGCTAACGTCTCCCAAATCTTTAAAAAGGGCGAAAAAAATCTAAAGGTCTGTTGTATGTAAATTGTTAGAAACCATTCTAAAAGATTATATTAAGAAGCATATGTTTGTAACAATCTACTCTCGGTTTCCTTTCTGGGCGCTCATGTGTTACCCAACTTATACAAATAATAAACATGTGGTCCGAATCCACTGACAACAGTCATCCAGTAGATGTGATACAGCTTGACTTTAGTCAAGCATTTGACGCTGTCCCACACCAAGGACGACTCTTTAAAGTAGATGCTTATGGAATCCGAGGAAACATATGGAAACTAATCAAAAGCTTCCTGCTAAACCGAAAACAACGGATTTCATATAACTCAGTATCATCCGACTGGGCAGAGGTAGTTAGCGGTGTACCCCAGCGAAGTGTTCTTGGACCAGTCCCTTTTTAATATACATTAATGACCTGCCAAATGTAATACAGTCTTTTATTAGAATTTGTGCTGATGACACCAAACTATTTAATTCTATCCAAAGTGAAAATGAGTGTAATAACCTGCAATCGGACCTGGATCATGTATGTGAATGGTCAGAGCTGTGGAAAATAAAATTCAACACAGAAAAATGTAAAGCCATGCACATAGGACAACCTATAAATAGCAATCCTGCTGATAATTCTATATATGATGTGCACATTGAGGGGAAGAGAACACCCATTACCTTTGTAGATAATGAAACTGACCGTGGTGTAATCTTTCAGAAAGATCTAAAATTTACTAAACATATTAATCCATGTGTTCAAAAGGCCAATAAAATACTTGGGCCCATTAAACACAACTTTGAGTTTCTGGATCCGACAGCATTCATAACACTATATAAGACACTGGTGCGACCACAGTTAGAATATGCAACTTGTGTTTGGAATCCCTATTTGAAAAAAGACATTTGCAAATTGGAAGTTTCAAAGGAGAGCTACCAAGCTACTCCATGAGTTAAAGATCCTACACTACACAAGGGGTATGCCTGACCCAATGGTCTAGCGTTCACCTCTGCCACGAGAATCGAATCCAAAAATGATACAGGTTCGATCCTGCGCTCTTGCATGTGGACAGGCCTAAAAATCTGTGCAGTGCCCTGTCCTTTGGAGGGGACGTAAGGCTGTCGGTCCCATCTCGTGTGGTGTCTGTGCCATTGGGGGGGGGGGGGGGGGGCATATAAGAGCTCACGCTGAGTGTCAGGCCCTGTATCGGGAGTTCAGCTGTGAATACACTCTGATAGGAAAAAGTCAGTTGTCAGACATGTAAGCTCAGGTCTAAAGCATGCATATTCTGGATACTACCTGATGGCGGCTAAGGCTCAACGGCATGGCTGGCGGTGTGGACTAAATAATAACAATCAGTTAAAATACTGTACTGTAACTACATCTCGGTCAACAGCTCAAGCAGCCAGTGGCTACATATCTGAACCTGTAAAATAGCACACTGAGCGGATAGGCTGTCAGCGTAGATGGTGCTCCTATGAAGAGGAGGAATATGCGAACACAACAGCAACAACAACACAGCTAGACTCATACACCTAGGCTTGTCAACACTAGAATACAGGCGAGCATGATATGAAATCATCCAAATCTACAGAAGTCTAAACCAAATTGATGACCTCCCTATAGATCAAAGGTTTCAAATTCCAAATACATATACAAGGAGACACAAATTCAAACTATATAAAAGGTCAGTTAAACGACTCTCAAGACTTCACTCATTTCCGTACCAAACTAATAATACATGGTCCCAAATCAAACCGTTTCTGTGACAAGTCTAAATGACTTCAAAACAAAATTAACCCAAACAGAATGGAATTTGACTAAATTTGTAACAACATAAGATAAAATAACCAACAAATGGCAACCAGGGTCTTAGAAGCATTCATGCTTAAGTTGACAAGTATGCATGTTATCCTCTGACTCTGCTCCTATTATTATAAGTAGGACGTTTTTTGAAAAGGGTTTTTTCTACTTCTGCTTCTGCTATTTAGTAGCCACCATCAACAGGTTCATTATTATGCTACTGTAGAGAGCACTCGGCAACGTTAAAAACAAACAGACTTGAATATGTCAAGGCTCTCAGCTTGTACCCTAGTTGATGGTACGAGTACCGTAAAGAATCGTTCTTCCCATGCACCATCAGGGACTGGAATAGTCCCTGATGGTGCATGGGAAGAACGGTTCTTTACGGTACTCGTTTCTACAGAAGGTGACTTGGTATGACAGGTGGTGCATATTTCTAGAGAAGCATTTTGGTGGGATTAGTCAGTTCTCTTTGTTGCTGTGCGCTTGATTGTTGGTGATTATCATTGGAAGCTGTGCAGATTTACGCCTGTCTTCGAGCAGTGGCCATTGAAGCTGGTTCAGCATGTTACTTACACTCGATCCACTGTGAAATCTGCAGAGTGCGTATAGAGCAGCTCGTCTTTGGACCATATCTAGCTGATGCATTTCATTTTGGTGGTGGGTATCCCAAACCGTTATAGCATATTCTAGAGTGGGTCGGACTAGAGTTTTATAGGCATTGGTTTTGATGCTTGTTGATGCTATATTGAGATTTCTCCTTAGGAAACCGAGTATCCTGTTGGCTTTGTTGCAGATGTTGCTGATGTGTTCATTCCACGATAGATCAGATGTTATAGTGACACCAAGATATATGGTAGATTTTACAGCCTCTAGTGGATGATCGTGCAATATGTACTGGTGTCTGTTTGTGATCATCTTTAAGTTCGTGGGCATGGTGTTACCATGGGAAACAGTGGATATGGGCGTTTGTTTTTTATCTATTGCAAAAAATCATATTGTCGTGTGAATATGGAACGTGCCAGAATATATTAGATGAAAATATATCAATCTAAAAATAGAGACGTGGCTTCATCGAGAATACACCTCTCATGTATCGATGGGCAATCTTATTACATCATCACAATAACTAGACTGTTACACAGACTCCACTTCGGAGACCAGACAGATCAGGATCCTGTCTATCACTGTAGTGGACTGTAAAAGCAACACGGTGGTCGTGTTGATTTTGGTACCATCTTTTCCCCTGTATCACTAGCTTGATACAGACATTAAAATCGACTCGATCCAACTAGTGGTTCGTGTGATATCAACATCCACGCATCATCAGCAAATTCTTGACCTCATTTTCTGTGCGATAGATGTGCAACAGATTTGAATTTTATGACGAATTCAGAGGGACTATTTTTCTGTTAACTACTTGTCATACAGACTATTATAGGCTTTATATCATCTTGTTTTACGTGAATTAAAATATTGTCTGGTATGAAGAGAGTAGTGCTCGTGCCCTTTTAAGTTCCAATTCTCTCTCCCACCATATTCTGGTGGAAATCACTACGCCAATGGATACTCAATACATACGAGATACTTTTTTCGACCTTGTTCTTGCTCTTGTTTTATCTTTACCTCCTTCATAGGAGAACCGCACGGATGCGTAAATGACTTAATATCATAGCAAGTTCCAATTTTAAGATTTTTATTTACTGCACATTATATACATGTTATTACATACTATATGTACACTTTGAACGTCAATACAGCCAAGATAATGTACTAGCTTAACCGTACAGGACAGTAAGGTGACAGGTTAGCAAATAGCAATTAATAGTTGCTTAAAAGTGGGTTGGAATAAGACAATTTGAAATAAGGATCAGATCAACAATTAGCAAATAATAATATACTAACTTAACTGTACAGAACGGCTGTTTATGGAGTAACAGTTAGTAATTGATTGTAAGCGGGTAGGAATAAGACTGTATTTTCAATAAAATCCAGGTCAACAATTAACAATACAAGTTAACATGGTTGCTACTAAGATTGGTAATTTATGATAAAATACACCACAGCACACTATAGTAAAATATGAAATAAGGTAGCGATCAGAATGAAATGGCCTAGAGATTTATAATAATGAGATGGGCTAGATCAACAAATAGGAAACTAGCTTAACTGTACAGGACAGTAGGGGGGTTTGTTTTAGGGATTCATTGTTAATAATTGATTAAAAGTGGTTAGGAATAAGACTGTATTTGCAATAAAATCCAGGTCAACAATTAACAATACAAGTTAACATGGTTGCTACTTAGATTGGTAATTTATGATAAAATACACCACAGCACACTATAGTAAAATATGAAATAAGGTAGTGATCAGAATTAAATGGCCTAGAGATTTATAATAATGAGATGGGCTATAGGAAGGGCAGTATGCTACTTGGAACAGTCTTCTCATCAAGTAACCATGGTCAACCACGTCGAATGCTGATTTTGCATCTAGTAGAATGAGGTGGGCTACTGAATTGGAATCCTTACATTCTCTATAGAATTCGTCCACAATCAACGCTGCATTCATTGTGGAAGTGGCAGAGGAAAAAACTCTTTGGGATACATTCTGAGTAACTTCTATATTGTCCTTTAATCGAAGTATGGCTTAAATTATTTTTGTGAACGTCGGTGCTATAGTAATGCCTCTTTTGGGGATCCTTTGTTCTTGAATACTGGAGACAAGAGGCCAAGCTTCAATATGTCCGGAACAGTGCCGCTTGAACATATTTGGTTAACAATGCTTAGGAGAATGAGCATGAATATCTCGCCTGCAAATAGTATATTTTCAATTGTCATGTTGTAGATATCAGGAGCCTTACCCATATTAATAGAGGATACTACTGTATTTAGCGCCTCAATAGATATTGCAGTCACATCTTGATTTTTAGCTATCTACCGCATAACTTCAACTTTATCAGTGACCATATGATGATATCACTGCCATGCTCATCTTCTACCGTTTGTGTAGCTAGCGTCGCAAAGTGCTCTTGAAGACCTTCGCTAATATCCTCTCCCGAAAAGGATACCGGGCTTAGATGCAGATCTGTCAAAATGTCATTACCCTTTTCCTTTGATTTTTCACTAGCGCACGAAACAGCTTTGGATCGTACTGCCTTGTCCCCATAATTTTTTTCTTTCTCCTCAACTTTTTTCTTGGCTAACTGGACACGGCAGTTTCTACGAAAGTCTCTCTTGCACTCTCTCTCTTCTTTTTAGCATAGATGTTAGCAAGTTCAAGTTCAAATTCATTTATTTTGATATAAAAATGTACAATTTGTAATCACACAACAGGTGGTCCATCAAAGGCAGAGCCTATATTGACGGTGGACCCCTACATAGAATAAAAAAATAAAATAAAATTATACATGAAGGACTGATACTATAAAATATGACATAATTACATGTAGCTCAGGATTATCTTAGTCCTAACAGACATAGACAAGAGACGTGGGAGATGGGACAGATAGACAACATATTTAGAGGTGTGCTTATCTTGTTAATTAAAATTCATCTTAAGATTATAAGATCATCTGAGTTTTAATTATTATTATTATTCTTATTATTATTATTATTATTATCATTATTATTATTATTTTTATTATTTGTTCTGGTGAATTGGTGCAAGTATGATAATGGCATGGTAGTGTGGGGTTTTTTGTGGGTTTTTTTGTTTTGTTTTTTGGGCTTTGATTTTTTAGGGCCTAGTAATTTTTTTATAATCATATATTTGATCTTCTGTTTAAATGACTGTAAAGTAATAATGTCTGTGCGTATCTTTGTATTTGTGTTATTCCATAATTGTATTGCTTTACATGAGGGTTTTTGTTGTGCAGCTTTTGTTTGATAGTGTCTTGTGTGCAGAGTATTCCGTGTTCTTGTGTTGTGAGAGTGTATTTATGTATATTGACCTTAAAGATACTGGGTAAAGAAGAGGGTAAGTTGCCATTGTGGAAGTCTCATAAAACTGCATATAATTGGAGTCTTCCAATGTCCTCGAGTTTTAGAAATTTTTCTACTTTAAAGATATCTTGACCACCTGCTGTTTGTGCAAATAATTTAATAGATTGTTTTTGTAGTGATTATAGGTTTTTTAGTTTAGCTTCAGATGTGTTAGTCCAGATAGCATTACAGTAAGTGATGCCAGGAAGTATCATTGTGCAGTATATATTATTAATACTAATCGGTGTTAGATAGGGTTTTAGTCTGCATATGATGCCAATTCTTTTTTGCTACCTTGGATGTTACGACGTCAATATGCTTCTCCCATGTCAAATTCTTATCCAAATAGACTCCTAAAAACTTGGCATGTTCGGCTCCATGTATTATCTGGTTGTCAATGCAAAGTTTTGGGAGAGCTTCTTCCTTTAATTTATTAAATTTTGTAAATAATATACAGTTGATTTTACTCACATTTAAGGACTTGTTTGTTAACTTTAAACCAATCTATTAATTTTGCCATTTCATTATTAACATGTTTGTAAAGAATTTCTATGTCCTTATGGCTGCAGAAAGCATTTGTATCATCTGCAAAGAGGATTAAAGAGAGATGGTTACAGACTTTGGGTACGTCATTCATATACAAGAGAAATAGCAGGGGGCCAAGAACTGAGCCTTGGGGTACACCACAGACTAACTCTTTATATTCTGAGATGACTCCATTGAATTGTACTTATTGTTTTTTGTTTGACCGGTAGCTCTGTATCCAATTCAATGCAGTGCCCCGTATTCCGTAGTATGCAAGTTTTTGTAATAGAATCGAATGGTCAATTGTATTGAAGGCTTTGGAAAGGTCCAGGAATACACCTAAGGTATGTTAATTATTCTCTAGGGAAACATATAATTTTTCAATCATATCCACAATGGCAAGCATAGTAGTGTTTTTCTCTGAACACATACTGAGATAGATATATGATGGAGTTTTTGTTTAGGCAATTTGTAATTCTACTGAAATACAGCTTTTTCCAGGAGTTTAGAGAAACGTGGAAGTACCGAGACTGGCCTATAGTTAGTAAAGTCAGATGCATCTTTGGCTTTGTATAGAGATGTAACACGTGCAACCATTAGTCTTGTTGGAAATATACCCTGTGGCAGTGATAGATTACAAATATGATCCAGTGGAGTTAGTATTTCTGCAACATAGTGTTTGAATATTTTCCATTTAAAATTATCAATGCCAGCACTTTTAGTTGTGTTAATTTGCATTAGTATTTTGTAAATTTCTTCACTATCAGCTGGATTTAAGAAAATGGGGTGTTGATAACTACCTGTCAGATAGTCCTGTACATGTATGTTCGAACTTGGTTGAATTTTTTTGGATAAGCTGGGTCCAATGTTAGTAAAGGACGTCATTGATGACTGTATTATTGTAAATAAAGCGCGATGTTTCTGAATTGCTTTTTTCTTGTTCAGTAATGATTTAATCAGTTTCCAGGTTTCTTTCATATTATTTTTTTGTTCATCAAATTTATTATGAAAATAATTTCTTTTGCTCTTCTAATTATTTGTTATCCTGGGTTGTTGTATTTTGTTTAAATTTTTTAATGTTTTTAAGTGGAAAGGCAAATTCATAGATCTTAGAGCGTATAGTATAGAAGGTGTTGTAGGCATAGTCACATGCCTATGACTGAGTTACCTGATTCCAATTAGCGATAGCCATGTTGTTTTTAAACAATTCTATATTTTCCTTTTTGACGCCCCTACAGGTTACTTTTTCTTTTTCAAATTGCTTTCCTCTTTGGATTTGTTTTTCTATATAGAAGATAGGTAAATGATCCGAAATTTCTACGAGAAAAATACCTGATTCGTTTTTGGCACTAACAGTGTTATTTGAGAGGATATTATCAATAACAGTAGCTGAGAATTCAGTAATTCTTGTTGCTTTTGTTATCAAGGGATAAAAGCCAGATGTTTTTAATAAATTTAATATGTCTTGGGTGTAGACGCTGTGCTGTTTTAGTAGATCAATATTAAAGTCACCTAATATATAGGCAGATTTCATTTCGTTTTGTAGAGTATTTAGAAATTTTTCGAATGATTTGATAAATTTATCACTGTCACTTCCAGGAGGTATGTATGTAAGTTTAATTTTTGTTTGCTCCATCCGAATTATTTTTTTTAATGGTTTCAATATGCTCTTCAGTCATGGATAGGTCATCTCTAAAATTACACTGAGATTGTCCTTTATGTAAATGCCTACACCACCCCCTTGTTGTCGACCTGTGTTTCTCAATAACTTTATAATTTTGCATGTTAGTTAAGTCCAGTGGTGAGTCAGGTTTTATCCAGGTCTCTGTAACTCATGGCTAAATTCATAAAAACTAAGATCTATAAAATTATAAAATTTATCAATGCTTTTAAGCAGCGATCTAATGTTAATATGGATTGTTGAGAAAGAAATCGTGTCTGTGCTCTTCAGAATATTATCATTAAATTCTTTCTGAAGTATATAATCACAAAGTGGAAAATTCAGACCTTCGTCATAAGTATCTGTTTCAGAGAAATATGTGCATTCATCAGATGTGTTTAATTTGAATGGGTTTACAAGTATGTTTGTATTTATATATGTGCTGTAGTCATATTAGGCACCTATAATAGTAAGCATGAGTTCGGTATCATTTTCAAAATGATTGAAAGGGAAGATAGTTTGATTACATTGGGAACACCGTCATGGTTTATCAGAATTTTCTAGTTTTTCATAATCTCAAATAATTAGGCCGTGAGAGCATCTTAGATGCACCCAGTCACCACAACAATCACATAGAATTGCACGTTGATTAGACTTAGCAGATTTGTTGCAAGATAATCACGGGAACCGGATAGGCATGGACGGAAAAAGTGGGATGGCTGAAGGCTATTGCTAGCTACTGTGATGGAAAGATGGTGTGATTTTGACAGAACAGATAAGTTATAGTGATAGTTATCTGGTACCATGCTGCTGACCATTCCCTGATCTCCACTGCTACTGATTTTACTCCACCAGTGGGGGAATCACATGTGAGGAGCAACAGAATGCCAGCAGGAATCAGAGACTGTGTTGCATATGTTCGCCAGGTCGTCCATTCCTCATCCACTCTTTGCTGGCACAACGCAGCTCTCGTATTGAAGGAGATCATGTGAGATACAAATGGGGAATAAGCGAGATCGGAATCTTGCACGTGCAAGGAAGTATGGGATCGCACCATGATAACCAAACACTTTTAGATGGCAGGCCGGTATAAAGTGTGCATGGGTAGCTATGTAGAGGCTACATATTTTCTCAATGGATGTAGGTATTAGTTTCACAGAATGCACCACAAGTATCAGTTTACAGGTCAAATGTCCAATCTGTAATGTTTTATTGCTAATGGTAATTTGGCTGCGTATTTATGACCATAACAACATGTGAGAGGGTGATAGGTTATCAGCTGCATGCAGTTTTCCATTGCTGCCCCTCTAAACTATCTAGCTATAGTAGGCCTATACTAAGCCTTTATTTGTGTCAATTGTACTCTTTAATGGACAAACCAGCAAAAAAGCTTGTGCAGTGATCAAGGATATTCCAATCTTTGCTTAGACAGTGTTCATTTGCAGACCATAGATAATTTTGAAAACTGACCACAGAAATGACTGGCCAAATAAACGAGCCAGTCATTCCAGTGCTCAATCTTCAAGAAAGTCTCTTGACCTGCAAATAGGCACTGACTAAGCTGTCTAAAACAGTGTCTGCAGTAATAACAGGAAACATTTGCAGGACAACAGAAGTCTTTTTTTTGTAAATTAAAGTGGTAAATTTACAAAGAAAGAATTATCTTCTATTGGTCTACACATATAGAAAAATATGGAAATATATAGAAAAGAAAAGTGGAATGATTCAAAGTGCTTACTGTATTGGTTTTGCTGGGTAAGTAATCAAACGAACATAAAAACAGGTTATAAGAACAACATAATACACTATAACACAGATAATAATTCATGTCCATGTATATTGAAACAAATTTGACTGGGAGCTATTTACTACCATGTTAGCAATATGTTCAAGTCAACTCAACTTAGGTTCAAAATATTGAAGTTCTCTCCTCTATCTATGTCTTGAAATATACACACTGGAATTCCAACTATTAACGGGTGCATGAGTCAGTAATAATATTAATGACTATTAAATATGGCCAAGTAGTTTTAATATCATCGACTAACACGCCCTTGCATCAGGCACAGAGTTGAAAATATAAACCTAAATATAGCAAAACAATCTTAAAATATACACCATATGACAATGTACTTATGGATTGTACTTCCCATCCACACTCCCTTCCCCCCTTCGAACACCTCCTGCCCTCCGCCTGCCCGTCCGCCCGCCCGCCCGCCTGTCTCCTCTCTCTCTCTCTCTCTCTCTCTCTCTCTCTCTCTCTCACGCATACCATTGACCATTCAATCGTGTTATGTTGGCTAATATACATTCACTTATAAATTTATAAATTAATTGGACTTGAAGTTGCTACGGCCTTGGGCAGCAACATCATTTATGTCAAATTAATTTCATGATATACAACAGCTTATCTGCATGGTTGCCCTTAAACTAGTATATACCTATCTTTGTTTAAAAAAAAATAGTGATAAGTGTACATCCTCGTAAATACGCTACCACATACTTAAAATGGTGAATTTAGTGGGAAATTGTGAAAAATACACATTCAATTGAAAAATATTTTATTGTTCTTGACTAATTTATAGGCTTTTTTCTCTGAACTGGTAGAGGCCATAACAGAGTCTACGAGTATGAAATTCAAGTTGATGAGTGATGTCTGTAGGTAGTTCTGCTTGACTTGTGTCCAAGAAAAAGCACCACATCAAACTGTCATCCTCTTGAAGGGTTTTCAGTAATTGTGAGCCACTGTGTACATTATCCTGCAGTTCGGCCAGTCTCTGCTTCAGAATAGGTTGCCTAACTGATTGGCGTACAGAGCAGCTTAGCATAAAGTGCTCAATGGACTCATCTTCATCTAGACATAACAGGCATCTTTGATCAGGTACTGAGCCATGATTCCATCATCTCCTTGTCTGTAACTGAAATGTGCCTGCCACTATCCAATTCCTCTCTACTGCACTGTAAATATCTCTTGGACTATTGCTGATTGATGTTATTACTGGGTGTGGACTGCTGAACGTAGCTTTTCTGATGATATTCTCCTTGATGGGTATAGTTCACTTGCCCTGTAGGTGGGGCTTAGAATACACCTTCCGTATCCTCTGCGTGTCATACGAGGCAACTAAAGGAGGTACGGGTGAGGTAACCCTGACAGAAACCTTGAGTGCTGAAGACGAAGGTTCGAGGCCGCTTGGCGCACTCTAATAAACCATGGATCCACGCACTTAACGCTTATGATCATGTCGATAGTCACTTACATGACTGGCGGTATGATCAGCGAACGAAAAGAAGAAGAAGAAGGTATAGTTCACTTTTACATTTGAGGTGTTTTAGCCAATATCTGTCAATAGCTGAGTTTACTGTATTCTTCCAGGTGTTCTTTGTGAGTGGCGTGTCTAGGATAGTATGTGCAGATGGAAGTTCATATTTGGCTAACAGTCTTCTGGCCATGCAGATTCAACTTTCACCTTCAAACCCTTTAAGTACTAGTTGTCTACATAACACTTCATATTCAGCTGTGTTCTTGTTGCGGCACAGATTACCAAGACAGTTCAGTATTTTGGCATCTATTGTCGCTTCAATAGGGCATATACCACGCAGTGAATAACAGGCGACTGATGCAACTGTAGTCAGAAAAGTGAGTAGTTTGTTGAGAATATCTCCAAACTCCATTTCCAGGAACTCCACTTCTTTCTTGCTTGGTAGTACAACTTCTAGACCATATGTCAGCACAGTAATAATGTAAGCTGTTAGCATGCATGCCAGCTCCTAATAGATGATATAGGGATCTATGACGCTTCTTCAGATTATTCTCACATGTAGCTCGGCTACGTCCTATCCGAGCATCTCTTTGTGTCCCTAGATGAATAGCTGTGTTAACGATTGTAATCTGTTGCCTACCAACTTCCCATGGGCTTTCCTGCTTGCTGATCTGGGCATTCTTGTAATTTGTGATGATTACACTCTTAGCGTCTTGGTATTCGTATCTCCTAGCATCTGCATAGGTAGTTCCTAGGTACAATTGGGTATGTAAGTCAGTTCGGTTCATAGTGATTATAGTAACATCATCAGTTACACATGGGCTAGCAATCTCTGTTACCCTGATTATGATTCCTTTGTTATTACCATCAAGCTGTACAGGTTAGCAGAGATAATACCTCCTTGACATACATCTTGTTGAATATTAAATGAACTTGACACCTTTGATACAGCATTCTGACTCAGATTCCTTGTTATTATCCGTAAAGCACCTTGTATCCCATCCAAACATAGCTGTTTATAGAGATTATCCTGCTATACCACATCAAATGCAGTCTTAGCATCTAGATATGCTTCATATACAGACATGGCTTGATCTTTTGCTTCTATTACTGCTTCTCTGACTAGAAATGTGCCTTGCAAAGGTGAGACGCCACTGGTGAAGCCTCTTTGCATGAAGCTTTGCATTGGTAACAACTTTTTCTCTAGCTCTACTCTTAATAGTACTTTTATCACCTTTCCTATCACTGTGATCCCTCTGTAGTTATTGGCGTCATTTGCAGAGTTAGATTGTTTTCATACCCATTGGATGGTCTAGGAAGAAGAGAAGATATAAGAATCTGTGTGCCTGGTGTAAGTGACTTGGCAGTTTGTATTAAGGCATCATAGTCTTGGATCATTCTTTCCAATGTCCGTTTTGCTATATCATTTGTTCACACATCGACCACTAGTACATCGTGTCTATTTGAACTAAGAATAACCTTTAGTTGGTCAGTTAGCTCACATATACGTGCCCCTGCAAATGATTTAACTGTGACATTGAGGTTATCTGTACTCATGTAGCGACCACTTAATTTTTTATAGTAGAGCTACCTACAATTTATGTGTTGATCTTGGTATTCTCTGACCTTTGAATATTAGTATCGATTGGTTGTGGCCCATGTGGCTGACGATCAGAGTTTTTATCACCAGTACTGGTTGTGGCTGATTTGCGTGGGTGCGACACCATTTGAGCATAGATGACAGAATTTTGCTTCGAAAGGCCTGTGTTATTACTGTGTGATGTAGGCCTAGAAGCAAATCCATGTTGGTTGTTTGAGTGGGATTGGTGATTATTAATTTGAGTGGTGGATTTAACATGTACATTATTACATAATTCCTCGATCTGACTTTGCAATGCTGCAAAATCAGCCCTCATGTCATTTAGTTCCTGTAATACTAGATGTATTGCATTACTGTTAGTCTCCAAGGGACGGAACTTAGCATGGGTAGAGATAGCTTGTGCATCACCAGTAGAGTCATGGTTAATTGGCTCACAGATACGCTCGGAGTTAGCGTGTTTAACGATGTTAGAGTGTGCCGTAGTTGTAGCTGCAGTGTTAGTAGTAGCAGTGACTATAGCTGAGAGTTGTTGTTGTAGTATTTGTGGGGGCAGTAGCTGAGGATGTTGATGTTGTGGGAACAATAGCACCAATGTTAGCTTGGTTGCCAATTTCAATTTCAGTGCTACAGTCAGGCCAATCATCTTCGGATCAGTCATATTCGGACTTATAAGTGGAGATATGCCAGGTCAGAAATTCAGCAATCTTGTCTGATATCTGAGTACAATCTTTACAGGTAAACTTTCTTTTGGAGTTTGTTAGAGCAGACAACATGTATGGTGGAAGCTTGGTACATGTAAAGTGTACCCAATGTTTACAGCTGTTGCAGCAGATCATATATAAGTTATCTGTAGCACCGCATCCACAGCTTATGCCATGAATATTTTGTCTTGCACTTAGGGCGTTTGTCTCATCATGTTTGGACGTGTTGGAAATGCTGGGCATGCTGCTCATTGAGTCAGCAGGTGACTTATTAGGGATTTGTGACGTGCTCAATATTTTGGCTATGTGTGTATTTGTATCTGAATTTTCTGTGTTGTATGATGTAACAGGTATTGGACTTGAGCTTACAGATATTGGTGTAGAATATTCTGAGTTAGATACAGTGCTACCTGTGGTGTGTCGTATCTGGTAACATTTCTTACACAACATCAAATCACTGGGAGCATTGGAAATGTCCGGTTTTGATTACCTACAGTCACCGCAGAAACCCATCTTCTAAAGTTTATTAGCTCTTATTATCTGTATTTTTTTTTTTTTATCTATACATGTGTAGTCAAACAAATTTTTTTCTTCTTATTGTGCAATGACAACACAAAAAGAAGTATCTTATTTGTTAGTAGAGTGTACTGAGCGTTAACTTCTTTGCCCCGCAGCCACTTGGGAATAGAACAGATACGAGGACAGCCGGAGGAATGACAGCACAAGTACAAAGAGTTAGTTTGAAAAAGAATGGCCGATAGAAGACAAGTGCAAACTAAGTTATGATACTTGTTTGACTACTAATGTGTAGATCTAGATAATATGTATTTTAGATCCTACTTACAAACTTTTTTGTTAGAGGTACTTAATCTTAGATTAAGATTAGATGAGGCACTTAATTTTAGATTATCATTATAACTTATTTTTAACTAAAATATATCTTAGAAATAAGAATTGTATGTACAATTTGTTTATTACGAGCGATTTACAATTTGAACTACCACAGTTTGAGTTGCTCGAGCGATTTACACTTTTGAATTATCACAGACAATTTATTGAAGAAATCTGTAATTTCAGATAATTAAGAATATTTTACTATGTATCACAATTAAGTAATTAAGAATATTATTTTACTATTTAAAAATATAATATTAATATATCAATATAATGACTTTGAATTATCACCTCCCAATGATTGAAGCAATCTGTAATATTTGAATAGTGAACTATTCTTATTATTTATCACAGGCAGACAGACAGATTAGTAAGGCAATGTGTAATATATTTTTTTCTATTTATTCATTTATTTTCTTTTATTAATAATTATTTAAGAATTTCTTTACTATTTTAAGAATCTAATTTTGCTCTTTTAAAAATCTAATATTAATATATACTGTAAATATAATACTATGTACAATTTGAATTGCTCTAATAATTATATACAATTTGGTTTGTTCGAATTAGCATGTATATATGCATGATAGAATGTCCAGGGAGATTACAAATAACGAAAACTGGTGACTTATGCGTTTGTCATGTAATCTTTAAATAATTTCTTAATGATGCACGGTCTACTGATAAGCGGATATAAAATAGGTTAATAACTGGTAAGAATTTGCAGATTTATAAAGACATAAACTAAAAAACTTTTAATTTAAAATCTCAGTGAAAATCTGATAGATCTCCTTGAGTTTAAACAGTTCAAGTTCAAGTTCAAGATTATTTATTTTGATATGGAATATACATTTACAGTTTCACAACAGGTAGTCCACCAAAGGCAGAGCCTATGTGGCGGTGGACCTCTACATATAACATATAACAACAATATAGGACATGAGAATACTGAATACATAAGGTTAATATGTTATAGTCCTATATATACATATAGTTAACTGTCTCGCTGCCAAGCCTCTGCAGTCTACATTTTCCATGGAGCCTAACTCAGGGTATGCTGAGTACCTCTAAAACAATTTGACCGAACATTGTCGGTGGCTAAGCCACAAGCAACTTTCAGTCAAATTTTTTCTAAAATACTCAGCCAATCTAGAGTCATTGCCAATTGGAATTATTGTCCGCTGGCTTCCAGCAGTCCAACAGTTAATAGACGTATGACAATTTACATATTTACAGAGAAAGACATGACAGAGGGATGTGTGCTTATCTTGCTTAAGTTAATAATTCTATATTACATATTCTTATTATCATTGACAAAGTATTAGAATTTTTTTAAATTTATTTTAGGCCGTGATGGTAGAGGTAGTTGTTTGGTAGTTACCATTATGACAGATATTATTATTATTATTAATATTATTATTATTATTATTATTATTATTATTATTATTATTATTATTATTATTATTATTTGTTCTGGTGACTGGGTGCAAGTATGAGAATACCATGCCATGATGGTGAGTGTTTTACAGAGTCTAATAGATTTCTATAACCTTCTTTTTGATACTAAATGCAATCCGCTCACGATCATGCTAGAGGAGGCCACCCGTGACCTCTGTTTCAAGCTGCACCACAAGAGATCTTGCATACCAACTGGAAAGTCTCAGTACACTATATTTCGTCCAAGAAGGCATGATAACACAACGCGACAAAATCAACATTTTACATCAACTAGGAACTTAGTGGCCGGCTGGTGATTCTCATAGAACAGAGAGGAGGGATTCACAGAACAAGTAACAAGTAAGTAACAGAACATTATCTGGCAACACTGCTTCAAACATTTTTCTACACGATTCAAGATTATTTATTAAGAAGTAAGATATATATTGGATTCAAGTATTAGATTTCGTGGTATGTAATTTAAGAAAATACAATTAGGTCAGCACATGATATCGCGAATAATTATAGTATATCGCTGCATTATGGTAAGAGAAATTCTTAAGTAACTGGCGTTCTTTTTGCCGTGTGAAAGTTGTCATGGTAACGTGTCGCTTTGCCACTATGCCAATTCGCCTTGTGTTGTTTTGCACCGGAGGGATTCGCACCTGAGTTGGTCCTTTCGCATATGTAGAATTTGTGGATGGTTGGGAGGCTGTTTATATCCTTATTTATTCCCCTCACGAAAACTGGTAACTCTGGGTTTATTGGCGAAAATGGTTGGTGGATATTTCACATACTCTGAAATTTCCAAGTAGGACTCGTGAACGGTTTAAGTTGGTACCGATTAACAATTTCGGAACGGGTATTTCAAAGGACTGACAGATCTACGCTAACAGGAATGAGCTAGTGTATTTTTGGCATAGCAAGAATCTGCAGCTACAGCTCTATGTTTAGATTGCGACCTCGCCTACCATTCGTATCTCGTGAGATCGCCTTCAATACGAGATCGAGAAAAATGTATTCTTGAAGATGCCACGCCACGTCTCTAACTTTAGATTGCCCTCCTATGTGACAAGCAAAGAATATAATAATAATAATATAATAATATGTATTGTATCCAACCCATAGATGGGTCATTACAAAAATGAATTAATGCTTAACATATCTACATAGCAGCAATATATATATATCTATATATATATATATATAGGTTATAAATTTATGACATGCAACGCAAGCACGCACACACGCACCAGTATGTATATATAAGCATTGTGCTAGGCTAGACTAGGTTCGCCTATATGCTATGTCTAGGGTAAGCTAAGGCGAGTTGGCTAGGCCTAGTCTAGGCTACACATGATGGCCGGAATTCAATACGGTTTAACCAGCCTAAACAATGTAACAAACCACAAAGTAATTGCAAGGTTAGCATTATAGATAGGGCGAAAGCCACCCCCCCCCCATACTAGTCTAGTCTAAACTACACTAGTCTAGTCTAAGCTATACTAATTATCCAAGCTAAGCCACACTATACAAGTCTAGTCTATACTAGTCTAAGCTAAATTAGTCTAAGAGATACTAGGCTAAGCCATACTAGTCTAAGGCATACCAGTCTAAGCCATACTAGTCTAACCTAAAATAGTCTAGGCTATACTAGTCTAACCTAAAATAGTCTGGGCTATACTACTCTAAGCTATAGTAGCCTAAGCTACAATAGTCTAAGCAATACATGTCCAAGCTATACTTGTCTTAGTCTAAAAAATTCTAGTCTAAACTATATTAGTCTAGTCAAAGCTATACTAATCTATGCCTAGCTATATTAGTCTAAGCTATACTAGTTTAGTCTAAGCCATCTTTTGCTAGTCTACGCTATGCTAGTGTAAGCTATAATAGTCTAAGCAGTACAAGTCTAAGCCATATTGGTCTACGCTATGCTAGTCTAAACTATACTAGTCATTGCAATAAAAGTCTAAGCGATATTAGTTTATTCAAATGTATACTAATCTAGACCTAGCTATACTAGTCCAGTCTAAGCCATGCTAGTCTAAGCTGTAGTAGTATAATCTACGCTATGCTAATCTAGTTTACGCTACTCTAGTCTAATTTAAGCTGCACTATGCTATACTAGTCTAGGCTAAGCTATGCTGTAGTAGCATATACTACGATATGCTACACTTGTCTATCCTAAGCTATGCAGTCTAGTCTAAGCTATACTAGTCTAGTCTGAGTTAAACTAGTCTAGTCAAAGCTATTCTATACTCTTCTAGGTTACGCTATGCTATACTAGTCTAAGATATGCTATTCTAGGCTAGGTTAAGCTATGTCATACTAGGCTAAGCTATGCTATACCAGTCTCAGTTACGTTATGCTATACTAGTCTAGTCTAATGTATGCTATTCTAGTCCACACTGAGCTGTGCTATAGTAGTCTATCCTAAGCTATGTCATACTAGTCTAAGCCATACTAGTCTAAGCCATACTAGTCTAGTCTAAGCTATGTTAGTCTAAGCTATGCTAGTATAGTTTAAGCTAGCGATGCTATACCAGTCTAGCCTAAGCTATGCTGTACTAGCATATGATACGATATGCTACACTTGTCTAGCCTAAGCTATGGCAGTCTAGTCTAAGATATACTAGTGTAGTCCAAGTTAAACTAATTAATCTAGTCTAAGCTATCCTATGCTCCTCTAGCCTAAGCTATCCTATGCTCCTCTAGCCTAAGCTGTGCTATACATGTCCAGGTTCAGCTATACTAAGCTAAGCTATGCTATATACTAATCTACAGTAAGCTTTGCTATACTAGGCTAAGCTATAGTAGTCTATGCTAAGCTGTATGAGTATAGGCTAAGCTATGCTATATTAGGTAAAGCTATGCTATAGTATAGGCTACGCTTTGCTATACTAGTCTAAGCTAAGATGTAGTTGGCTAAGCTATACAGGCCTAAGTAAGCTATGCTGGAATAAGCTATGAAATACTGGGCTAAGCTAAGCTATAATGGGTTAAGCTAAGCTATAATGGGCTAAATTAATCTAAACTATACTGAGTTAAGCTGAACTAGAGCATGCTAAGCTATACTAGGTTAAGCTAAGGTATACTTGGCTAAACTATCCGAAGATATACCGGGATAAGCTAACCTAAGATATACCTGGCTAAGCTATGCTATGCTAAGCTGAGCTAGTCAACACTAACCTAAGCTAAGATATGCTACTCTATACCAGCCTATGCTAGTCTAAAATATTCTAGTCTAAGCTATGCTAGTCTAAGCTAAGATTGAGGTACCTACTAACCACAAGAGGTATAGTAACCACTAGAAGTACCTGAGAAATAACCACTAGATGTACGTGGTAACCACTAGATGTTCCCAATAACGACTAGAACTCTCAGTAACCACTAGAGATGCCAATTTGATAACGTCTAGAGGTATCTGTAACCACTAGAGATGCCAATTTGATAACGTCTAGAGGTACCTGCAATCACTAGAGGTACCAGTAAACACTAGAGGTACCTGTTAACCATGATACGTACTAATAACCACTAGAGGTACCTAATAACCAGTAGATATACAGATATGTATACAGCTACAGAAATCAAAGAGTGCTATTCGGTAGGGTATGGTAAGTAGGGTAGCGCATGGATAGCTTAACCTAGACTGAGCTAACCTCTACTAGCCTAGTCTACACATAGCCGGGACAGCTTACACTACACTATACACAGCCTACAGACTAGCATACCCTATACACAGCCGATAGGTTAGCTTAGCCCAGCATAGCATACTCTATGTCTCGCTAGCCCAGCGTAGACTACCCTAGACATAGTCTAGTCTAGCATACCCTATAGTTATGATTAGGCTAGCCTACGCAAAAGTTGTGTAGCCTAGCCAGGGCACTTTAGGCTACAACAGACCTAGCATCCAGGCTAGCTTAGCCTAAACTAGGCTAAGCTAGGACTTAGATTACATATTCTTGCCTAGACCTAGTTAGTCCAGCTTAGACTCGACTAGCATACGTTAGCTTAGACTAGCATATCATAATTTTGCTTAGACTAGCTTAGCTTAGTTAAGCATCTCATAGCTTAGACTAGCTTAGCTTAGACATGCATAGCGTAAGATAGACCAGCATAGATTAGATTAGTACAACTTAGCATAGGTTGCTCAGAATACCTTAGCCTAGCTTAACTAGACACGCATAGCTTGCTTAGCTCAGTTTAGACTAATGTAACTTGGCATATCTTAGCATTGACTATCTTAGCTAAGATTAGACTACCATAGGTTAGTATAGCATATCTTAGCTTAGTGTAGACTAGCATAGCTTAGCTTAGGGTAAGCCAGCTTACTGTAGATTAGCTTATCTTAGACTAGCATCATATAGCTTAGATTAGGATAGAAGAGCTTAGACTAAACTAATATAGCTCGGTCATGCTAGTATAGCTTAGACTAGACATCTATAGCTTAGACTAGAAATGTGTAGTGTAGACTAGCATAGCTTAGAGTAGTATAGCTTAGACTAGTATAAGTTAGACTAATATGGCTTAGACTAGCCAGTCATTCCAGTGGTAAATTTTAAAACAACTTACGTGTAGCAGTAGTCATGAGAAATGTCCATTTGCAGACCAAGAGAAGACTATTTTTGAAAATTTACCACTTGAATGACTGGCTCGATAACCGAGCCAGTCATTCCAGTGGTAAATTTTCAAAAATTGTCTTCTTGGTCTGCAAATGCACATTTTTAACGAATGAATTTAAATTTTCTTTAACAAATTTGAGGGTTACAGGGTTAATGGACGATCAGAGCACTTCTAAAGTTTGATAACATGTTTTATAATTATTAGCATAGTCCATATATGCTTTGTTGATAAACTTTAAAATATGCTTATCGCCATTGTTCCTAATGTGCATCCTTTTGCGCGTATATATGCATCAAATCTGCCCTGGGATGCATGAAGTTGGATCCCATGCGTCACAGAAAATTTGGCATGAAAATCAGTAACACTACACTGTAGGGCTGGGTGGTTTGGGTTAAAGAAAACTGGTAGCGGTATCACTAATTAAACCAGAATCCCGGTTTAACGGGCTAGAATGATCGAAAATAATTTGAAATATGAAAATATCTTGTCATGAGCTACAGTACATGTATTTTGCGATTTGACAACTGATGTAAAGTGCCACGAAATTAGAATGGTAACTCCATATACGTACAACTGTTCACTTCAAAGCTACCCATCTCAGAATAGTAGTTAAAATAAATAAAGTCAGGTTCATGTGATGTCGTGAAATTAACACCCTAACTGCTAAAATGTTGCTTTTCAACTATCTAATTAGGTGACTATTTTCGAAGGCTTAGTAAAATATAATGCATGAAAATAGGAACCTGGATATGAGAGCGCGTTTAGGACCCTTGTAGAGTGGCGTGATATGGCTAGAGTTTGCGTACCCACCTACAGTATGACTTAATCTAGTAAGTCACATATTTGTATCCGAGTACTTGATATTCAGTAATGCAATAAACTGCCATTCATGTCTACGCGGGTGAATGTCATTCAGCACGTAGCGAAACAGTAGTCATTTCCCAGTAATAGCCTCTCAAGAATTTTCACGAAAAGCCGTCTCTGAATATTTTTCGAGATGCCGTAATAGGTCGCAAGTCAGAAGTTGGTAGCCTAAAAATGGTGGACTCATTACACTTTATAAATTTTTCTTGGATTCAAATTCTATTATCTTTGGAAGTATTGCACCTAGAAAAGAAAGCAAGGTATTATTACTCTGCTTATTATCTTCCCCTTCAGATAAGACCATTCCTATGCCATTTGACTTGATAATAAGAGAATTGTGTTCCAATATGTCCACCTATGTAAGAGGTGGACTAGGTGGCAGAGGAGATGGTGGCGGAGTAATTATTTAAACTTAGGTGAAAATTGGAGTACAATTCTGTTATTATCAATTCAAATGACATGGGAATGGTCTTAGCCGAAGGAGAAGATAATAAGCAGATTAATGATACCTTATTTGTTTTGTAGGTGCTACACTTAAAACGATAATCAAATTTGAAACCAAGAAAAATGTATATAACGGGTAATGTCAGTCCACAATTTTTTACTTATGACCAGGTATCATTCAGACAGATCAGATATCACTTCAGATCGGGAACGTGCACAATTTTTCACTGTGAAAGGAACACAAAACGTACATTATGTGGCATCAGCACGTACAGTACCGATGGAAAATTGTACTTTCCTGATATTGTTTCCATTGCATACAGGGAAATTATCTGGAATGTGAGAACACCAATTTTGTTTAACCTTTTAGTCTAGTTTCATTCTCAGATGGTGGTAATAACTCGTGACACAAAGACATTAGAAACAAACACAAACTGAGGCTGTATACAACTCAATGTATCATATGATTCGTATGGACAGTGTAGCGGCTGTAAGACGAAATGTTGAACCGATGAGTGATTATTTTGTGTTTCATGTCTGATGGTGTAGGTTGTCTTCAAGAAAACATTACTAGTTCATGACACTTGTATTCAGAAGGAACCAAAGTTGTTCATGATTATTACTATCATCTCATTAAATCAAACAGGAAGGGTTCTATCTATAAACAGATGAGAGGGGAAGATGTGGTTATTGCAGTCATGCCAGGTGGCTGAATTATTTATGTCGGGATAGGTTTAATTGAGTACAATTGAGTAGCATTTTTGGTACAGCAAACTGTTGCATATACTTCTCTTTTTTAATATCTTCATTTAGATATGACGGAGTTACATAATTTGAGTATTTTGCATTAAGTTTCTCTACTTTTGACAAATAATATTAACTCCTAGCACTCTGGCATCAAAAGTTTCACTTTTTTAATTGGTTTTACAGACAATATGATGCACAATTTGGAAACAATTATGGTGGAAGATGTTGCTGTGTTAGACAGCAACACCGTCCACCAAAATTGTTTCCAAAATGTATGTGCCAGTACGTGTATGTTCGCTAGTGTCTCAATAAACATAGAGAATTTTGACATCAGAGTGGTAAGAGTTAAGAATATATGTGTTATTACTGGCATTTCCTTATTTTGTTTAATAATAGAAAATACAATCTTATGAACATTTTGCAAAATAACTAGATTCAATTTGGATGGATAAAAAAAGTTATACATTTTTTATCACACAATGGTTTTATTGAGAAAACGGCAAAAACGTTATAGCTTTTCAATGCATTCCCAATGTTCACATCCACATATCTTCACAACTATAAACACATTTAGTTTGCAGTTTTGGGAAGCGAATCATGTCTACAATTACATGATTCGTGGGAATCTAACTCGATCAACCCAAAAAGTCAGGTGATAAAAATACAACGATTTACAGGAATTTCATTCATAAAACCACTGTTTACCATAAGAAGTGAACTTAATCGTTTTCATTTCTCTGGCATACAAGCAATTTGTTTCTTATGTCTCATTAGATGTTGGATCATTTTATGTTTGTGGAAATCTAAGGGAAATAATGACATGTTTGGATTGGGAGTTCATTGTAAATTGTGGTTGTTTTCGTAGCGTGTTTCTTGATTTTTTTGGTATCATGTCACGTTTGGCATCATAATTAAACATAGTACAAGCTCGAATTGAAAAAAGGATTATTTGTTACAAAGAAGAAGTTTATATTTTCAAATTATTCAATCTTGCCTTGAACTCGCAGAGCTTATGTCATGTAAAAGTCACTGCTATCAAATCATATTTGCAGAGTGTTGTTCTCAGCCGATTTGTCAGGATTTCACCAACACCCTTGTTTTTCCATGGCTAATACTTATAGATGCCTGTATTGTATGGGCACTATTAGCCAATGGTTACCCACTAGATGATAAACTCAAGTGAAAAACAAACATGACAAACTAGTTTAGGACTAATATATACACCTGTGCAAAAGTTAAGCACCACCCTATTTTTACGCACATGCGAGGGTATATTCATGTGCTATGAAGAAAGCAATAGCATAAACATTTATGTACCCATCCATCTTAGTGCAAGAGGTAATAATGCAACTAGAGGAATGCTGATTATGATGGTGGGGAAACACTGTATGTTTTTGTTTGAACTTGAAAACGAGGCCTGAATGTGGTTACGTTGACACAACTGACAACTATTGCCCTACAGTTGACACACGTGGCTAGATTGTCATTAATGGTGTCTGAAAACGAAGTTTAACATCTGTGCACGAGTTTGAGACTGTCATTATTAATACCGGGTATATCCACCTTGTGCCTGGATGACGGCCTGGACACGACGTCTCATGCTGGTCACCAACCGACTGATACGCCATTGTGGTATTCGTTGCCATTCAAGATGGAGTGCGTCTGTTAATTCCTGTAGGTTCTGCACAGGAGGATCCCTCCTTCTCACCATGTTTCCCAGAATGTCCCAGATATGCTCAATAGGGTTCATGTCAGGGCTCCTTGCTGGCCATGGTAGGGTTTCGATGGCATTCTGGCGGAGGTATTCATGCACAGCTCTAGCACGATGTGGTCGGGCGTTGTCATCCATGAATATAGGGTGGGTTCCAGGTGCATGATTTACAAAATGAGGGACCACAACTCTATCCAGTATGGAATCTTGATATCTTTGTCCATTTAGTGTTCCAGGTACAGTCAACAGATCCAGCTTACAATCAAATGAGATGCACCCCCATATCATAACGGAACATCCACCAAATGGAACTTCTTCCATGATGTTACGTTGGTCGTACGCCGTGCGTCTGGACCTCCATACACGAGTTCGACCATCTGTGGCATGAAGCAGAAACCGACTTTCATCGGACCAGTGTACCCGTCTCCAGGATCTCATGTTCCAGTGTCTTCTTTCGTTGCACCACCTCAGACGCTCCTCTTTGTGGTGTGCAGTGAGGAGAGGACGTCTGACAGGTCTCCTAGCTTTCATGCCAGCAGCATACAGTCTCCTTTTGACGGTAGACATTGACACTCTATTGCGTGTTTCCCATTGCTGGCTGAGCACTCTGCAGTTGGTGAATGGAGATCTCCTAACAAGGCGTACTAGGGCTCGATCATCACGGGCAGTAGTCTTCTTCGGTCTTCCAGATCTAGGCCTGTCCTTCACCTCGTTAGTTTGCCCATGTTTTGCAATCAAACGACTGATTACAGTATGGTTAATGTTCAGCTGTCTGCCAATCTCTCTGCATGACATACCAGTGGTATGCATGCCTATGATTTGCCATTTCACACGATCACTTAACCTTCGTCTTGCCATAGCGGTTCACAATCAAGAGCTAATTCTCTCTGTACAAATAAACCACGGTCATGAACACAAAATTCCTAATCTTGTCGCCTAAATCTGTATGTAATGTTCTACACCTCAAACTGGACTTTTACATAACTGAACACGTGTGCTGTTTCCCGCCACGCACGGACATCAAGCGGCGTGAAGTCATGCATGCATGTGCATTTCGTACTTGGAATTATGTCAGCTAACGCGGGGACAAAAAGTATGGCAGCCTAGTTGTACCATCATGTTTCTACGTTCTATTGTTTTTGCTGGTGCTTAACTTTTGCACAGGTGTATAGTTAAAACAATGATTTTTATTTTTAAAAGTGATATATAGTATTCTATGATATGTATGATTACTGTATTCTGCAGCTGTAGTAGTAGTAGAAACATCCTACAGCTGCAATCAGTCCTTCTTCACTTTTGCCCACTATGTTTTGTCCTCGGCCGAAATCCTTAGCTTCCTCAGGTCAATTCTTGATTCGAGTGTACCGAGTCCTGCTTTCTTAAGGTCACCTCGTAACACGGTTAGCAGGTTTGTGCAATGACGTTCTCGCGTGGCTCTGTATTTGTTGGCTCCGATTAGGGATAATTGTAAGGCTCTCTGTGCTGGTGTGGCTTCTGCATCCTTAGCACATGGCCAAACATGGACTATCTTTGCTGGGTGACTTTTATAGACAGCGGTGACATATTACACATCATGTATAGTGCATCATTGGAAATTATGCTGTCTGGCCATCAGTGTCCAGTAATGGTGCGTAGGTGTTTGCAGTTTGTCTAGAGCTGCCTTTGGAGCTGCCCAGATCTTTGATCTACGAATCCATAGCTTCCAGAAGGACTGGAAAGCTATGTTCCCCATGAGTGTCAGCAGTACTGCAAAGCAGTGAGACCAGGATTTTAATTTTGCTCCATGGTTCGCCCCTACGAAGTGGATCTTCATTTTCTTTAGTTTCATGTTTTGTAGATAGGTATATGTGGGTGAACTCTGTTTTGGATTCATTCATAGAGATTCTCAATTTTTAGTCTGCTTGCAGCTATTAGAAGTTCGTCAAGGGATTTCTTTTCCTCGTCTATAAAGTCCACATCGTCCACATACTCCATCTCTAGCAGCATGCCCAGTATTGACATGGGGGGGTCTTGTGGAACTTTCCCGCACGGATTTCAATGCAGCGGCCAGGTAACAGGTGAAAAGCACAGGTGATAGACCATCTCTCTGTGGGGAGCTGATTAATGTCTCAAACTCTACAGACTACAGACAGCTTCAACAGTCGTCTTGAGACACGTCCATTTGCAAATCAAGAGAATACTATTTTTCTATCATTCTATGATACATGTATGATACTATATATTACTATATCACTGTTTGAATATAAATCACTATTTTACCACAATATTATTAATAAATACTGGATTAGTCAGCAGTGCTATGAATGTGCTTCGAATAAACAATTGTAAGTTTATACATTATCGTCTTGTTTTGGGGCATCAAAGTTCACTTCATCGAAATTTCCCCCCCCCCCCCAACAATTTCAGCTTTGGACCCACAAATTTCAGAGTAAGGGGTCCCAGTGACCCCCAAAATCCTGGTGCCATTGGAACACTGTATATGGCAGCGCTCCTTCGTGAGAGAGAAATTCCTAAATGAAGAAAATTACGTCATTGTCCGGGAAACCCCCTTTTCAGCCTGAGCAATTCTATGCTTGCGACGGAGAAGAACATGATACTTGCGAGTCAAGGTTTTTTGCACACTGAGTCTGATTGGCTTGGTTATTGAGTTAGTAATTCTAGTTGTGAATTTTAAAAAATAGTATTCTCTTGGTCTGCAAATGGACGTTTCTCAAGACGACTGTCGAAGCCGTTTTGGCCATTTTGAGTGTTAATGGGGTAATCTGTGTTTTTCAGATGACTGAACACCATGTGGGATGAGTCACAACTAGACACGGGTGCCAATGTTTCTTCTAAAATAAGTGTGAGTGCTCTGACCACCATGGAATCCTTGCGACCACGGATGGACCAGATATTTGCACAAGTGGAATCATCGCTTCCTTCCATTGACTTTGATGTGAGCTCTGATGTGAGTTGCATATATTCTTTTTTTTAACTGACTTCTGAGTGTGTTATATCTTTGGACCAACTAAATATTTTGAAAGCAATTTAACTGAAAGTTGTTGGTGGGTAGGCCAAGAGTTTTTACTAATTGGAATTATTGTTAGCAGCTAGACAGTTAACTCCACCATAATTAACCCTTTAGCCCTCGAATTTTTTCAAAAAAATTTAAATTTTCTCAGAAAATCTCCATTTGCAGACCCAGAGAAGACTATTTTTGAAAATTTACCACTGGAATGACTGGCTCGGTTATCAAGCCAGTCATTCCACTGGTAAATTTTCAAAAATAGTCCTCTTTTAGGCTGATATGAGTGTTAAAGGTTTAATTAAGTGTTTAGCTTTCAGGTTTTTGTTATTAACGGCATTGAACCCACAAGCAGCAAAAGCACCAAACATCATAACCCACAAATGCTTCCACCACACAATACGGCAAGTCTTTCAGCATTGGTGCGGTGGAAGCATTTGTGGGCTATGAGCTTGGCGCTTTCCCTGCATGGTTGTGGGTTCGATTTCCTGTCAATGCCAATATATTGTAATGCCACGACTACGTATTAGAACCAAATTTCTGTTGGTTTAACTTAGTCCATACAGTAAAACCTTTCTGTTTAACTACAGCTACATGTAATATATCAAGCTAATATGCTAACCATATATATATATACATCTTTCTTACTGCATTTAAGTCAATAAGGTATTACATGTACACTTTAGTTAGCCTTTTCTAAACAATCTTTACATGTGTAAAGACATGAAAAAGCTGAGCTGCATGGTTGCACTGCAACCACATTTCTGGTTATGAATTTGTACTGTCAGTGAGTTAAAACACTGTATGACTCATTTGCCTAATGGAGCTTTCCAGTTTATCCATCCATCATCTGACATCATAATCAACTACATGATGTGTAAGATGATGTCATAATCAATTACAGCATGAATGACTCAATTTAGTTCATCTTTGAAAATGCTTATTAGTCTGACACATACGGATTGTATGTCTACTATTTAATGTCGAATATTTTGAAACTAATTTGTCTGGGCTCTGCTGCTGCCATTAGCAGCACCCAGTCAAATTAGTTTCAAAATATTCAACAGCTTACCTGTATTGGCTGTATAGTCTTCTGGAAATTGAGTCAGGAGTTCAGGGATCGATCAATCCCAAAACAGGTGAAGTGTGGCTGGAGCTTAGCTTGAGATGGGTGGGTCATAGTCAAAACTGGAAAGCTCCATTGTAGGACTTGCTCTCATCCTGCGTTTCAGTTACAATAAACGCTTATGCTTTCTGGTTCTGTCTCGACACTTAGATGTATGTATGACTTTCCAATTCACCTTTCCAGAGTACCCACCCATCATATGACGTCATAATGAACTGTGTGATGTGTACAATGACATCATAATGAATGACGTCATGAATGACATCGATAAGTACGTCACGAAGGCATATTTGAAGACGGTCTATGCGTTGTTGTACAAATTGTTTGCTTTTACTATTTAATAAATAGTTTGGTGAATATTTTGAAACTAATTTGACTGGGCGCTGTTGCTGCCATAGGCAGCAACAGCGCCCAGTCAAATTAGTTACAAAATATTCAACAGCTTCCCTGTATAGTTTTCAGGAAATTGATAGCTAGGGCATTTGGAGATCGATCAATCCCAACACCGCGAGGTGTGGGTGGAGCGTAGCTAGTGATGGGCGGGGCATAGCTAAAAATGGAAATGTCCATTGGATATTTTTTATGTCAATGTGTTCTTTTTTCCAAAATAAGATTGTTGATTTGCTTTAGCTTAACTGGCCCAAATTTGGACTTCCGAGTCAGGCCCAAGTTTATATGGTTCCAGACAATATTTATTATTTTAACACTTCATTTGTTACTGGTACTGATAAAGATTTATGCAACTTTGGCCATAATATTTATGGTTCTACATGTAGGCCCTGACCTTTCTAATGTTTCATGTCAACAATGCAAGCCCCTCAGGCCTCTTGTTTTAAGTATTACGAAGTTATGAACAGCAAATGTTTAATTGAAATTGCAGTACATCTATACATGTAGTTCCATAGGAACATTGGCATTCAGCATTGTAGTTAGTTTTAAACATTTTAATCAGTGAAATTATTTTTTTTTTTTAATGAAATTCTATTTTCTCAGGCGAGTTCTGATTCTGAAGAGCCAATGATCTTTAACAGGAAGGTCGACGCGGCACTCCTTGGAGATAATGATAAAGATTTGGACACTGCTGACTTGGACCCTGATGATGACGATTTCATTGACTATGATAAGAATCGTCATCCATCAACTTTAGTGATATCTAACATTGCTAATAGTAACAGTATGAATTCCTGGCTCAGTGACAATAGCATCTCAGAGAGAGAGGGTAATCAGTTCCATGACCATGCAGAAGTCATTGATAATAGTAATACTGCATTTGTCAAAACTGATTCATATGCAAATGAGGCTGATTTGCTTGATTTGCATGACAATAAAGAAAGCACAGTCCTATCTGATTTCACGAACAAACTCCCTAGATGTAACAGATCACGTTCATTAGACACGGATATTAATACATATTGCAGTGAATCGTCGAAAAATAACAAAAATTCATTGAATGAGTTGCCCTTAAGTAAGAAATGCAATGCTGGTAGTCAAACTAAGTCATGTCAGAAGGATAAGAGAATTCCAGGGAAGCAGAGTTACATCCCTTTGTCTGCGCCAGTGCTCTCCGGAGCAGATGTTTTTAAAAATGTTGATTTTGGTAAGTAAATGCTGTTATACAAAAAATTTGTGTGTGCATATCATTAAATATATGTTTTCTGATGTTTTGATATTATTTAATAGAAAATAGTGGTAAGGCCATTGTTAGGAAATTGTTAGACTAGTTTAGCATGACCCGCTTTGCATCTATATTTTTGGGTGAAAGAATGACTCGCATATTTTAATTATTGGGTTGAACCCTGACAAAAATTACTTTCAACTTAAATTCTTCCAACTGCTAAAACAATGCAGCCACTCAATCTGACAGAGCAGAATTTTCACGGTAATTATATGTAAATACATGTATGATGAATTTGGGGACATTCTAGATTTGTATGTGGCCTTATCTATACTGTTATATATATACAGCCTTTAATGTTAATAATTGTAATTAATAATCAATAAATGTACTTCAGTGTTTGTTGGCTCGATAGTCACATCATGCTGTCACATCATCGATAGGCAAATAGTCATTAGAACAACATGTACAATGTACATAGGTTGAAATGTTTAACCCTTTAACACTCATACCAGCCAAAAACAAGCTTCTCTAGTGGTCTTGAGAAATGTCCATTTGCAGACCAAGAGAAGACTATTTTTGAAAATTTACCACTTGAATGACTGGCTCGGTTATCGAGCCAGTCATTCAAGTGGTAAATTTTCAAAAATTGTCTACTGGTCTGCAAATGAACATTTTGAATGAAAAAATTTAAATTTTCTTGAACAAATTTAAGTGTTAAGGAAGGGAAATAACAAATAATCCCAGGGGGGGGGGAAGGGTGTGTGTGTGTGATTATTTGAGAAAAAGCATTTACTAAATCTAGGAGCGCTAATAACTTGGAGCCAATTCGTGACTTCGCTGGTGCGTCGCACTGTGTGTGCAGGTAAACCACACAGGCCTACCTGAATATAATGAAAGCACACCTGAATATAGTTTTCTAAGTGGTATGAATAGTATTCTGAGCTATAGGCACCGATGTAGCGCGATAACTCGCTACTGCTAATTCACTATTGATCCTTTTGAAAACGTTCTATTTGAAAAGTCACCTTTTCTGGTGGATGTAGCAAGTTTCAGTCAATATGATTTCAAAATACACTGCTGGTTTCCAAGGTTGTAATCTGATGCCTACTGAATATTCTGAAATTTGTGTGACTGAATATTTTGAAATTTGTGTGACTGAATGTACCCCGTCTCTGGAAACAATGGCTTTCTCCTTCGATCAATACTCACCATTCTATTACTTCTGATTCAAGCTATCCTGGATAGCTGGCCCTAGGACTATAGACTTAGTAAGCTTTACCGACTCCTGGAACCGGGTACTCGGCTCCCAACTGCTGAGTACCCGTTTGCCATGAAGCTCATTCTTGTTTGCATAGCAACAAGAGCTACATGCTTAAGTTAATCTAAGTCTTTTTCTGTGTAATTGTGATAGCTTTGTGCACTCTCTAAGGATTATATTGGATTACCATGGATGGAGCCGATGATAACCAGGTTGTATAATTCCATGTTATTCCTTAGTTAAAAGACTTAGGTCTTCAAAATTTTGTATGTGTCGCATGTTCCAATTTCTGACCCCGAATCTGGGACGTGTGTTAACAACGAAATATGCCAGATTGATCGGCTTCCTTTAACCCCCAACAGGCGATCGGCAGATATGAAATAAGGTGTTGGCTTTACGGTGTTTTAACACAAAAACCGGCTGACGTCGTTCTCAGTAAGATCCGAGCGGGTGATGTCACACCCGTGTTGTCTCGGATTTTTATGTGAAGAAAATGTTTCATTAATTCGTGCATCTGATTCTGGGTGCTGCATACTTTATTGGTACCAGAAAAACTGGAATTTTCAAGTTTTGCGTGTTATCACGCTCTGTTTGCAATGATCGGTGGTTTCAAAATCCTTGATTTAGATGTGTGGTCAGCGGTTTTACCGTGTGCTACAGCAGTTTGTTTACATTTCGTTGTTTCTTCACATATCGTTTTGGCCTTCGTTAGGAGTATAATTTATATTGATTAGTAAATATACCCCGAATACTATGCGATATGATTCCTGGTTCCGTTATGCGTCCTTGAGGATCAGTTTATGGGTGTATTATTGCCCGCTTCGTTCTTGTCGTCATAATCAATGCGATCTTTGCTGTAACGTTGCGGGGTGGGGTACAGGAGGGTTAACAGTTAATTTATGATCGAAATATTTGAAAATTAATTATCTGCCTTCCATTCCTGTTTCGTTCCACTTGCTTATTGTAGGTTTGTGCTTATTTATAGGCCACGCCAGCCCCGCCATCATGTGACGAGTGCCATAAATTTGTGAGGGTTCTATTCAAGGACCATGTCTGTTTCCGTTGTACCAAATGTAATCTTGACAGTAGGTGTAACGTATGTGCAGTGTGGTCGTCTGACATGATGGTTAAGTTCCTTGCCCAGATGGACTTGGCAGGGTCTGACGCGGGGTCAGGCGGTCCGAAAGCAAATCGTGGAGCGTCCATTTCAGCCCTTGGGGGCGTTCCACGTCTGCAACCGGAGGTGGCGGAGATGGCACTACCGATGTGGTTTGGTCCTGCTATGCAAGGCTTCTTGCTTAGTGTTCTGCCCACACTGGTGTCGTCCCTGCTGCCAAAAGTTGTAGGGCAGTCTCTTCCCGTGTTTTATTCGGACCCTGTCCTTGGACAGAGTTCTAGACTGGCCACCGAGGGAGCGTCTCGTACGGCCCCCTGGCAGTCCTGTCAGGCTCCGGCCTGATGGGCTCTGTCTCTCTGCGGCCACCTCTGGGTGGTCCAGTAGCGGTGGCCGGTCTGTCAGGCATGGGAGCCGGCCACCAGGACAGCTCCACGGTTTTCTCGTCTAGTGACGACTCTTTGGGGTCTGAAGATGAGGAAGCCGAGGAGGAGAGATTGCTGCGGCCTGAGATAACGCGGGTGGAGAGCTTGGAGATCGATTCTGTCCTGGACGGGCGCAAGCCAGGGCAGCAGCTCCGCCCGTGGTTGAGGCCACTCTGGTACCGGGCACCGGTCCCATGATGGTTGGTTTGCCGCCAACCGACATGGTGACGGGTGCGGCTGGCCAGGCGTGGTACTCACCTATTTCACCTGGTCTGGCGGTCAGGCATGGGGTGCCGTTGGCGCCCGTGTTTGGCCACGGTTCTTCAACCGTTACGGGTCCGCACAGTTTTCCGTGCGGGCCTACTCCATGGACTGGTGTTTTTCATGGGGTGGTGGTGGAACCGTATAGGTACCGGAGTTCCTGGCATATCAGCAATGGATCCTAGCCGGGAGGCCATTGCTGGTAGGGCCGTGAACACGTCAATGGGTGACGTGGTTCACGGGAGTGTCCTCCTCGGAGACAGACTGGTCAGAGGCTCTGGCTTGGCTAGCCAGGGTAGACCCGTCTGTGGTTTCGACCACGGCCGAGGAGGATGCACCCCGTCCATCGGTGGTATCAATTTGGACGGGGATCTTGCCTGCAGCCCGGATCCAGTCTATTGGACTGGATCCAAGGTTTATGGAGTTATTGGATGCTATTTATAGCAAACAACTCCTGCCCAAGGGCCAGCTTCCTGTGGCCTCCAGGGAGGTGCGGGCGAGGTGTCGTATTCCACGGGGGGAATATGACAGGTATGGTGTTGTCCCAATGGTCACCGAGGATGACCGCTGGGTGCTGGGTGTCCAGAGTGCTGGAGCGGGTGGCCCCGGCCCAGTGCTGGTGGACATGTCTCAGGTACACCAAGACGAACTCCTGTCCCTATGCGATAAGGGGTGAGGGCAGCAATGAGTGCTGTCAACCATTCTTACCGCCTTCTTC
Source organism: Chaetoderma sp. LZ-2023a (assembly GCA_034401795.1). Lineage (NCBI taxonomy): Eukaryota > Metazoa > Mollusca > Caudofoveata > Chaetodermatida > Chaetodermatidae > Chaetoderma > Chaetoderma sp. LZ-2023a. The sequence goes on from CM067361.1 coordinate 47,814,474, forward strand.
AGTCGGTGTGGGCTGAAGCGGGGGCAGGCCACCCTGTGCCACCTGTGGCGCTTTCATGAGTTAATGACGGCCTGGTGCTGTTTATGGATGCATTGGCAAGGGTGCAAGCGTGTGTGATGAAGTCTAGGGGGCAGATGGTCCTTGACCATATGCGTCCGCCCACTGCCGTTAGGGAGCATCTTCTTGGGATGCCCCTTACTTGCCCTAGCATCTTTGGTGGCCAAGCATGGGCCATCTTAGAAGACATGGCCAACATCGCGCAGAATCAGTTGGCGGTTAATCTGCAGCTAGAGCTAGTGCATCGGGCACACGCACTAGGGGCTGTAGCCAAGCCGCTAACTGGGCAACCTTCTAAGAAGCAGAAGAAGCACAAAAGCAAGGCGAAAGCTAAGCCTAGTGCTGCTTCTGCTTCTACTGGGTCTTTTCAGCCACCTCCGGCGAAGAAGACCAAGAAGGTTGTGGAGGCCCTACCCTCCCCAATGTTGCTCCTGTCGCCCAAGAGGCGGGAAGGGGACGGGTAAGTCCTCTAAGGGCGGAAAGAAGGGAGCGGATCGCACCTGAGGGTACGAGGGCTCCGTTCGTATCTGCCTGGACCGCACCTGTGCGACAGGAACAGCGGTGCCAGTTAGAGCGGCCAAGCCAAGACCAAAATGGTTCTCACTCTCTCGTCAAGAGAGGGGTGGGGAGCGGATTGCGAGCCAGGCACCCGCATTAGGCGTCGATGCGTCTATAGTGGGTGGAAGGCTCATGCATTTCATCGAGGCTTGGCGAGGTGTGACGTCAGACAGTCTGGTCGTGGGATGGTTATCCCAGGGGTACATGCCGGAGTGGTGGGATTTTCCACCACAGAATCTGTCTTTGGCACCTGTCTGGACACCCGTACCAAGGGAACCAGACAAGTTAGAAGCCATTCAAAACGAAGTGTCAGGTTTGCTTCTGAAGGAAGCAATAAAACCAGCAAACCGGAACACTCCAGGCTTCTATTCAAACATGTTCCTTGTCCCCAAGAGCACAGGGGGATGGAGACCCGTACTCAATCTCAGGCCATTAAATTGGTTTATCCATATGCCTCAGTTTCAGATGGAAACTCAGAGGTCGGTAATGACAGGATTGAGGAAGGGAATGTTGTGTGTATCGATCGATCTGAAAGATGCATATTTCCACATTCCAATGAACAGGAGTCGTCACAGGTTTCTGAGATTTGCGTTTCGGAATCAAGTGTGGGAGTTTGTAGTCCTCCCATTTGGCCTGTCGACAGCTCCACGGGTTTTCACCAGGGTAGTCCTTGCAGTGACAGAGTTTCTCAGAAATGAGAACGTAGTGCTTCACACCTACATAGATGACTGGCTGATCAAAGCAGACACATCAGCCAGGTTAGAGGTGGATACTTCTCTGACTCTGAAGTTACTTTCAGATCTAAGCTGGATAGTCAACAAGGAGAAATCCGAGTTGACACCCACCCAACGGTTCGTTTATTTGGGGATGCGAGCCCAGAGTGGTGTCTCTGTTAGCCATCCTCAAGAGTTTTCAATTGGGAAACCACATTCAGGCAAGACGTTTTCTTCAGATGCTGGGCATGATGGTCTCCATGGATCAGGTAATCCCGTACACTGCTCTGATGTGAAGACCTATCCAGTTATATCTGATGTCTCTGTGGAAACAGAGAACAGAACCCCTGTCAAAGCTGGTGCCAGTTTTGGAGCCAATAATGTCGCTCGCATCTTGTATGGTGGAAAAAGCGTCAGAATCTCCTAGGTGTTTCGCTGCACCTACCCCACCCCCAGCTGTCCGTGTACACGGATGCATCGCTGAAGGGATGGGGGCCTGCCTGGGAGAACACCAGGTCTCGGGCACATGGACTCTCCAAGAGAGCCAGCTGCATATAAATCTGTTGAAAATGATGGCAGTGGAACTGGCATTGGATAAGTTTCTTCCAAAAGTCAGGGGCAAGGCGATATTGATATGGTCGGACAACTCGACAGTAGTATCATACATAAATCGCCAAGCGGGACCAAGTCACCCACACTGTGTATGAAAGTGTGGCACTTGATTCAATGGTGCAGGAACTACTTGGTTGTTTTGAAAGCAGCTCACATTCCTGGGCGATTGAACATTCTGGCAGATGCTTTGTCTCGGAGACAGAGAATTCTGCCAACAGAATGGTCTCTCAACCCTCCAGTTCTTCACAGGATCTTTGAGCATTGGGGCAAACCCAACGTGGACTTGTTCGCCACAAAGGAAAATGCTCAAATCATGACTTATGTCTCGCTGATTCCAGAACCAAATGCTGTCGATACAGATGCTCTGGCAATAAGCTGGAGAGGGATGCACGCGTACGCGTACCCACCCACCATTCTTCTGCCAAAGATATTGGTGAAGATCAGGGAGGAACCGTGCCTGGTCCTGCTAATAGCGCCATTTTGGCCCAGCAGGGTGTGGTTCACGGATCTTCTAGATCTGCTGGTGGACAATCCAGTGCAGTTACCCGAGATTCCGAACATAATTTCCCAGGCCAAGGGACGCTTCCTACACGAGCGTCCCGAAATGTTCAAATTGACTGTGTGGATGTTACCAAACAACGTTCCACGTCGGAAGGCTTTTCTCGACAAGCTGTGAATTTCATCGCAGCTGCGAGAAGGAGGTCAACTTTTAAGTCATATACATGTAACAACAAGGTTAACAGATTTGCAGACTGGTGTGAAGGAAAGGGTATTGATACCTTTCAATCCACTATTCAGCAAATAGCAGATTTTCTCTGTGAGCTGTTCTTTTCAGGACTAGCTCCTGTCACAATTGCTGGATACAAGTCAGCTTTGGCATCAGTTATCCCTTGTCTAGCCAACAGGGATAGTCCAAAGGTGGCCCAGTTGAATGTGATGGTGAAGGGAATGAGCAATCTCTGACCGAGACAACCGGGAGTCATTCCAGCCTGGAGTCTATCTCTAGTGCTTAATGTACTGGCCAAGCACCCGCGTTTGGCTAGTCTAAAGCATTTGACTCTAAAGGCGGTTTTTCTATTGGCAGCCTCCTCAGCTAGAAGGTGCAGGGAGATCCATGCACTTTCAGCAGAGAGGGACCGATTTATTGTCTCCGGAGAGGGTCTGCGTCTACTGCCAAGAGCAGAGTTTATGTCAAAGAATCAATCTTTGAGATATCCCGGCAAACCGATCATTATACCGAAACTAACTAGGTTTGATCGTGATGCCAGTGTCTGGTGCCCAGTCCGCGCTTTGACTAAGTACAAAAGATGGACAGACTCATTGCGGTCGAATGATAGTCATATGTGGATCTGCCATAAGAAGCCATATGGCGCCGCATCCATGGATTCTATCTCTCGTTGGGTAGTCGAATGCATTCAGACTACCCATGAGATTGCGACTGGGCACCAGGTGCAATGCGCAAGGGCACACGATGCTAGAGGAATAGCCGCCTCGACCACCCTTTACAATGGTGTTCCGTTAGAGGACATCATGGCTGTTGCACAATGGCACTGTGAGGCCTCTTTCACGGATTACTATATGAGGGATGTATCAGACTTCGCCAATCCACTCGCTTTAGCTGTTTTGAAACGATAGTTATACGACCACACTGCTCTTCGCCCTTTTTTGGCATTTGTAAGAAAGAATTAAGAAGCAGACATGGTCGAGCGAGAGGATGTCAACCAGATTGTGTCACTGATGGCCGGACAAGTGAATGGTTGGAGGCTCCACATCTGAAATCCAAATATCATGAGGTAATTCAAGATTGAGAGTTTTTTGTATTATGTCTATATATCATGTTCATTCATCTTATATATTCATGCTCATTCCCAGGCTAATATATGCAAAGAGCAGTTAACCCTCTTGGCATATTTGTGTTTCAGACGAGATGCATGTTCGTGAGTTCTCTCCCTTTTCTTAGGAGAAAAAAGGGGGTGGGGGGGGGGGGCCGGCAGTGATGCGAATGTGATTCGGTTCCGTTAACTTGATGGTCCTTTTAGGTCTCCATTAATCAAGTTTAAGTCTAGCTCTTTCTCCAAGGGGCAAAAGTAGCAATTGATGGCTTGCCACGTCCCACCAGGTTACTGTCTAAATCTGGTCTATATCAGAAGTAATAGAATGGTGAGTATTGATCGAAGGAGAATGAAGGAAATTTCGATTTCCCTTTCTCCGAGATCTAACAATACTCACCATTCTATTATGGACCCAGCCTCCCAGCCCCACGGAGGCAAGCCATGGGTATCTCTTGTTTGGTGGCTATGCAAACAATTTGAGCTTCATGGCAAACGGGTACTCGGCAGTTGGAGCCGAGTACCCGGTTCCAGGAGTCAGTAAAGCTTATTAAATCTATAGTCCTAGGGCCAGCTATCCAGGATAGCTTGAATCAGAAGTAATAGAATGGTGAGTATTGTTAGATCTCGGAGAAAGGGAAATTGAAATTTCCTTCATTCAGTCAAATTGTTTTAAAACTAGACAGTTTTTTACCTGTAGGACGTAGTGACTAATCAGCTTAACGTGAATATAACAGCTTATATGACCAGCTATAGCGGGTATTATTTATTCATTTGCCATACACCAGAGCGCATAGGTCCAGCTGCGTCACTAATTGGTTTCCGCCAGTGACATAAATGGTATTTAGCTGCTTTTTTCTAATTATTCAGATTTATTTTCTGTTTTTTACCGGGAGCTATAGGTTGATTATTGTATAAAGCTTTCATTCAAGAGCATGTGCTAGTTTTTTTATCCATTCTTTTAACACATTTATGGCCAAAACCATAGACGCTGGAATCATCTTGAGGTTGTCCATATGCTGAGAAAATTCTAATTTTGAAATTTTACCCTCGCCGTGTGAGTCTGTATATGTATGTGTTTGCAAAGGCTACTATTGTGATTTGGCTAAAATTGTAACACAACACAGGAACTTGCTATGTAAGAGAATTTCCAGACTGACTATGATCCGGATCCGATCAAATTCGGGATCTATCAATATCTCGGAAATTCCTAGCACGATTTGACTCAAATTTGAATGCAAGTATGGGTTGACCATACACTATGATTCCATAACTTGGACCGTAACCACAAAATCTGGAAACGGAAAAAAATTTGGACACTCCTAAGACTTCACAATGTGACAAAAACAGGCATGCTGTTCGTAATTGCTTGTCAGATTGATGTATGTATCTGAATTTGAAATGCTTCAGACATAAAATGAATTTACAGAAATCCTGTGTTTTGTGTCGGTGTACTTTTGCGACTGTTGAAAAAAGGATTTTATACCTACCTATCTACCTACGTACCTAGTACTGCCTACCTACATACCTAGTACTGCCTACCTACAGTACCTACCTACTTTTCAACCTAAATATTGTGTACTCTGTTATAATCATCGTTTATTGCATCAAAATTAATACAAAAATTTGACATTTCATGTCGTCTTTGTGAAAATGTAAAAATCATGTGATATTAGGAATGCACTTTAGATCCATAGATATCTAATGTTTAGATCTGATCCGCATTTACCGAGTACCCGTTTACTAATAATAGTTAGCCTTCAGAAACATCTCGGATAGTTCACCTTGCAAGCTAAAGCGTGTATACCGTCTCATTTAGCTATCACATTTGTAAACGCACCAAAATCAGGAGAGCGAGGAAAATTATGTGATTTATATATTTTACTAATAATAGTTAGCCTTCAGAAACATCTCGGATAGTTGCCTTGCTGGCTAAAGCGTGTATACCGTCTCATTTAGCTATCACATTTGTGAACGCACCACCTCTCGCCTCCAAAAACAGGAGAGCAAGCAATATCACGTGATTTATATATTTTCGCGACGCCATTTAATGTCAAAATTAGGATTAATTTTGATTCTATAGACCATGCTTGTTAAGAAATATACAATATTTATACCGTCCCAGGTAATAATTTCACTCACGTGATCATGGTTTTGAGGTATGCAGTAGGGCGGCAAGAAATTGTACCGGTAAATTGCGTTCAATTTTCGTATTATTGTCCATCTTTAAAAGCAATCTTAAAGAATTAACTTCAACTTTTTCTTGCCCTATTCCTAATATAAGCCCACCCCTCTCGCAAAGATGTTGGTTAGGAAATAAATTGAACAGCTTGCCGTAATAGAAGGCTACGCTACAAACACATGACAAGTACATAGGCAGAATACGACATGACAATAAAATCGTATCGTAAAAAATTGTGATTTTCCATAATATCGGATAATTGTGCAAGCCCAGTCCCATGTATTTATTGGCCAATATTGGTCAAGTGAAGCGTGTTTCTTATGTCCAAATTGAAGGTAGAGATAAAACTACATGTACATTGTACTTTTGAAAATTTACCATGAAAATGGCTGGTTCTGTTACCATGCCAGTCATTCCAGTGGTAAACTTTCAAAAATATCTCTTGACTGGCAAATATACATTACCTAAGACCACTACAGAGGCTGGTTTTGACCAGCCTGACCATTAAAGGGTCAAGAGATCACGTGTCTGTTCAATAAGGTGGTCAGTCACTAAAGAAGCGGTTTTGGGCTGCCTTGACCAGTAGTTACGAGTTAGTCACCCAAATTTGGTTAATACTTTATTCATGTTTCCTCACACATGCAGCTTTAACCTTTTAGCACTCATATCAGCCAAAAACGGCTTCTGCAGTGGTCTTGAGAAATGCCCATTTTCAAACCAGGAGATGACTATTTTTGAAAATTTACCACTGGAATCACTGGCTCGGTTATCGAGCCAGTCATTCCTGCGGTAAATTTCTACTTTTGTCTTCTCTTGGTCTGCAAATGGGCATTTTCTATGAGAAGATTGAAATTTTCTTGAACAAATTCAAGGGTTAAATGGTTAACAGGATGCTAATCTCATCTCAAATGTTATATTTCACCGATAGATTAGGCTTTATATATTCCATATCATTCATATCCTCTCACATTCCCATTTCTGTATCACAGTTATCTGCTTTGTAATATCATGTAAATGTTGAACAGTGATCGTCGCCATTTTGTCTCCTCAAGCGATAATGCGTGATGTCATGTTACAAGTGCCAATGCATTATATTCTCTATTATTTAATACTTGTCTCGTTGAATATTTTGAAACTACATTGTAATTTAACTATGGCAGCAACAACTTCCAGTCAAATTAGTTTCAAAATATTCTAAAGCTTACCTGTATGATTGCTTTTATACCACATTGCCAAACTATAGCAAGCACACCTCTATGACTGAGCATATATATATACAGAAGCATAGATGCTAGGGTTTTTCTGATTGGTTGAAAAGTAAATCATGACAGCCATCATAGGCTGTAGAAATGGAACAACATTTAGCTACTAAAGCCTGAATATCTTTCGTTGTCGGTGTGATAAAAAGCTAAAATGTCAGATGGATTATATGTGGCAAATTCTATGACATGAATGGTTAGTGTAAGATATATGTAAAGTCAGATTTCCTTTAATGGTATATACATGTACATATGTCTTACAGTGTTACAATTCTCTTCCAGACAACATAAGCACATCATTATCTGGAGATTGTGCTTCTACAAATGGCGATGCAACATGGTTGTCAGGTATTGATGATTATTCACATGACTTTCGCAGCCGTTCACAAGAAGGTAGATGTTATGTCTTTGAAATATATATCCATTGACGGTCTTGTTGATTCTAATGAACCTTTCCAGTTTTAGCTATGCCCCACCCATCTCTATCTAAGCTTCACCCACACCTCGTCCGTGTTGGGATCGATCGATATCTGAACTCCCTGACTATCAATTTCCAGAAAACTATACACTCAGGTAAGCTGTTAAATATTTTGGAACTAAATTGACTGGGTGCTGTTGATGCCTATGGCAGCAACAGCATCCAGTCAAATTAGTTTCAAAATATTCAACAGAATATTTATTAAATGGTAAAGACATACAATTCATAAAACGTGTCAGACTATTAAGCATTAAAGACGAACTATATCGAATCACTGATGACATCATGATTATGACGCCATCCTAAACGTCACGTAGTTCATTATGACATCATAAGATGGAAGGATAAACTCTGATTTAATAACACTTTAATTCCCAAATTAAAAAAATGAACGAAAATATTTACTTATTGAATGTACATTTGCAGGCCAGGAGAAGTCTATTTTTGAAAATTTACCACTGGAATGACTGGTACTGCTCCCCCCTACTAGTCTTAGAATAACACTATATTTAAATGGACATATCCATGTAAGTTTGTCATGTTACCTGTATTTTATCTTGACAATAATATTAAAGTCGTATTACACCTATATGTATCTTACATCATTGTCATATACATGTATTTTTCAGGTGCCGCTTCCGGTGACTCGGGTCACACTGGGTCGCTGATACAAAGATTAGCACAGCTTTCTGGCCAGTATTCAGAAGATGATTATGGCGAGATTAATACTGCGACGGGTGCACTGAATTTTCTAACGGCTTCACGCAGTAATATAAATCTTGACAATGATAGACAGGAGAGTAGAATAGGTATGTTGAACTTGTTTATAATTGAGAGTTGTTTTTGGGTGTTAAACCCTTTAACACTCATATCAGCCAAACACGCCTTCTGCGGTAGTCTTGAGAAATTTCCAAATTTGCAGACCAAGAGAGAAGACTATTTTAGAAACTTTACCACCGGAATGACTGGCTTGATAACCGATGAACTGGATGGTATGCACCAAACAATTTGCTTATGGTCATGCGCACGCATGCATACACGCACACTCACGAACGCACACACGCACGTGCACACACTATAAAAGTAGGGTTAATGTTATAGTAACTTGCCGGGCCATGATGCGACCTGTATCAAATATAGGGTCATTGAACTCCTCCGACACGATCCTGACAGCCAGGGAGCCACAGCTCCATGCAAGGACCGCGAATCTTACTGGATCCAGCAACTACATACTATTGATCCTGTAGGCAATCACGCAGATTGGTAACCCCTACACCCTGTGGGTGAGCAACCATATTAATGTTATAGTACATTTTGTAATAGTAGACTGGTATAGTATACGTTATGTTATGTTAAAGGATGGGCGGCCTGAGGACTGGGCTTAGCTACATATGCTTCAATTGATGTCACATTTATTGCCAAGAATGGTGGCCTAGTCAAAGTGCACTTTATCCGATCTCGCTTATTAGAGAGCTCTAATACGCTTATAACATACTGAAGCCAATGAAGAATGATAGTACATGGCTTAGCTACATATACTTCAACTGATGTCACATTTATTGCTGTTTTCTTAGGCCGTGTTCTCACTAGAGAGTTAATCAGGAATAATGCCATGTTTCAATATGGCGTTTTTCCTGATTAAGTCTCTAGTGAGAATATGGCCCTAGATTATACATGTAGCACATGTCTGTGATGTGTTTGAATCGTTCTATATCAGCTACAACCTCCATATTAACTAGGTAAATCTGACCTTGTACATAGCAAACTGTTTTCAGAATATTCACAAACATATTTGCCATCTACATGTAACTCCACCCCCACACCCCCACCCGCTTCAGCACTATGTTTAATTTTGGCTGTATTTAATTACAGGAGTTAAAACACAAACAGTGACCACAACCACATCTTCCGCCGGCACTAACACAGATGATTTGCCGAAATCACCTGTCAAAACAGGTATATATTACAATAGCGGTACATGTATCAGATCTGTCGCTCAAATGTGCCATAATTTTACAAATGCATCAATTGTTAGCCGACGGTGCAAGCAAATGATGTATCTCTGATATGACTGAGTAAGCTTCTGAATTGGGGAAGTTACAATTTAACCCGCACTTGTGTGTCAACAGCGCCTCAAAGCGCTCAAAATACTTCTTATATCAATTAATCTTTTTAATGGTCAACATTTTTCAAGTAACTAATTTTAGACTATTTTTATAAGTTTACCTCTATAATTTTGGCCGGCTTAACCATCAAAATGGTAACGTTAAAGAAAATTTAGTTTTTGGTTAGCCAGTGTCCATTTGATGGCCAAGAGAAGAGGATTTTTGACAATTTACCACTGGAATGACTGGCTTGGTTACCGAGCCAGTCATTCCAGTGGTAAATTGTCAAAAATACTCTGCTCTTGACCTGCAAATAGACACGCCTCAAGACCACTACATAAATTGAGCTGATTTTGGATTGTTTGAACTTGACGGTTTGAAGGATTAAGTTGACACAAGAGGGGTTAACTCAGCTTTCCAGAGTACCCACCCATCATATGACGTCATAATCAACTACGTGATGTGTACAATGACATCATGATGAATGACGTCATGAATGATGCCGATAAGTACGTCACGAACGCATATTTGAAGACGGTCTATGCGTTGTTGTACAAATTCTTTGCTTTTACTATTTAATAAATATTCTGTTGACTATTTTGAAACTAATTTTACTGGGCGCTGTTGCTGCCATAGGCAGCAACAGCGCCCAGTCAAATTGTTTACAAAATATTCAGCAGCTTCCCTGTATAGTTTTCAGGAAATTGATAGCTAGGGCATTTGGGGATCGATCAATCCCAACATGATGAGGTGTGGGTGGAGCTTAGCTAGTGATGGGCGGGGCATAGCTAAAAATGGAAAGGTCCATTGACAGAAAGAATCCTTTAAGTGTTTTGAAACTAATTTGACTGGGAGTTGTTGCTGCCTATGTCAGAATATTCAACAGTATAGCTTGCCCTACAGTCAAATTAGTTTCAAAATATTCAACAGCATCTTTATTAACCCCCTCTTGTTTCAACTTGATCTTATATGGTTAACGCTGCAAAATGGCACCTGCAATGCTCTTAGGTGATGTACAAAGTGTACATTTGCAGGCCTAGAGAAGACAATTTTTGAAAATCTCGCTGGAATGACCGGTTCGCTAACCATTCCAGTCATTCCAGGGGTAAAATTTCAAAATAGTCTGCTTGGCCTGCACATGTACACTGTCAAAGCAAAAGGTTGGATTTTCTTGAAGATTAACCATTTAATGATCAAGCTGAACAGAACGTGTGGCAACATAGTTATTTTTGTAAATTTCTGTGGCAAATTTACACACATTTTCTTCTCTAAATGGATATTTACTGAGTGAGAATTGAAATTTCTTTGAGATATCTAGAGCTTTAAAGAGTTTTAATTGATATTGATAGCATTTTGAATGCATTGAGGTGCTCTTGAAACAAGAGAGGGTAAATAGCAGAGACATACAATTCATACAACATGTCAGATTATTAAGCGTTAAAGACGGACTAAATTGAGTCATTCGTGCTGTAATTGATTATGCCGTCATCCTACATGTCAAGTAGCTTATTATGACATCTAATGACATGAAATTATGGATGGATAAACTGGATAGGTCCATTGTCTAACATTTGCTGATTGGGACATCTGTTCATTGGGACATTTGTTAATTATGACATTTAATATTGGTGAAAATTAGAATTTTCGCCAATATGGTGATTGATTTGGTTGAGCTGTCTTTTTGTCTGTCTGTCTGTCTCTGTTTGTCTGTGTCAGCATTAAATCTTGATTAAGGTTTTTGTTTATTTCCCCGTATCGTCTTATATCTCAGGATTGGGTCACCTTATTGGAGCTAAGCTTAGACACATGCTTCCCTATATCAAAGAGATGGAGCACAATGGTATTAAGGTTTTGAGTTCAAGGGTCAAGGTCACTGAAAACCATTTTTTCCAGATAAGTTTTTGGTTTAGTTCAACATATCGTCTTATATCTCAGGATTGGTTCACCCTATTGGAATTAAGCTTGAACGCATGGTTACATATACCAACCTCATGCAGCACAATCCTATTGAGGTCAAATGTCACGGTCACCATTTAAGTTTTTAATTTAGCTCAACATATTCTGTTATATCTCGGGATAGGTTCACCCTACTTGATCTAAACTTGGTCGCATCATCGCATATTTACCTATATTAAGTGGATGAATGAAGCACACTGATATTAAGGTCAGATCATTGTAGGATTGGTAAAAATGCAGATTCTGACAGTTAGGTTCTTCTACTCACATGATTTAGCTCAGCTTGGTCTTATTTCAGAATTAGCCAAATTATTGGAATGAAGCATAGTTATACAGTTACTTCAACCTGTAGGAGTAGCGTGAAAACATTGTGACTTTTGAGGTCGAGGTCTTTGTGATTTTGATGCAAATTTAGAATTGCATTTGGAAATGCAAAATCCTACATAACCTTTCAGTGTAATACTGATGTCTACTTAATTTTGATATGTGAGTGTGATGGAATTTTTATGTCAATGGACTTTTCCAGTTTTATCTATGCGCCGCCCATCTCTAGCTAAGCTCCACCCACACATTGCTCATGTTGTAATCGATCGATCCCTGAACTCCCAGACTCAATTTCCAGAAAACTATACAGGTAGGTGTTGAATAATTTGAAACTAATTTGACTGGGTGCTGTTGCTTCCTATGGCAGAAAAAGTGCCCAGTTAAATTAGTTTCAAAATATTCAACAGAATGTTTATTAAATAGTAAAGACATACAAATCCTACAGACTACAAATCGTTAAAGACGGACTATCCTACACATCACTTAGTTGATTATGATGTTATATGACATCAGATGATGGGTGGATAAACTGTGTCATCCTACACATCACTTAGTTGATTATGATGTTATATGACATCAGATGATGGATGGATGGATAAAACATGTTATCCTACACATCACTTAGTTGATTATGATGTTATATGACATCAGATGATGGATGGATGGATAAAACATGTTATCCTACACATCACTTAGTTGATTATGATGTTATATGACATCAGATGATGGATGGATAAAACATGTTATCCTACACATCACTTAGTTGATTATGATGTTATATGACATCAGATGATGGGTGGATAAACTCTGTCATCCTACACATCACTTAGTTGATTATGACATCAGATGATGGATGGATAAACTGTCACCCTACACATCACTTAGTTGATTATGATGTTATATGACATCAGATGATGGATGGATAAAACATGTTATCCTACACATCACTTAGTTGATTATGATGTTATATGACATCAGATGATGGATGGATGGATAAAACATGTTATCCTACACATCACTTAGTTGATTATGATGTTATATGACATCAGATGATGGATGGATGGATAAAACATGTTATCCTACACATCACTTAGTTGATTATGATGTTATATGACATCAGATGATAGATGGATAAACTGTCATCCTACACATCACTTAGTTGATTATGATGTTATATGACATCAGATGATGGGTGGATAAACTCTGTCATCCTACACATCACTTAGTTGATTATGAAATCATATGACATCAGATGATGGATGGATAAACTGTCACCCTACACCTCACTTAGTTGATTATGATGTTATATGACATCAGATGATGGATGGATAAAACATGTTATCCTACACATCACTTAGTTGATTATGATGTTATATGACATCAGATGATGGATATATAAACTGTGTCATCCTACACATCACTTAGTTGATTATGATGTTATATGACATCAGATGATGGATGGATAAAACATGTCATCCTACACATCACTTAGTTGATTATGATGTTATATGACATCAGATGATGGGTGGATAAAATGTGTCATCCTACACATCACTTAGTTGATTTTGATGTTATATGACATCAGATGATGGATGGATAAAACATGTCATCCTACACATCTTGTAGTTGATTATGATGTTATATGACATCAGATGATGGATGGATAAAACATGTCATCCTACACATCACTTAGTTGATTATGATGTTATATGACATCAGATGATGGATGGATAAAACATGTCATCCTACACATCACTTAGTTGATTATGATGTTATATGACATCAGATGATGGATGGATAAAACATGTCATCCTACACATCACTTAGTTGATTATGACATCAGATGATGGATGGATAAACTGTGTCATCCTACACATCACTTAGTTGATTATGACATCAGATAATGGATGGATAAACTGTTATCCTACACATCTTGTAGTTGATTATGACATCATATGGCATCAGATAATTGATGGAGAAACTGTAAAAGTCCATTAGGTTAAAAGAATGTATCTTCTTTTGTATTTTTGTTCATACTATGCATGTATCAATCCACTGCACGATTTTACAATAACCTATATTAGGGTTCGTATTTGTCATGGAAATACTCGAAAGTCATGGCAGGGCCTAATTTAGAATTTGATATTTGCATAGCATGTAGCATGTATTGCTATGCAAATTATAAATTGTATAGCTACATGTATCGGCAAAAATGTATAGCAATCAACTCTTCACCGATAAATTCCCTGTATCTCAATCTCGGAGCAAACAAATAGGAAAACTGTTGAATAATTTGAAATTAATATGACTGGATGTCATTGCTGTCTTAGGCAGCAATGGCTTCCAGTCATATTAATTTCAAAATATTCAACAAAATATGGTATACATTGTAAAGAATGTACTTTTTCAGGGATTTGTTGTTAAAAGGGTTAATGATAGAATTTAGAAAATCAATGATAAATTGCAATCGCGTACAAATTTTGCATAGCAGCTCCAGCTATACATGTTGCAAAATGTATAGCAAATGCTTAAATATGTGTAGCAAATTGAAATACGATATCAGATAAATTATGACAATTTAAATTCCAGTCATCGAAAATCAGTGTTTGTTATCATACCGTAGATCATAAAAAGTCGTGGAAATTTGAAAATCGTGGAAAGTAAAAAGAAATCTGTTGGCATAAATCACCTCTATACAATACAAATTATTGCAAAAGCTTATCAACACTTGTTGAAAGAGGAAATATTCAGACATTTGGCCGAGTATTTCAGATCTTATTTTTGGAGATAACACAAACTTTTCCTCCTAAATATTAACCCTCCGAGGTCATGGAATTTGTTAATTTTGGTCATGAAATGTCATGAAATTCAAACACAGAAATGTGTACAAACCATTACAAAACCTGCTGTATGACTATTTATATAAATACAGAGATGATTCTACGCAAAACCCCGGAGACTGTATTTATAGACCTGCGTGGCTTCGACAAAGTACGCCAGGAACAACAGCAGAGCATAGAAAGAGTACAGCGCGTCCTCGGCATCAGTAAACCACTGTGAGTAACATCTTCTTTTAAAATTTAGATTGCACAAAAAAGCCTTCATACATGTACCATCTATCCAATCAACGTCTTAATCCATTAACTTTCAAGCCTGCGAAAATTGATTTTGCAGTGCTCTTGTGAAATGTCCATATACAGACCAAGAGAAGACTGTTTTCAAATTTATCATGGGAATGACTGGCTCGATGGTTGTTCCAGTGGTAAATTTTCAAAAATAGTCTTATTCTGCAAATGAACAATTTTTACCAGCAAATAAAAATTTTATTGACCACATTTGAGTGTTGAAGGATTAATTTAATCAGCAGGATTAATGACGGGTAAATTATTCTAGGTCAACTTCGACCATAGTCAATTCACCTTTCCAGAGTATCCATCCATCATCTGACCTCGTATGACGTCATAATCAGCTCAGCGCATGTATGATGATGTCATAATCATTACGTCACAAAGGGTTCCATATAGACTGTCACCAAATCTCAAATGGTCCGACACGTTGTATGAATTGCATGTCTTTGTAATTCTTTGCCTTAGGCAGCAACAGCACCCAGTCAAATTAGTTTCAAAATATTCAACAGCTTACCTGTGTAGTTTTTTGGAAATTGATAGTCAAGGTCTTCAGAGATCAATCGATCCCAACACGAGCGAGGTGTAGGTGGAGTTTAACTAGTGATGGGCGGGGCATAGCTAAAAATGGAAAGGTGCATTTGCTGGTTTACTGAACATGTGCAGTTGCTATGCCCAGTCGGATGCTAAATAGTTAACTATAGTTCATTGGTACCCGATTCCCTATTGAATTACTATTGCAGAAAATTTGGAACCGGCTACTTGTCTTGATTAACCCTTTCTGTCATCTGTTTCGATGCCCTTTGAAAACGGGTTACTTTCGTTTGCTAAGATGTTAAAAAAAGTACATATAATATAACGCTGGAAGGAAATGGGCCATGGGAACATCGATTTACCGTATCGCACCATAAGTTCATCAAGTTTACATAGATTACGGATTCCGAAATATTTAACATGTTTATGTGCATTTTACCATAGCAAGCGGAGTCTATCCACCATTTTGAATTTTGCGGCAATTTCGTACTAACTATTTGGAGCCGAGCTCGGGTGCTCGGTCAACTATAGTTGACTAGCTAGTTAACTATTTCAAGTTCAACTGAGATCTAGTTAGCTAACTATGGTTAGTGAGTTAAACTTGGCCCTAGCTATCACAAATTTGAATCTTACGTGTCTTATGTTCTGCTCTGCTTACTTAGTGTTGCTTCAGTGATTACTTTTAGCACTTTAACCCTCGAATTTGTTTTTTTTTAAATTAAATTTTCTCATACAAAATGTCCATTTGCAGACCAAGTGAAGACTATTTTTGAACATTTACCACTGAAATGACTGGCTCTGTTATCAGTTATCGAGCCAGTCATTTCAGTGGTAAATTTTCAAAATTAATCTTTTAGTCTGCAAATGGACATTTCTTAAGACCACTACAGAAGCCATTTTTCTCTGATATGAGTGTTAAAGGGTTAAAGCTCAACATTGGTGAGGTCAAGATAATCTAATTTCTTGCTGGTAAAGCGAAAACAATTTTTTAAAACTTACCACTGGAATGATTAGCTCAGTTATTGAGCGAGTGACTCCAGCAGTAGATATTCATAAATACATTTACATGCTAAGTGTGCCCTGTGAAGAGGTTGGGCAGCTTGGACTTTAAAATGTTAATGATTGAGCTGCCCATAACTGCCTTGCGAAGTGGTCCTGAGAAGCTGCCCATTTGCAGGCCAAGATAACCGAGTCAGTCATTCAACTGATTGCTGGGATAAATTTTCAAATATTGTCTTTTCTTGCCGAAAATATAAAAATTAATTTGTTAATCAGAATTTTGATCCTGTTATAGTAACCCTTTAATCATGAAAATTTCTTAAACAAATTTAAATTTTCTATAGAAAATGTCCATTTGCAGAGAATGCGATTATTTTTTAAATATTTATCGCTAGAGTGACTGGCTTGGTTATAATTGCACCGCAGTGCACTTAAAAATTCTAGTTACCCGCCTGCTGCTACCGAAGTTAATTATTATGTAGGCCATTCTGGTAGATACATGTACCTGCTTTTGTAGATTTTTCTGTAATACATGTGGTTATACAGGTCTTGTTCTCCAAAGAAAGATTAACCCTTTAACACCCATATCAGCCAAAATGGCTTCTGCAGTGGTCTTGAGAAATGTTCATTTGCAGACCAAGAGAGTCTATTTTTGAAATTTACCACTGGAATGACTGCCTCGATAACCTAGCCAGTCATTCCAGTGGTAAATTTTCAAAAATATTCTCTTGGTCTGCAAATGGACCTTTTCGATGAGATCAAAATTTTCTTTAACAAATTTGAGGGTTAGACGGTTAATAATGATTTTGTTCTCCAGGGAAAGAGAGAACAGTGATGATGATGAGGACGATGACAAGGCATGGCAGGAGCAGCGACGACAAATGAAAGAGAAGTCTAAACTGTCAGCAAAAGGCGTCACCTGTAATGCTAAGTCTCTTCCAATAAAAAGGTATTTATATGTACCTGATTAGTCGATTAATCAGCCGGGATACAAATTACTTAGACATAACAAAAAAGGCACATCGATGATGATGACTACAACAGTGTTTAGATCATATCCATTTGCGGGCCATGGGAAGACTATTTTTTTTAAACTCAAGGTATCACTGGAATGCCTGGGGTGGGGGGGTGGTGATGTAGTGATCAGCTTGTTTGTCTGTCCCCATCTTATCAGCGCAATTCCTCCTAGAGGTCTCAATGGATTAACTTTTAAAGTTTCGTCCACATTATCAGTATCATGTGCAGATGTGCATGTGCTTTTTTCGCGGCCAAAGAATTATTCGTTGTAGATTTATCACCCTTTAAATATCTTAAAGCTGATACATAAACTGCATTGCCAATCATTTCTTGTCACCACAACTCCTACAGTTTAGCTGCGATTCTATTGAAACTTGGTAAGTGTTATCATTACCACATGAAGATGTGCATGTGCTATCCGTATACCTGTACATCCATCTGTCTGTTTGTTCATTACAGAGTTAAATATCTTTAAATATGTTATAAACTGCAATGCCAATCTTTTGTCAACGCAACTCCTACAGATTAGCTCCGATTCTTTTGAAACTTGGTAAGTGTTATCATTACCATGTGAAGGTGTACGTGTGCTATCTGTATACCTGTAGGTCCATCCGTCTGTCCAAAATGTATGTATGTCCATCTGTCGGTCCATCCATCTCTGACAATCATTTTTTGTCAATGCAACTCCTCGTAGAGGTCTCAATGGATTAACTTAAAATTTCATCCACATAATCAGTACCATGTGCAGATGTGCATGTGCTTTTTTCGCGGCCAAAGAATTATTCATTGTAGATTTATCACCCTTTAAATATCTTAAGGCTGATACATAAACTGCATTGCCAATCATTTCTTGTCAACACAACTCCTCCTACAGTTTAGCTGCGATTCTGTTGAAACTTAGTAAGTGTTATCATTACCACATGAAGATGTGCATGTGCTATCCCTATACCTGTACATCCATCTGTCTGTCCAAAATGTATGTTCTTCTGTCAGTCCATCCTTGGCAACGCAACTCCTACAGTTTAGTTACAATTCTTTTGAAACATGGTAAATCTAGTCATTACCATCTGAAGATGTGCATGTACTTTTTCGTGACTAGAAAATTATTCATTACAGAGTTATCCCCCTTTAAATACCTTTAAGCCGGTACATGAACTGCAGTACCAATCATTTCTTGTCAACACAACTCCTACAATTTAGCTGTGATTCTTTTGAAACTTGGTAAGTGTTCTCATAATTACCACTTGAAGATGTGCATGTGCTATCCATGTAGGGCTGCGCGGTTTGGCTTACAGCCATGACTTCATATCGGTTTTAACCGAATATCGGTTTTATGGGCATGAAATAAAAAATTTAAATGATACAATTTTCACGCCCTGATACAGGCGTAACATTTTACGACTTTAAAGCTTAATATACCTTATAATATCCATCATCGCAGGAGTGAAATTATTAATTAGACTGCCTAAATATTACGCACAGTTAAATAAACATCGTTTATTTTGTCAAAATTAATCATAAATCAGCAAAACAGGTTGTGAAAAGACGTAAATCACGTGATTGTAATTAATTATGATGTAATTATCTCCCTTTCGGCCCGAGGACGAAATCATGCCTTGAAGAAAATATTAACTGTAATATTGCGAACGCGAATTTCATAAATTAATATGATATTGTGTATAGAAGATAACGTTTTAAAAACGGTTTGAGTAATAATTTTATTTAAAATTATATGCTAATCAGCAAAATGTATTCAGCATTATATTTATTGGCGAGATTTTTATGCATTCGGGCGATTTAGTTTTAGGACGACGTTGCATTATGTTAATTTGCCGGTGACGTAAATAATATGGATGCCGTTGTTTAGAAATGTTTCCCCGATACAAATTTCAATGACAAATTCCTGCGTGAGTATTGTGTTTTATATTGCAAATTTATCTGAGACTACCAGAGAAAAGACGTGGATATTTATTTAATTATTTCGCTGCTTGATTTCTCTCCGCGTACAGAGAGTTACATGGAGTTACACAATATGCGCAATTGGGGCCACGTTCAATTATTAGTTGCCCCGAACGTAGCTTAATAGAAAGTATGGCCATTATTATTCATTACGCTTTTCATGCTCGTTAGTACCTTTTATTTTTAACAATCCTGATACGAAAAACCGAAAATATGTTCATATTCGGTTTTTCGATATTTATTTTTTATAATCGGGTATGAAACCGTCAGTGCAGGATATCGGTTTTAAATATGGTATCGGTATATTGCGCAGCCCTATATCCATGTGCCTGTACATCCATGCGTCTGTATAGAATGTATGTATGTCAGTCTGTCCATCTCTGACAATCATTTCAAGATGTCAACACAACTCCTACAGTTTAGCTACGATTATAGAAGTCTCTGTTTGGTTGACATTAAGGGAGTCTCCTCCATCCAGAAACCTGGACTAGAGTAGAGATTTGTGGTTCTTGCATTAGAAGGTATTAAATGCAAGGTTAAAAATCTTTTGCTGGCTCTAAATGTAAGTAGATTTATTTAGCAAGTAGTAATTGAACGATAAGTATGTTTATGTGGTTAATAAAATGACACCAACCCTAGTATTGTCCTTTACATGTATGCCGTCTTCTGATGTATGTTTATCTGAAATGGTAGGATCCAGGAGGATATGCCGTCTTCTGATGGCTCTTGTTGAAATATGTTATGCGGTAGAAATTATGTACGATTATTCGATTACATGTATTTAATTTTTACTCTTATTATTTCACGATTTAAAAAATAATCGTGATTTTTTATTAAATCACGTAATCGTGCAAACCTGTGTGATAATGTCTTATGTATACTGTTATTGAGAGATGGCAAAACTAAAAATTTTAGCCTCACGCACGCACACAGTTCAAACTCTGGTTATCTCTAAGAATCTAAACGATGAACTATTAAGAGACTATTTTTGAAAATTAACCACTGGGATGACTGGCTCGGTTATCGAGCCAGTCATCCCAGTGGTTAATTTTCAAAAATAGTCTTCTCGTGGTCTGCAAATGGACATCTCCCAAGACCACTGCAGAAGCTGTTTGGTTGATATGCATGTTAAAGGATTAAACACCTCCAATTTCTTTCAAATTCTTTGTCTTTTAATGGGTCCATATTGTGGAGTTGATTATGTATATTCTCAGACTCAGAGTGATCCTTATGAGAATTACTCAGCATCACACCTGGTCCTTCATACCATTAAAATTCAAATCAACTATAGATTCCTCTTCTAGCCTCAAAGCTCACTTCACGAACTGAAACAATTCCCTTTAATCTCATATCAAATGTTGTATTGTAGCGATAGACTATGATTTATAGATTCCATATTCGTATTCTTTCACATTCCCTTATCTGTATCACAATTATCTCCTTTGTAATATCGCGTAAATGTTGAACAGTGATCGCTGCCATTTCGTCTCCTCAAGCGATAGTGCGTGATGTCATGTAAGTGCCAATGCATTACATTCTTTATTATGTAATACTAACCTGGTTGAATATTTTGGAACTAATTTGACTGGAAGTTGTTGCTGCCTAAGGCAGCAACAACTTCCAGTCAAATTAGTTCCAAAATATTCAACAGCTTACCTGTATTATTGTTTTTAAACCACATTGCCAAACTATAGCTGGCACCTTTATGACTTTTATACCGAGGCTGACACACTAGGGTTTTTCGGATTGGTTGAAAAGTAAATCATGACAGCCATCAAAGGGTGTAGAAATCTACCAACATTTAGCTACTAAAGCCTGAATATCGTTCTTTAGCGGCATGATAAAAAGTCTGAAATTACCTGCATAGTTTATGAGTGACATATTAGATCACCTGAATAGTTAGCAAGAGATGAGGTTAGTTATCCTTTAAAGAAACCGCAATATCTCCCAGTCAAATTACTTTTAAAATATTCAACGGCTTACCTGTACAGTTGCCTTTAAATTAACATACTGGGCTCTAATGGTTGAAAGACAATAGAATTATTTTTAGTTGACGTATGTATTCTCAATTCGGGATGTAACAATATGCAATATGTATTGTGTATCGCAATATAGATCATATTGTCAACTGTGTTTCACGAGATGAAATTACACCACGATTGACAAGATATTAACCCTTTAACACTAATATCAACCAAAAATGGCTTCTGCGGTAGTTTTGAGAAATGCAGACCAAATTAAGACTATATTTGAAAATTTGCCACTGGAATGACTGGCTCGATAAGTGAGCCAGTCATTCCAGTGGTAAATTTGTCTTCTCTTGGTCTGCAAATGGACATTTCCTATGAGAAAATTAGAATTTTCTTCAACAAATCTGATGGTTAAAGGGTTAAAAAAGTAATATATTTTGTACCTTTAGCAGTATATCACTGTTATTTTAGCCCCAGAGTAATATAATATTAATGGACCTTTCCAGTTTTAGCTATGCCCTGCCCATCTCTAGCTAATTACCGTATTTCACTTAATAGTAGCCTAGGCTTCTATTAGGACAAGAGGTGTTCAATTTCCACCCAAACATCTCTGAGAAAGGGGGTGGGCTCTTATTACAGTTTTCCCAAAAACATTCTAAAAGTGATACCACGGAAATTCAACGTATTTTCTCCCGTAAAAATTCCCACCACCTATGCCTATGTTTAATGTATACCTCAAAACATCACTAAGGAAGTAAAATTATTTGATTTGAGCGCCTAAATATTGTGTATCCTTTAATAAAGCTCATTTATTGCATCAAGATTAATCCACAATTTGATATAACATGGCGTTGCGGAAAAAATACAAATCATGTGATTCTCCTCCAATTGAAGAGTTTATTTTAGAGCGAGTACTCGGATATAAATATTCTGGAATCAGGGAATCGGAACTCGGGAATATCTATATATTATAGTTGCGCGATAGGAACTGAGTATTATACTGATGTTAAAAAACGGGTACCCGTTTGATAAACTCCCGTTAGCGTATACATGTAATAGCTCACGAGAACACGATGCCCCCCCATCTCAAGAACCGCTGGCTCGCCAACTTAAGAAGCCGGCTATATTGTCGTTCGTAATAATTCAATTTGGATCATTTAACATTGATCGGCGTTACAAAATTGATGCACATTTTCTCCCATGCTTGTTGTTTGGTACATAAATTTGGTCTTAAAATATATTTATAAGGAAGGTATTTAATCATGCCAAGACTGTTTTATGCGCATTTTGACTACAAAAGTGTGGAATAAACGTTATTATATCTTGAACATACGTGGCCTACAAATAGTATTAATCTAATAGGCGGTCGAGATTTACAAATCCGAGGCCTGTATTGACTTCTAGAGGGGCCGGGAATGTATCAGGGCAGAGACACGATTGTTATTATTATACACGCTATTCTTACAAATTTGCTCTTAAGAAGATTTTTCCTATACAGTCTGCTGAGTTAGGGGGGGGGGGGGCTTCTAATACAGTTTTGAAACTGCTAAGAAATCATTGGAGCTCATATGTCAAAGTTAGGGGGTGGGCTTCTATTAGAGCGTAGGCTACTATTAAGCAAAATACGGAAGCTCCACCCACATGTCACTCATGTTGGGATCGATAGATCCCTGAAATCCCTGACTATCAATTTCCAGAAAACTGCTGTTGAATATGTTTTTAATTTTTGGCTAGGTGCTATTGCTGCCTATATTCAACAGCATATTTATTAAATAGTAAAGACGTACAATTCGTACAACAAGGCTTAGCCGATCACCAATTATGTGTTCATGATGTACATGTACTTAGCTATGTTGTTCATGACATTGATTATGACATCATCATATACATCACATAGTTGATTATGACATCATATGATGGATAGATAAACTGGAAACGTCCATTAACCGGGACATTGTTTTTGTTTCCTAATTTCCTTATTAAGATCAGGCAGGAAAATCTAGAAATTCTCTTGATCAATGTCTTTTTTAAGCCAGAAATGGAAATATTTTCCATTTAACTGAGCCAGCCACTCCATTGTAAAGTCTTCTAAAACTATTTCTCGCTCAATCTGCCAATGGACATTGGTCACGGTCACTCAGTGCCAATCTTCAATTTGTTGTACATGTGAGCACGCAGTGTGCAGTGTCCTGAATGGAGATGAAAGATTATCACTTGTTCTCTTCTGGACAGCTGATTATGGATGGATGCTGATTCATGCTCTGGATGCCCCTCTCTCCATTTTTTCTTTAAAGCTTGTTTGATCACCGTCTTAAAACCTCTTGAGTGTGCAGCGATCATGCGTGGTATTGCTCTTTTGTTGACCCCACTTTTGCTAGAAAGCCGGCTCTCAAATTTCTTGATTAATAATGTTTATCATATATGTACTGTATTACCATTAACCCCCCTCATGTCAACTTAACCCTTTAATGTTCAAACTGATAAAAAAAAAAAACCCACTTACATGTAGCAGTGGTCTTCAGACATGGCTATTTGAAAGGCCTCGAGAATAGTATTTTTGAATACTTACCACTAGAATGACTGGCCACGAGAATAGTATTTTTGAATACTTACCACTAGAATGACTGGCCAAGTAAAAACATTAATATTCTTTACCATTAACCCTTTAATGGCCAAGCCGGTGGAAAAAAAATCAGTGATAAATTTGCAAAAATTGTCTTCTAAAATTAAAATATTTTGAAAAATAATGATTATCAAAATGTTTAATTGATATATCAAGTAGTATTTTGAGTGCTTTGAGGTGCTGTTGACACAAGAGGGGTTAATATAGTGTATACATATTTATCGTATCGTACCAAGGTGTATCATACAGCCCTACATATATTCTCTATCATGTCTATAGGGTCAGGTTCGATTCGCTAACTATAGTCAGTTTCATGGTTTACTGAACATGCGCAGTCGCTATGTCAAGCCGAACGCTGAATAGTTAACTATAGTTTGTTGGTACCCGGTCCCGTATTGAATTACTATTGCCGAAAATTTGGAGCCAGGTACCAGTCTCCATTAACCCTTTCTGTTGTCGGTTTTAATGACCTTCGAAAATGGATTCTTTTTGTCCGCTAAGACGTCAAAAGCATCCATATGACATAAAGTGGGATTGAGTAGTGGCTTGGTAACATTGACAGACAGTGGGGAAGCATAATTTCATCAAACCAGTTATTTAGTGAAATATTTACACTTTTATATGCTTTTATCTGTGGCAAGCGATCGGTGTCCGCCATTTTGAAATTTACACAAATATCGCACTAACTATCTGAACTGAGCTCGGGTGACTATAGTTGACTAGTTACTTAACTATTTGAAGTCCGACTGGTATTCTAGTTAGCTATAGCTAACTATGGTTAGGAGTCAACTTGACCTAGGCTGAAGCTCTGAACAAATAATCTGTCTTTGTTGTTATAGCAAAGGTGAAACTTCCGTGCACAAAACACCATCTCGTGTTATACCACTAAGCAAACCCAAGCAATGTGTCGCACAGGGAACAAGTACCAGTGTGTCAGCAGTGTGTGCTGAGGATGAACACTCGATCGAGCATACCATGGATGATGGATCAGATGAATCGAGCAAAATACCTGTATCGGGCGCCAAATTTAATAAAGAGCAGCTTGAAAAAGCAGAAGCTATGAAGTAGGTTCATATCTGTGATATTAGTGTCAGTTCATGTTTATGCCTCCACATTAACATATGTATTGCGTATTTTTGCGTGTGGTGGTATATAGTCAGACCTTGAAATTCAGAAAACAGTAGCAGAACTGTTTCCGAAAAAGTTTGTCCCAATCCCAGGATGATTCATAATAAGGAAAAATTAGTTACCTCTCCGGGATGTAGAAATTGTTTAAGTGTGGCTTTCGTGACCATCTCGGTCACTTCTTCAGCACTAGATCACGGAGAGGTAACTAATTTTTCCTTATTAAGCAGCAGAACTGTTTCACCACGGCAGTACTACAGCATGTTTTTTAGAATTCATTAAATATAATCTTTATTCTACTTTTGGTGAACTGTAGAACCGTGCTTTAATATGACATCATGGCTGATACCTTGTACCTATGATAAAAAACAAAACATTTAAATATCTAGGCTTGCAATTTTCTTCTGTGGCAAATTAAGTTTACCTGGGCTTTTCCACGGCTTTGCTGATTTCTGTGGGGAATTTTGAGGACTGTATAGTGTATTATATGCCTTTTCTATGTGTGGATGGGTGTTTGCGTGCATCCAAGTTGATTCACCAATCCAAAGGTTGATGTCACCATGAAGGCAAAAATCCTTGTTTCTTATTCTTTCACAATTTTTGTTTTCCATTATTGATCATGGTGATTTATTATTAACCATCTTATTGCTGGGTTTTTGCATACAACATATTCCAAGAGTTATATCTCCCGAACTGCTGAATATTTTGAAAAAAATTTGACTGAAAGTTGTTGGTGGCTAAGCCACCAACAACTTTCAGTGAAATTGTTTTCAAAATATTCAGCTAGTCAACAATTATTGCTCATTGCAATTACTGTCTGGTGGCTTGCAGTGGCGCAATAATTAGTTGGTCAAACAATGACCATTCAGCTGTCAATGAAACTGTATAAA
This sequence comes from Chaetoderma sp. LZ-2023a, assembly GCA_034401795.1. Classification (NCBI taxonomy): domain Eukaryota; kingdom Metazoa; phylum Mollusca; class Caudofoveata; order Chaetodermatida; family Chaetodermatidae; genus Chaetoderma; species Chaetoderma sp. LZ-2023a. The sequence continues at coordinate 47,840,789 of CM067361.1, forward strand.
CCTGTTTTATTCCATGCAATTTCATTACAAGTTTAAATTTTAGGAATTCTTAGTATTTTTATCAGTTTTTTGGACAATGAAATGGTTCACTTTCTATGCAGAATTTGAGGATCTGAATGTGTCTAATGGTCAGTCATTATCAATACAATTATGACTTTAGTCATAACCATTGGTCCTTCGTTTTGAAGAACTTTACATGTTTTGTGGGTTTCTGTTGTTTTATGGTCTATCACTGAATATCTATTATGAGCCATGACTAGTTAGCCTCTCCCTGTATGGGGAAAACGGTATTTCATTCGGGTCTGTCTGTCAATCCGTCCGTCTGTCCAGATTTGTGTCTCAAAAGGACTGCTCGGGTTTGGCTAAAATTTTAACACAACAAAGGATTTTAGAGTAAACCAGGCCACGATGCTGATAAAAAATGGATCCGCATCACATCCGTGTAACCCTGCACTAGGATTCCATATTTGGGTGTGATCTGTAAAATTTGAAAATTTGAAAATTAAAAAAAATCTAAAATCCAAAATATCTTTCAAATGTGACAACAATGAGAGGGTGAGGGTCTCCAATCTCTGATTACACGTGTTTGTTCTGAAAATGCGCGCATTGCACGCTTCAACCTTCTTAGTTATTGTTTGCAATATTTTATCATCCGTATATGTTCTTAATACAATGTATCTAAAATACATGTATTCCATTGTAGGAAGTTAAGAGAAGAGAGGGAAAATGAGAGACGTACGCGCTCGAATCTGAAGCAGGAGTTGGACTCGCAGCGATGTACTGTTTGTATTGGTGGTGGTCAGGGCGCCGCGGAACACACAGACGTTATCTTTGATCTGGTACATGTATGACTGGTGGTTACAGTTCTAGAGTTAACGCTTTAATCATTAAAATTCCAGTAACTCAATTTCAAAAAGCTGTTGAATATTTTAAATCTAATTTGCCAGTCAAGTTCGTTTTCAAAAATATTTAAACAAATTTATGGTCTGTGAGGGTTAAAGTTTTAAACGTCTTTCCAGAATGGAGGGATCCTATCTGTCACTCAAGCATCTGACCTCATAATGGACCTTGGAATTTGACCGTGTGCTGTTTCTGCCTAAATTAGTTTCGAAATATTCAACAGCATCTATATTAAATAGTAAAGGCATACAATTCGTACAACAACGCTTAGCCCGTAAACAGTTATGCGTTCGTGACATATACATATCTATGTCATTTATGAGGTCATAATAACATCATTGAATATGATGTCATTCTACATGTTGCGTAGTTGATTATGACGTCATATGATGGATGGATAAACTGGAAAGGTCCATTAGAATATATGACTTGTTAACGGATGTGTCTGAATTGTATGTCTTAGATTAATTTGCAATTTAATCCTTAAATTTTTTCAGGAAAATGTTAATTTTCTCATAGAAAATGTCCATTTGTAGATCAAGAGAAGTTTTTTTAAAAACTATCACTGGAATGACTGTTTTTGCCTGATATCAGTGTTAAAGGGTTAATAAACAGCCCCTGTACCTTAACTCAGCACAAACAAACAGTTGAATATTCTGAAATTAGTCTTAGGCAGCAATGGCTTCCAGTCATGCCTGTCATTAAATTTCAAAATATTCAACAGAATGCTATGCATCGTTAAGAATTTTGTCTTTGAAAGATTAACCCTTTAACACTCATATCAGCCAAAAATGGCTTCTGCAGGTGTCTTGACAAATGCCCATTTGCAGACCAAGAGAAGACTGTCTTTGAAAATTTAACCCTGGAATGACTGGCTAGATCACCGAACCAGTAAGTCCACTGGTAAATTTTCAAAAATAGTGTTCTTGGTCTGCAAATAGACATTTTCTATGAGAAAATTGAATTTTTTGAGAGTTAAAGGGTTAAATATAGACATTGATTATTGTTCTTAATGGATGAATCCAGTTTTACATATGCCATGCCCATCTGTAGCTAAGCTCCACCCATGCTTTGCCCGTGTTGGGATCAATAGATCCATGCACTCTACAAATCTCAATTTCACGAAAACTACATGTATACAGGTAAGCTGTGAAATATTTTGAAGCTACATGTATGGCAGCAACAAAGCCCAGTCAAATTACATGTAGTTTTAAAATATTCAACAGAATGTTTATTAAATAGCGAAGTAATATAATTCGTACAACTTGACAGACTATTAAGCATTTGTGATGAACTAAATCACCTCATTCTTGATGTGTGATTGATTATGATGTTAATTGATTATAATACATGTATATGATTGATCCATAAACTGGATTCTTCCATTGAATTTGTGAAAACGTTTTTCTTACTTTAATAACAGGATGTGTCATATGAGCCTGCTCCGCTGACATTACCGAGCACATTATCAAGCCATCAGGAGTGTTTATTACTGACCATTCGTCTGTCCGCTAATGGCCGCGTGATGATGCATCGGGAGAATAAAGTCATTGATAACGGTGAGAAGCGGAGACGAATTTAACCCGTTAATCCTTTAATGGTTAAGCCACCTGAGACCAGCCTCTGCAGTAGTCTTGAGGAATGTCCATCTGCATGTAAAGTATTTTTGAAAATTTAACACAAATGGCTGGCTCGATAATCGAGCCAGTCATTCCAGTGATAAATTTTCAAAAATATGTGTCTCTTTACCTGGAGTTGGGCATTCAATAAGAAAATATTTAGTCCAAATTCGACCAGCAAATTTGTTCAAAAGAATTTCGCTTTCTTGATGAAAAAGTGAAGGTCATTGCATGACAAAATTAAGTACATCGTGCTGCTGCAGATGTGAGGGACTAACCATAGATTTCCACTTTAGGATTGTCATTCTTCTTTGACTTATTGCTGTCATCAGTTGATAGCCAGATGAATTTCAATATCATGAACAGTTATCCTGTAAAGTGACCTTGAAATAAAGATACTGGTGAGATCCTTCAATGTAGGCGGCAACAGCCCCCCCCCCCCCCCCAGTCAAATTATTTTGAAAATATTCAACAGTATTTAGTCTTTGCAACAAAGTGTCATAAGACTGTCATATTTGACATGTATTTTTGTGTGCATATGTGTATGTCTAGTATGGTAAATCTAAATCTAGTTCTGGATTGATATTGACCAAATTCCGTTTGGCAGTGGACCTTTCCAGAGTTATGACATCATATGACGTCATAATCAGCTAAGCTGCGTGTAGGATGATGTCATAATCATTATGTCATAAATGTTTCTATACATTGACATATGTTTGTCTTTAACTCTTAAAAGTCTGACACGTAAAAATTGTATGTCTCTACTATTTAATAAACATTGCTGTTGAATATTTTGGAACTAATTTGACTGGGCGCTGTTGCTGCCATAGGAAATTGATAGTCAGGGAGTTCAGAGATCGATCGATCCCAACACGAGCGAGGTGTGGGTGGAGCTTAGCTAGAGAAGGCGGGGCATGGCTAAAAATAGAAGGTCCATTACTCTTGGCGTCCCGAAGACCTGTCTTCATTTTGGGGCAAAATATTGAGGTATCTAAACGGCCTGGCTAGTTATTCTTATATCATTACTTCAATGTTGTTAACTCTTACCACTCTGATGTCAAAATTTTTAATATTCAAATTAAGTTAAAAGATGAATTGGTGTACATTTTTAAACAAATTTGGTGGAAGATGGTGCTGTTGTAGAGGTGCTGTTGTAGACAGCAACATCGTCCACCAAAATCGTTTAAAAATGTACACCAGTTTCTTTGCTGCTGGAACTGTAAAAAGATAGAATATTGACATCAGAGTGGTACGGGTTAAAGCAGAGAGGAAAAACAGACTGTCAATCTTTCTTACAGCACCTGGAATGTCAGGAACATATTTTACCATGATAACGTGGTTTCTGTCCCTCGTTCCTGATAACCGCGCCACAGAAGAAGCGTCTACATCATCAAAGTCGGGCTCTGGCAATTCTGTGTCCGGAGCCAGCACGAACCACTGTCCATTTAATGTGATTGGCATACAGCAACTGTGGCTGAATGAGGAGCTGAAACTTTACGTCGCTGTTGTTCCCAGCGCAGAATTCCAAACAAAACCATGGAAACTAAGGTCAAAGGTCAGTTTGTTTTCTCTATTGACATATGATGCTAACAAATCAAATCAAGTTGTTTATTGGTCGAAAATTCAAAAGATGGATTATCATCAAGACTTTATATACATATGCTGTAGATAATAACAATCGAGGGTGCATTTCCAGCTTTGCCCCCCCCCCCCTCCAATCCCACCCACCCACCCCCATTTCTAGCTAGGCTCCACCCACGTTGAACCTGTCTTGAAATCAATTTATATACTTTAAACACTGAATTAGCAGACTCCCAATTTCAAGGTAGCTATACAGCAAAGCTGTTGAATATTTCGAAACTAATTTGACTGTGGCCGCTACTGCCTATGGCAGGTATCTCCTGCTTATGGCAGCAGCAGATTCCCACGAAAAGTTTTTCAGTATTCAACAGAATGTTTATTAAAGAGACATTAGATGCAAGGTATGTTTGAAAATTTTTAACGTTTATTGAAAAGTAAAGGGCTTAGGATATTAATGCATACTAATTTTTATACCCAAATTCCAACTGTCACCCATATTTTTATGGGTTATTTTTGGTTTGCAAATAGAACTGTGCACAAACGTTTCTGACATTTATTTATGGAACTGGACAAATTGGAGAGAACTCAGAAAATCCTAAATATATCTAGACAGTTACTGAAAATAGTGGCGCCAGTGTGCCATGACCCTTCCGTTGTCTCAAATATCAAAGTCTAAGAGTGCCAAGCGCCGAACAATAATAATTTATCAATCAAATTTAGTCAGTTGTCAACATCGCTATGCTTACTTGACGCAACAGCACTCAGACCTGCTAAATACTCTGGTGTAAGTTGTTAGCTTTGTATTTGTTTGTAATTTTAATATTTGTGAAATTCATAATTCACATCTTTTTTACTATTGAGTGGTCACATTTATACGAAACATTCAAGTGCGAGCATGGCTACACTAGAACTGGGGTTTTTTAGCATAATTCTCTATATTAAATTTAAGATGCAAATCCATATAGAGTAATAAGTCATACATAATATTCCCTGTCTGAAGTGTTGGGAATTGGTACTATATTTGTGATCGATGATTAGTTTTATGCACTAACCGATGATCAATTAATGATTGATCATAAACGGTTTCCGATTTTTTACCCATTTTGAATGCAGTAATTATAGCATGTTCAAGGATAATTACCCCTTTCAAACCAAGTCGCAGGTATGACAGATTCTTAGTATTTAAGAAATAATGTGTTGAATATTTTGAAACTAATTTGACTGGAAGCTGTTGCTGCCTTAGGCAGCAACAGCTTCCAGTCAAATAAGTTTCAAAATATTCAACATGTTATTGGTATGGTTGCTTTGAAATTAACATAATATTTAAATGCTGAAAGAATTAATGTCTTAGACTAAGGAGTAATACTATATAGTTGTAACAATTAAATTTAAATTCTTTTCCAAAAAGTATGTTTTCTAGCTTTACCAGTTAAAATATATTAATAAAGTCAATTTATCAACAACCAAAATCGATTTCTGAAATCATGATCGATCGGTTGGTTGAACGTGCAAACCAATCAAACATCGATCAAATCGATTAACTGGAACAACACTACCTGCCTGTGTGTGTCTGTACAAGTCCGTTGCTATAGTTCCACGTCTACTAAGGGGTTGAGTGGAGTTTCTCGAGACCAAATATGGTTGGAAGGTTTCCCATTTTTGTCCCAAAAATAACAGAATATATTACAGGCTGCAATGGTGATACCTTTTATGGTCTTAAGATTTTGACTTGTTGGAGAATGAATTTGTTCATTTTCTAGATTGTTTTCTTTATGATAACTGCTGTTCATTTTGAAAATGATGTTGCTGTCACCGGCAAATGGTAAATATTTCGCAGGAGGCGTCCAAGGGGAGATCACTCTTTATGCAGTCAATCAGCAAATTTCTGGCATCAAACACCTTGCAAAGTGTATCACCATGGTTATCAGATCTCATTTCCATGGAGATTGTTTCTGTGCCTTCAGAATCAGATGTTAATTACGTAATAGACGACAGCATTCGCCATGTTGAAGCTTTCCTGTACACACCATCGATGCCACATATAGCCTCTAAGCTACTCTCAACGTTTGTACAGGTATGTGCACCCTTACATTGTTAACTGAGGATGCTAATTTCATCTCAGATGTTGTATTGTACCGATAGATTAAGCTTTATAGATTCCATATCATTCATATCCTGTCACATTTCCGTTATCTGCATCACAATTACATGTATCTGTTTTGTAATATTGCATAAATGTTGAACATTGATCGCTGCCATTTTGTCTCCTCAAGCGATAGTGTGTGATGTCATGTAATTGCTAAAGCATTATCTTCTTTGTAATAATCTTTTTGTTGAATATTTTGAAACTAATTTGGCTGGAAGTCGTTGCTGCCATAGGCAGCAACGACTCCCGGTCAAATTAGTTTCAAAATATTCAATGGCTTATCTGTGTGATTGCTTTTATACAAAATTGCCAAACTATAGCTGTCACCTCTATGACCGAGCGTATATACCGAGGTGAGCGCGCTAGGTTTTTCTGATTGGTTGAAAAGTAAATCATGACAGCCATCATAAGGTGTAGAAACATTTAGCTACTAAAGCCTGAATATCTTTCTTTAGCGGCGTGATAAAAAGCTTAAAATTATCTTCATAGTTTATGAGTGGCATATTAGATCACCTGAATAGCTATCGAGAGATGAGGTTAGTTCTCCTTTAACTGATGATGTAACAAGGGATCCATTTCTAACTATGACACATCCATTTCTAGCTTAACTACACCCACTTTGTATGCTTTTTTTTAATCGATTTTAAGACTGAACCATGAATTCCTAATCTCAATTTAACTTTCCAGGTAATTAAGATGTTGAATATTTTGAAACTATTTTGACTGGAAGCTGTCAAATTCGTTTCAAAATATTCAACAGAATATTTAGGCCAGCGTTAAATAATAGTTTGGTTGTCCTCTCCCGACCTGCCCTAAAAAAAAGCTACCGACTCAAAATCTTTTTTTGTAGTTTCCTGTACAGAATTATGTTTATTTTCTTATGTAAGTTCATTGGGAGATTGAATTTGATGCCTTTCATCAAAATGGGTTCAGATAACATTTAGAAACTGTTTGCTTTATACTTTCTGCTTTATGTTCAAATAAAAACTTTCAAGTTTCATTCTTTAAATTCATTTTTGTAAGGTTGCTTTTCAGCAGGTAAAAAAAAATTTCCCTACCTACCTACAGTACTCCCAACCACCTAGGTCGGAAGAGGACAACCAATAAATCTTTTAAGGATGGCCTTATTAAATTGTGAATTCACCAAAGACATACAGTTAAGGCACTTTCATGACAGCTTTAGTGTCAGATCTACATCATTTGATTTTGACATCGACATGTTTTCATTACGACATCAGTTTTAGCTATTCTCTGCCAATCCGTCATCAGACTTCACCCACACTTCACCTGTGTTGGAATCGATCGATCTTGAATATTTTGAAATTAATTTGACTGGGTGCTATTGCTGCCATAGGCAGCAACAACGTCCAATCAAATTAGTTTCAAAATATTCGACGGAACATTTAGGCCATCGTTAAATAATAGTTTGGTTGTCCTCCCGAAATTAAATAGTAAAGGCATACAGTCCATACATGTGTCAGACTATTAAGCATTTAAGATGGACTAAATCGAGTCATTCATGCTGTAATTGATTATGATATCATCCTACATATCACGTTAGCTGATTATGATATCATATGATGGATGGATAAACTGGAATGGTCCATTAAGCGACAGATGGGATCCATCCACTCAAAGATTGCAGACTCTTACATTTTAGCCATGTTACAACCTATTATGGGCTACCACTGGAAATATTACAGCACAGGCCTGCATTCCATAAGTTTTTCGGATTCTTCAGATTTTCTAGATTTATAGTTTGGAGTCTGTAGAACTATGTGTAGTATAAGTCGGTCTGTTGATTGATCCGTCAGTCAAATGTTTGACAATTTTGGCAAAACTGACTATATCAGAACTACAGCACATTCACATGCGGCATGTGGGTGAATCTTACATGTATCAAAAATGACGTCTCATGGTTCAGTCAATATTACAGAAAAACTTGGTCCAGTGTGGGACACAGAGTGTCACAGTCACTGCAATTTAAGTTTATTTATTAGAACCAGTAATAAGTGTTGTACAGTACATTTTCAGTACATTTTCCAATATTTTCAGCTATCATGACAAAAATCAATTTTGAAGCCACTTGAGTTAACTCTAACAATCAAACCAGCCAAAAACGGCTTCAGTAGTGGTCTTGGGAAACGTTCATTTGCAGAAGAGTATTTTGGAAAATTTACAACTGAAATGCTTGGCTCGATAACCGAGCCAATCATTCCAATGGTAAATTTTCATAAATAGTCTTCTCTTGGTCTGAAAATGAACATTTTTATGAGAAGATTTAAATTTTCTTGAACGAATTTGAGGGTTAAAGGGTTAAGTATGTAGGGTTATGAACGTATATATTAACCCATTAACTCTCAAATTTGTTCAAGAAAATTTCAATTCTCGTAAAAATGTCTATTTTCAGACCAAGAGAAGACTATTTATGAAAATTTATGACTGGAATGACTGGCTCGGTTATCAAGCCAGTCATTCCGGTAGTAAATATTCAAAAATAGCCTTCTCTTGGTCTGCAAATGGACATTTCTCAAAACCACTAGAAGCTGTTTTTGGCTGATATGAGTGTTACGGTTTTCACTTCAAGAGTATACTTACCTCCCTAATACTTTTGATATTGCTAAATATTGGCTTTCACTCAATAAACACTCAGATTTAAAACAGTTAGGTGCCCCTACTGGGCAGGGAGTCAGAGCGTAGTCTGGCGGATGCCAGCCCCACCTCCGCGCATGCGCAGACTAGCACTTCCTCTTTGCTAGATTATTGGCAGAGAGTTCACACATGTCTTTTTGTGCTGAAGCTTTTCTTTATCTTAAACTAGTTTAAGTGGTGTTGTTTGGTGTGATAGTCACTTTTTTGGATGGCGGGAAGTATCAATTCGCCAAAGGAGGACTTAGGACCTTTAAATCAGGTGACTTCTAGTAAAATTAGCGAGTTTTCTTCCCGGTGTATTGTGTTTCCGGGACTCGCGTTTACCGTGATAAGCGCCTTAGTTAGTTGGTTTAGGTCAACTCGGTGCTACCTAGGACTAATTTCTCTTTCTGTTTATGTCCACAGGTCTGTATGACGCTAGGTGGTGACATCACAGTTGCAGAGAGTTAGTTTTCTCTCCACCATGGTTCCATTTCCTACTAACACTGTTAGGTTATCTAACCGAATGAAAAATATGTCCAGTGAGTTGGAGGCCTAGTATAAAGGTCTTCTCACTTTGCCCTCTTGATCCAATTCCTTCCCCATGAGGTGGAGAGAGTTAAGAGGCGTGCAGATGGTGGAGTTCTCCGGTTCGTCACGTTGGATGGTTTGTCTATACAAAGTGTCAGGTATCTAGTTATTGATAATGTGGTGATGTTAATTATTGTAAACAAACAAAGGGAGATAATTAACATTTTTGCCAGAAAAGAGTTATCTATATGTATCTGATGGTTGTGTAGTCAACTTATCCATTCAGCATACAATTCGTCCTTGCACTTGGATGTTTTGTTGGGATCGAATTTTTCCTGTCACGGGATTAATGACGTCATAATCAGCCTGGCTATGTGTTTATCAGCAATTCAAGCGCTATGCTGCTTTCTGATGTATATTGATCTTTATGATCGTTTTCCTTCTCTTTGAGTTGGATTGAGTTTCTAAGCTTAACTAGTTGCTCATACTCCTTGTCCTTTGCCCTGTTTCAGGGACCGGGTTGCGCGTCCTGTGGTCGTTTTCTTCTGGATAAGTTCTGGCCGCATCTGTGCTGTCAATGTAGCCCTTGTGGTCCATTTGTTAATTGTGACATATGTAAGCACTGGGGGGGGCGAGTTAATGTCCGAATTCTTGTGCTGCTTACAGGCGACGGACAAGGTGGTAGAGGAGGAGAAGAAGAAGCGGAAACGAGAGGTTGTAAGTAGGAAGGGTAAGGGGAAGGTCTCGTCCGCGGTGGATATGGAGGCCTTCCGGACCGAGATGTTGGGAGAGATGAAGAGGACAATAAAGGATTTGGTTCCAGGGTTGCTTCGTGGCATGCTTCCTGGACCAAATCCTTTACTGTCCTCGTCATCGGCTTCGGAGCAGGTAATCCCCGCCTCTGGATCGATTTTCCTTAGTCCGCTTCCGTTGTTCGACGATCCAGAGGTGGCCCCATTAGAGGGGGCGTTCCATGGCCCTGGCAGCAGGCTTATTGCCGCGCCGATAGGGGACCGTGGACGGTTGTCGCTGGAACCCGCGGGCTGCTTATCAGTCCGGGGGTATCCGCACGCCGCGGTGGCCAGTACCTCCTATGGCACCGTTCCTGGTCAGCCCGGGTTAGCTCTCTTTGCTGACCCGGGGTCTAATCTTTCTGACCAGGGTAATGAGGATTACCTGCTAGGGTCGCCGTCTGACGACGTGGACATGGATGAAGACGTTTGTGCACCCCTCGCGGGGAATACAGGCGCCTTATTCCACGGTTTTACTCACCCTGGAGTAAAGTCCGCGGCTCAGGTGGTGGCCCAGGGCGCTGCTGATGGCCAGCGGTACCGCATACCTCGGCTTGCCGAGGGTGTTGCTGGTGCTGGCCGGGCCCGTGGTGAGACTATATATACCCCGCGCTCTGCCACGGTGCCTGCTCCTGGTCAAACCAGTGATATTCTCATGCCGGGGCTGTCAGGCCCGCGTGTTTTCCCTGGCTTGCCAGGTGTATCAGCATACCCGCCGTCAAGCTCTACTGCTTGCGCTCAGGAGGAAGACGAAGGACCCCGTCTTGTAGAGCGCTCGCAGTTAGCCACGGAGGAGGATTGGTATGACGCTTGCCAGTGGTTGGTGAGCGTTAGGCCTGATCTGCCCGTGGAGCAGTCGGCTAGCCAGCGTGTTCACACGCCGTGGTTAGCTGGGAAACCGACTGCTAACGCTATGCCTTCTCTGCCGCTGGCGGAGCATGTCGTTGACATGTTCAAGGCGGCGGAGTCGTCCATTAAGTCGAGTGGACGTCTCGCGAGGTGGCCAGGCGTTGTCGCATCGTGCCCCTGGATTACCAGCGGTACGGTGTGGTACCCAAGCCCAGCGTGGATGACCGCGCGGCTTTGGGTGAGGATGCGCGGCCAGGCACCCGTTCTGACACGGGTGTCTTGTGCGCGAACGCGTTGCGTTCGGCGAATACCGCGTTGCGTGATGCGGAGGAGAGTGGGAGGGCTTCGATTGCCGCTCTGTCCCACGTCTCCCAGCTGTTACAGGGGGTAGTAACGGCATCCGCATCGCGCCAGCCAAGTCCGGTCACTGTCCAGCGAACCATCCAGGATGGTATTAACCTGGCGCTGGACTGTGTGACTCGGGCGGTGACCAGGAGTGTCAGGGCAAGACGCACGTTTGCCCTGGACAATCTGTGCCCGTCTCAGGACCTGTACAATAGGCTACTGCGTACGCCTATGACGGGCCCTGGTCTTTTTGGAGGTGAGGGATGTCGCCACCTCCAGGAGACGGTCACCCTGGTGAATAACCAGAGGGCGCTGCGCGAGCAGTTTGATGTTCTGCGTCGTGCTAACGCTCGCGCCGCGGCCCCGGCGTATCGTCCCCTGCAGGCTCGAGGTGGTGCTGGCCAGGTCAGTGGCCAGCCACCGTCGCAGCGTCGGCCTCGGCCGCGTGCGATTCGGCCAGCAGCGAGTGGGGCGCAGGTTCCTCAGCCGCCGTCAGCCAGGCAGCCGCCCGCGCACCGAGGTGCGCGCGGGGCGGGGCGCGCGAGGATCTGGGCGTGGTTATCGGTCCTGACAGGACGCTTACCGCGGTAAGAACCACTCCGGTGTGTATGGCGGCGGAGACAGTGCCGCTCTTGCATGCCTCGTGTCCACCGCGGTCCCTAGGTGGGCCGGTGGGAGGCCGGCTAGCCGGCCACATGCAAGAGTGGGAACGGTTAACTCAGGACCGTTTAGTCTTGCGATGGCTTTCCGTCGGGTATCATCCAGAGTGGGTGACAGGCCCGCCGTCGCGACTGTCTCTGGTGCCAGTCTGGACTCCCATTCCGAGAGATCCAGAGCAAAGGTTGTGTATCGAGGAGGAGATAAATTCCCTCATACAAAAGGGAGCTATTCAGCCGGCACAAAGGTGTCCGGGCTTCTATTCAACCCTGTTCTTAGTAACAAAACGCACCGGTGGGTGGAGACCGATTCTCAACCTCAAGCCATTGAACAAGTTCATCGAGACGCCCAGTTTCAAGATGGAAACGGTGCGCTCGGTGTTGGCGGGGTTGGAGAGGGGGATGTGGACGGCGTCGATAGATTTGAAGGACGCTTATTTCCACATCCCCATCCACGGGAGTTTCTGTCGCTTCCTGAGATTTGCATTCCAGGGCAGACAGTGGGAATTCAGGGTGTTGCCCTTCGGAATTTCCACGGCTCCTCGGGTTTTCACCCGTGTGGTTCTTGCGATCACAGCATACCTCCGCAGGAGAAGCATAGCAGTCCACACGTACATAGACGACTGGCTGTTGAAAGCGCACACCCGGGAAAGTTTGTCCGCCAATCTGGAGATTGTTTTGAAAATTTTCACAGACTTGGGCTGGATGATCAATTTCCCAAAATCAGAGCTGACTCCATCCCAGAAGTTTGTTTACCTGGGGATGTTCTTCGATCTAGAGACAGGATATGTTTATCCTACTCAGGAGAGAGTTCAAATACTCATCTCGTTGATTCAGTCAGTGTGCGACAGTCGTCATGTCCTGGCACAGGTTTACTTGAGAATGCTGGGGTTGATGGTTTCGTTGGAACCAGTCATTCCTCAGGCCGCCTTACGCAGGCGGCCGATCCAGTTGTTTCTCATGACACAATGGACCCAGAGTACAGGTTCGCTGGACTCGAATGTGTCAGTGTTGGCGCCTCTGATTCACCACCTGCAATGGTGGTTGAATACAGAGAATCTCTTGCCGGGGGTTTTGCTAACCCCTCCCCACCCTCAGGTGACTGTGTATACAGATGCATCGATGGAGGGCTGGGGAGCTTGCCTGGAAGAATCCACGATATCAGGGCTTTGGAATCTGGAACAGTCACAGGAACATATAAATCTACTGGAGCTAAGAGCAGTAGTCCTGGGCCTGGAACATTTCTTACAGAAAGTTCAGGGCAAGATTGTTCTTATTCGTTCAGACAACTCAACAGTTGTGACTTACATAAACCGCCAGGGCGGAACGAAGTCGCCCAGTCTCTGTATGATGACATGGAAACTGCTTTGTTGGTGTCTGGATCACCAGATTACCTTGAAAGCAGTTCATATTCCGGGAAGGTTAAACCTGCTAGCAGACTCATTGAGCCGAAGGATGAGTGTTTTACCCACGGAATGGCAACTAAATCAATGTGTGGCGGATCGTCTGTTCGACCATTGGGGGAAACCCAACATCGATTTGTTCGCAACGAAGAAGAATGCGAAGATGACGACGTACGTCTCTCCGATTCCGGATCCAAGCGCTTTCGCAACAGATGCGTTAGCTATCAGCTGGGGGAGAATGTATGCATACGCATTCCCTCCAGCAATCCTGATTCCAAAAATTCTTCAGAAAATCAGACAAGAGGAATGCCAAGTGCTTCTGATCGCCCCGGATTGGCCAAGCCGATCATGGTATACGGATCTGCTGGACCTTCTGGTCTGCAATCCGGTTCCTCTGCCTCTGATGGACGATATTATCTTCCAGGGCAAGGCCCTTCACAACAATCCGTCAATGTTCAGATTGACTGCGTGGATGTTGTCAAGGAATCTAGAATTAAGGAGGGCTTTTCTGAGCAAGCAGCCATGTTTATGGCCAAAGCCAGGAGGGGGTCAACCTCCAGAGCATATAATTATAAAATCAACAGATTTGCAGAATGGTGCTCAAAAAGATGTATTGATCCAATGGATTCATCTATTCAAGTAGTAGCTGATTTCCTCTGTCACCTCTATGATGCCTATAGCCTCAAGCCTAACTCTATTGCTGGTTATAAGTCAGCATTAATGTCTGTTATTCCTTGCTTGGCTAAGAGGGGAAGTGATGAAGTAAATACATTGAATGTATTAATTAAAGGCATGGGCAATCTAAGACCAAGGAATCCACCTGTGATTCTGTCTTGGAGTTTATCGCTAGTGCTTCAAGTACTAGGTGATAAGCCTTTTGAACCACTTAGTTCCATTTCTATGAAACTATTAACACTGAAGACTGTGTTTTTAATTGCTGCGGCCTCGGCTAGGCGTAGGAGTGAAATTCATGCCTTATCAGCCGAGGATGACCGTTTTGTGGTTTCAGGGGAAGGCCTTAAGCTGCTACCTAGGATTAATTTCTTGGCTAAAAATCAGTCGTTGAAATATCCAGGTCAACCTATTATTTTGCCTGCTTTAACTAGATATGATCCTAATTCTAAAGCATGGTGTCCCGTCCGGGCGCTGCGCCGGTACAAACAACGTACGGCGGCATGGCGCACCGACCAGTCAGCGTTATGGTTGTCATATATTGAGCCCCACGGGAGGGCTTCTAAGGACACCATTTCCAGGTGGATTGTGGAATGCATTCAGTTTTGCCATAGATCCGCCACCGGGAAGCAGGTTGACGTGGCCAAGGCTCACAGTGTCCGCGGCGTAGTGACATCCACGGCCCTATTTAATGGGGTCCCTGTGGATGATATTATGTCGGTGGCTCAGTGGCACTGTGAGTCAAGTTTTACAGACCATTATCTCCGTGACACCTCTAATCCTCTCGCCTTGTCGGTTTTGAAAAAATAAATCGGTTTATATTTTTTGAGGAGGTTTTTCCTCATTACTTATATATTTCACAATTAATTTATGGAAACACCCACTTTTTTGGGCCTGCATCAGTCTTTACCAATGGGAAGATGATGTCAGCAGCCATTTTCAACAAGGTCAGTCTTGTTCATGTGTTGTCCATTGTTGATTGTATTGTCACGATTACCCGTTATTAATATGGTGATGGTTTGTGTATTTGTGTGGTTCATTGTTGAGAGTTACGAAAATGGAGCTTTTTCGTCTCTGTCCTGTAGTACATGGCACTTGTACGTAGAGAGCGTATAGGACATTGAGGTCAGTCGACTCTTCCTCCCAGGAAGGAGGGGGGGGGGGGAGCGCATATGACATTCGGTCATCTCTCATACATCGGTGGTGTTATCCGATGGTTAGTCAAATCCTGACTGTTTTTTCTTACAGTTTCAGAAGTTTAAGTGCCTTAAACGCAGAAAAGCGTATAGGGATGAGCTGGTCTTTTGACCTCGCCTCCCTCCCGCCAGATTCACTTTCGAATTCTGGCAATATCAAAAGTATTAGGGAGGTAAGTATACTCTTGAAGTGAAATAAACGAAATCTAGGATTTCTTTTTTCACGAGAGAGTTGATACTTACCTCCCTAGATACGGACCCGGCCTCTCCACCCCACAGAGGCTCGGTCTTCAGGCTCTTAATAGTTGCATGTGTGTC
Source organism: Chaetoderma sp. LZ-2023a (assembly GCA_034401795.1). Taxonomy (NCBI): domain Eukaryota; kingdom Metazoa; phylum Mollusca; class Caudofoveata; order Chaetodermatida; family Chaetodermatidae; genus Chaetoderma; species Chaetoderma sp. LZ-2023a. The sequence goes on from CM067361.1 coordinate 47,856,427, forward strand.
AGCCAATAATCTAGTCAGAGGAAGTGCTAGTCTGCGCATGCGCGGAGGTGGGGCTGGCATCCGCCAGACTACGCTCTGACTCCCTGCCCAGTAGGGGCACCTAACTGTTTTAAATCTGAGTGTTTATTGAGTGAAAGCCAATATTTAGCAATATCAAAAGTATTAGGGAGGTAAGTATCAACTCTCTCGTGAAAAAAGAAATCCTAGATTTCGTTTATTTAGTATTATGTAAGTGAGCGTTAAGGCCCTTGGTCCTCTTGTTTATTGAGCAGAGAAATAGAAAATTCACTAATTACGTCTCTGCATCTTATACCGCCATCGTCTCCTTGTCTTAAGAGCAGGTGCTTGAATATGTCTTGTTTAACCCTTTAACCCTTGAATTTATTCAAGAAAATTTCAATTTTCTCATAGAAAATGTCCATTTGCAGACCAACAGAAGAATATTTCTGAAAATTTACCACTGGAATGACTGTCTCGATAACCGAGCCAGTCATTCCAGTGGTAAATTTTCAAAAATAATTTTCTTTTGGTCTGCACATGGCCATTTCTCAACACCACTGCAGAAGCCATTTTTGGCTGATATGAGTGTTAAAGGGTTAATGGTTGTGCCGGCAAAAACTGGCCTCTGCCATGGTCTTGAGCAATGTCGATTTGCAGGCCAAGAGAAGACTCTTAATTCACCACTGGCATGATTGGCTCAATAACCGAGCCAGCATTCCAGCTGTAAATTTACAAAAATTGTCTTCTTAGGCTGTAAATCGAAACTTAATGAGCAAAAACTTAGATTTTCTTGAACTATATTGACCATTAACCCTTTAACACTCATAGCCAAGAACGGTTTCTGCAGTGGTCTTGAGAAATGTCCATTTGCAGACCAAGAGAAGACTATTTTTGAAAATTTATCATTGGAATGACTGGCTCTATAATCGAGCCAGATAACCGAGCCAGTCATTCCAGTGATAAATTTTCAAAAATAATCTAGGTCTGCAAATCATTTTCTATGAGAGAATTAAAATTTTCTTCTGAAAATTTAATGGTTGAAGAGTTAATGTCTTATAGGTGACGCCAGATGTACATGCTGCTGAGAGAATCTTCACCATACCACCTGACTACTACTGGCAGACACTCGATACACGAGACCCGTTTCAGGATATGACTCTGCATGACGAAGACGTGTCATATTCAACACAGACTACCATGTCATTGCTCTATAGGTAAGAAAGTGGTCAACTTTTATGGTCATTCCTGGGCCGTAAATTTACCTTTTCTAATTGACCTTTCCAGTTTTCGTAATGCTCTGCCCATCTCTAACTAAGCTCCACCCACACCTCACTCATGTTGAGATCAATCGATTCCTGAACCTCCTGACTCAATTTCCAGAAAACTATACACTCCTCAGATACAGTAAGCTTTTGAATATTTTGAAACTAATTTAACTATGCTGTTGCTGCCTATGACAACAACAGCATCCAGTCAAATTAGTTTCAAAATATTCAACAGAATGTTTATTAAATAGCAAAGACATACAATTCTTACAACAACCCGTAGTCCGTCTTCACTTAGGCATTTGTGATATAGTTATCTACATCATTCATGATGTCATTAATTATGACGTCATCCTACACGTCACATACTTGATTTTGACATCATATGATGGATGGATAAACTGGAAAGGTCCATTGGAGATCCAGACAGATGAGTACATCAAAAGATTGACAGTATATCACAGATCCCAGACATTTTGTACTGGTCAGTACTGGTCAGTAGTACCGTACAGCAGATAAAATTCATCAAATTGTTCTCGATACATTATTTACATCATAGTATTAACCCTTTAACCCTCGAACTATTTTTGAAAATTTACCACTTGATGACTGGCTCGTGTATTGAGCCAGTCATTTCAGTGATAAATTTTCATAAAATAGTCTTCTCATGGCCTATAAAATTCCATTCATTTTAAAAGTGAAAAATTAGATTTTCTTCATCATTAATGGATTAAACAGATTTGCTCATCATTTTGTACTTGTGTGTTTGTTATCAGGAATCTGTACAGAGATCCTCGTGCGATGATGGGGGTCTTAAACCGTCTTCTTCAGGAAGGTCTGGACTTAGCGGGAATTCGTCTGTTGTACATAACGCCTGATCTCATGAGCCTACCTGCCACAAAATCATCATTGCCGGTATGCATAGTGTAAAACAATATGCCGAAGCAACCACATGTCTCGAGATGCAATTTTGTCTCGCCTGCGAGGCAGAAGCGAGACAGGTATTACTTTTACGATTAGGATGATGGCAGTGTCAAAGTTCTCTTTCTAGCAAATCACTGTCGCTTATGTTTCAGGATTGGTTCTGTAGATACATGGTAATATCTAATCAGGGATGAGAATCTTCCTCTTTTGCGCTGACTTCTTCCTTTTTCAAAAGATTGTGAATAATAAAAAGTTGCCAGTTCTGTCTGGAAAGCCCAAAATAGTTGATTTTTGTGGTAGTGTAGGTAACATTCCTCCTTTTTCTCTGAACATTTCCTCTCTTTTCTTTTGGCCGTTCTCATCCCTGTCTAATGTAACATGAAATAGGTATAATATATAGTCTATATAACTCGGATATAACAAAATAAAACTTACTGTCGAATATTTTCAACATCTAAATGGATTGGATGACATTGCTGCCTAGGGCAGGTTAGGCTGCAATGTCTTCCAATCCAATTCACCTTTCCAGAGTATCCATCCATCATCTGACCTCGTATGATGTCATAATCAGCTCAGCGCGTGTATGATGACGTCATAATCATTACGTCACAAAGGGCTCCATAAAGACCATCATCAAATCGCAAATCTTCCGACACGTGTGAATTGTAGGTCTTTAATTCTTTGCTATTTAATAAATATGCTGTTGAATATTTGAAACTAATTTGACTGGGCGCTGTTGCTGCCTAGGCAGCAACAGCACCCAGTCAAATTGGTTTCAAAATATTCAACAGCTTGCCTGTGTATTTTTTTGGAAATTGATAGTCAGGGTGTTTCAGAGATCGATCGATCCCAACACGAGCAGGGTGTGGGTGGAGCTTAGCTAGAGATGGGCGGTGCATAGCTAAAACCGGAAAGGTCCGTTACGTTGAAAATATTCGACAGAGCATTTCTTGCTAACTGACATGGTTCTGTCTTTGTATTGGAAACATTCTACATTATTTAGGAGTTGTCCAGTAGGGTCAAGTTCGACTCCTAACCATAGTTACATGTAGCTATAGCTAATGAGATTCTCAGTCAAACTTCAAATAGTTAACTAGCTAGTCAACTATAGTCAACCGAGCTCATTTCAGATGGTTAGTGCGAAATTTCGCATAAATTTCAAAATGGCGGACACCGATCGCTTTCCACGAATAAATGCATAGAGAAATGTAAATATTTCACTAAATAACGAAGTTTGATGAAATTATGCTTTCCCATTGTATGTCAATGTTCCCAAGCCCCTATTCATTCCCACTTTGTGTCATATGGGCTCTTTTACGTATTACCGGACAAAAATTACCCATTTTCGTAGGTCATCAAAACAGATGACAGAAAGGGTTAATGGAGACTGGTACCAAGCTTTAAATTTTCTGCAATAGTAATTATCCCCCCCCCCCTTCCCACTTTAGCGAAAAGCGGGGGATTATGTTTTCGCTTCCGTCCGTCCATCCATCCGTGCATCTGTCCATCCATGTGTGCATCCATCACACACACAGGTTTTCTTTCGATAACTACTTTTGCTTGGAACATTGTGACAACACTTCATGGGAACATTGGCTATGGTACTAGGGAAATGTACATTATTTTGTGGGTCAGTCAGCCCCCTCCATCCATCCATCCCTTTGTCTCTGAGTTTGTGTCTGTCCGTCCGTGCAAATTTTTGGTTTTCATTCAATAACTTTATCTTTGCTTGGAGTATTGTGACGAAACTTCATGGGAACATTGACTATGGTACTAGGGAAATGTACATTATTTTGTGGGTCACTCAGCCCATCCCTAGGTCTACCCATCCCTTTGTCTCTGAATTTGTGTCTGTCCATCTGTGCAAATTTGGGTTTTCGTTCCATAACTATTTTTGCTTTGAGTATTGTGACAAAACTTCATGGGAATGGTGGCTATGGTACTAGGGAAATGTACATTATTTATAATATAAGTTTATAATTATTAGCTCCCATTTGTCTGTGTATCCATTTATATGTCTATCCAAATCAGTGGGATTATGTCTCCCATTAACATGGCTGCCGTTGCGGGGGGGATTATTTGATTTATATCATCTAGTTCAATGGGGAACCGGGTGCCAACGAAAACTATAGTTAACTATTCAGCGTTTGACTGGACATAGCAACTGCGCATGTTCAGTAAACCAGCAAACTGACTATAGTTAGCAAGTTGAAATTGACCTAGGTTGCGGATAGACTGTAATTAGACAAGTTTCGAATCAGCATTGATCATGCGTACAGAATGTGACACGTCATACTTATCCTGAACGATATCACACAGCGACCACAAATTTATCCAGACATGGTAGTTTGTGGTATTGCAGAATTGCGATTATTGAATTATCATAAGCCTGCGCGATTACATGATTAAATCGAAAATTGTGATTATGTTTTAAATTGTGAATTTATATAATTAAAAATTAAATAATCGAATAATCGTGAATATTTGCTATTGCATAAAATATGTCAAAACCTAACTTTCAATTACTTTAATTCAATTGGTAATGAAAAATGACATTTTGCATAGTGAATGTAAGTCCATTTGCAGGGCAAGAGAAGACTATTTTTGAAAATTCCAGTGATACATTTTCAAAAAATAGTCTTCTCTTGCCCGGCAAATGGACTTTTCTAAACACCATTGCAAATTTCATCATTGATATTCTTTTGTTCTATATCTTCATAATTTGTGTCCAAGCTGATTAATCGAGTAATCACGATTATTTTTTTTATAATCGATCGCGATCACTCAAGGCAATAATTGCACACGCCTAAATTATTATACAGTCTATCACCATGTCACGGGTCCTCTGGTAACGAGGTTGACTCGTAGACTAATGATCATGTATTCAAATCTGGTCTCTACCTAAAGATCAACAAAAATGTGAAACCGGTCTTGGAATGGATGGTTCATGGTGTGAGTAATTCATTAATCAATGATTTTGTGGTCATGTTGAACTCAATATAAGAATTAGTTTCTGATCCTTCAGTTTCTATGTGCACACTCGCTATCACACCTCATGTTATGTTTAACTGTTCGCTGCTGTAAGCCACCAGACAACCATTTCATTGCTTAACCACCAACAGCTTTCAGTCAAATTGTTTTCAAAATATTTTGCAGGTCCAGAGATATCCTGAGTTATTGTTCAAGGTCAAAGGTCAAGATCATGTTAAGCTACTGAAATAATCATGTGTATCTTGTTTTACATTATCACCATACTAGAGACAGTTGTTTTTTGTTTCACAAAATTACTGATTCCATTTCATAAACTTGCATTTCCTAAGCTGCATGTACACTTTTATAAAGTCAAGAAAAATTGTCGCATTGTAATAGTATGAGCAGGAAGTTAGAGTAGCAAAAGAGGGTATGGATATATACAATATACAATTATTACCCCCACCTGGCCTGAAGGTCCAATTGAGCTTATATCATGTTGACCATCCATCCTCTGCCCATCTGCCATCCATCCATATGACCATTCATCTGTCCATCTGTTCATTGTCTTTCTGGGCATTAGATCTTGTGCGATTTCAATCAAACTTGGTTGGAATGGTACGTAGTAGGCCAATTTTTTGGCAGCCATCTTTCATTTTCCCAAATTCTCTGGAAATCTTATACTATTCCTCCGTAATCAGGGGCCCGATTTCAATGAAACATTAATTGAAGGAACCTACATGTATGGTTGTACACTTCAAGACTAATGTCTGGAAATTTGATTGGTAAATTTTTCTGATGGCTATCTTAGATATCAAAAATATCTGGAAAAGTGGTTAAAAAAAGTCCTGTCAACCCCTATGGATTGTCCGTAGTTTGTACAGAAATAGCATCCAAATTACGCATCATGTTCGAGCGTAGAGCGAAAATAGGGAGAGTAAAAATTGGGCAATTACTGTAATACGGACAAGATGTTAAAATTACGAATTGCCATTTGTGGGAATGTACTTCGATAGTATCAAGGTGTGATAATTGCTCACGCTCGCTGACATCTGAGAACTGCCCTTCGAATAGCCATAGGGCGCAATCTGGATTCTGCGGAACACCACTGCCCTTATACCATATTGCAACCAAACTAAATCGTCTATTTCAGATCGAATGTTTATAGACAATAAGGAGGAAGACATTTAATCCCATTGAATTTTTGTTTATTATCCCATGCATTTTGAAAAATCAGAGGGAATATTGCAATCGCTATCTGTTTGTCTATCCATGGAACTATCTCCTCCAGAACCGTTTTGTAGAATTCAATGAAATTATTTTTTTAGTTATCCATATGATTGCGGACTGCATGAAGACATTTTCATTCGAAAATGAAAAAATGGGTTGGCCCAGGATGCCAGTAAAAAAAATAAAAAAAAAAAAAAATAGTGTGGAGGAAGGGGCAGACAGTCAAATTTGGCAGAATTCGACCAAATTTGCTATGTGAATTACTCATATGATTACGGATTGCGGGGCAATGTTTACATTATCATCCATCCTTGAGTTGTGTTTGGGATGGGATGGGGTTGCAGAACATCAAAGTTGGTAAAAGCATGGGAATTTGCGATGGCATGCCATCAACTGCACATTGTAGTTTCTATTAATCTTAATTTGTTTCAGGCTTGCAGATTTGATATGGATAGCACCTCATCTGATGACATGGCTGACATTAGTCCTGTGTTAGCAATGGCTGTTCGTGGAGCGTTTGCACGAACCGTGTGGCTTGATTCTGTCGGGCCATCTGATCCAATCCTGGCCAGAAGAACGGACCCAAATTCCCTATGTGCTTTGTACGGCGGTGGGTCACGCGATGAGTGTTGGTTATTTTGTCCTCGAAATCCAAACCGTGTGCATACAGAAATAACACGCTGGTTCGGTGGTAGAGCTACATGTAATAAACGTGAAAACCCTGTGAGCATTAAGAAAAACGATGGTTGCCATAGTAATTTAAAGAACCAGAATTCTGCAAAAGGTGATTCTTGTGACTCTCGTGATAAAAATCAGCCACAAATTACGAAACACATCCGTCGAAGTTACAGCTATTCTGACGATATTGCTGATGATATGGAAATTGAGACAGTTCTTTCAAAGCAGGAACCAGTAACTTCACTAATCGCCAGAACACTTTCTGATTTGTTTCTGCTTGTTTCACCACTTTTTCCCCCGAAGGCACTTGGACTTATCTTTGTGATGTGCCAGCGGAGAGGTTACCGAATCTGTGGTATAAAGAGGCTAAAGATCACAGCAAAGAAAGCCGGCTCACTAGGTAATGGTTATGTTGTCTCAGCTCAGTTTCTAATGGTTTAACACTCAAATTTGTTTTAAGAAAATTCAAATTTTATAAATAAAATGTCATTTGCAAAAGAAATGAAGGCTATTTTTGAAACTTTACCACTGGAATGACTGGCTTAGTTATCGAGCCAGTAATTCCAGTGGTAAATTTTCAAAAATAGTCTTGTGAATGAACATTTTCGTTGAAAAATTGGAAGACCACTGCAGAAAACTGTTTTTGATCAGTTTGAGTGTTAAAGAGGAACACACGAATCGTCACCATCATTTGCATAAAACACGCAGTTCTATCGTAGACCCCATATTTAAGCTAAGTACTGTGTACAAATTTCCTGCGACATTTAAATATAAATCCGAATAGAATGCTGTTAAAAAACGATATGTTGCTATAATTTTTTGCGAGTTAATTAAATCTATGATGTTATAGGTTGAATCCCATCCGACAAGAACCATGATAACGGCACTCTGAAGACGGGAGTGCATCATTTGGATGGTGATATCTCTATCGTGGGATAATAACTACGTATTGATAACTGTAGTAAGTTTTTTAAGCCTGATGGTGGATTAGAAATGATTTAATTCAAAAAGTTTGAATGGTGTTAGCCTTGTTTGTGGGCTCGTTTTGTACCATTTTTGGCGGCGGGATCGTTGCTAGTGCTATCAACATCATTTATATATGTACAGATTGAAGAGATTAAGATGTTTATCACACTATCGCAAGTTTATGGAATATATTTGTTATTTTCATACATTAAATTTAGTTGCCGAACCTTAAGATGGCCATTTTTTATGAAGATGTCTGCCAATTACATGAATATTACAATATCTCAGGAAGGTCTCATATTAATAGACAAAACTTTAATAACATTATCTGCCATAGCGCAGGTAAGAGTGTTGATTCAAAAGTGGCAATTGTACTGATCTACCTATACTATCGCGTCATTCATTTATCTCAAGATCAAAACTTGATGTCAAAATAGGTATGATCAGAGAAATCAGACAAAGAACTGTTATTATATATTCTTCAACATTTTCGCAAATATAGTTTATATATTTCTAACACCGCTGAAGGGAAACCCCTTATAAAACACAATTTGCAATTTTCTTTCGATAGCTTTGGATGACAGCGAGAAAAACATTCAACCTGTAACGTATGAATACGCCTCGTCCGGGAATAGAAACTTAACTAATGTATCACATATTTAAACAACGGAGATATATATTTCTAATTTGAACGCAGCGCTTACAATTATATTTTCGAAAACATTACGGTCTGTAGATTCATTTTATACAAAGTAGTATAGAGGGTCTGGCATTCTCCTTTAGCCATTTAACACGCATATCAGCCAAAATGACTTCTGCAGTAACCTTGAGAAATGTCCATTTGTGGACCAAGAGAAGCCTATGCTATGCCCTGCCCACTTCTCGCTAAAGTCTGCCCGCGCTTTACGCATGTTGGAATCAGTTCGAAATTTGAAAGCTCAATGGACCTTTTTAGCGGTGTCCCACCCATCTCTATCTAAGCTCCACCCACACCTCGCTGGTGTTGGGATCGATTGATCTCTGACTTCCTGACTATCAATTTCCAGAAAACTATACAGGTAAGCTGTTGAATATTTTGAAAATAATTTGACAGTGCTGTAGTTTCAAAATATTTAACAGCATGTTTCTTAAATAGCAAAAACATACAATTCGTACAATGTGTCGAACTATTAAGCATTATAGATGGGCATAATCGAATCATTCATGATGTTATGACGTCAGCATACACATCGCGTACATGTAGTTGATTATGATGTCATATGATTGAGTGAGGAAATGGATTCAAAAATTCCCAGAATCTATGTTTCAAAGTAACCAGGCAAGTAAATTGTTAAATATTCTGAAACTCGTCAATCAGCTTCCAGTCAAATTAGTTTCAAAATATTCAGTAGAATGTTTATCAAGTTGTAAATTCATCAAAGCTATAAAATACAACTGAAATCGTACACTTGTGACCAGAGATGGGGTAATTGTTATTGTGATTGGCTGTAATTTAATTACATTTTTCAAGTAATTGTGTAGAGGCGCAGTGGCCGAGTGGTTAGGGAGTCGCGCTCATGACTCAGATGTCGCGGGATTGATTCCCGGCCAGGCTGTGGCATTGAGCACGGCACTTCACTCTGCATTTTCCAGTACACATGTCTGTAAAATAGGTACACGGTGTGAGGGAAGTGTCGGCAATACGGAATGTCGGCAAAAAAGCCATCGAGCGCCTATAAATGCAGCCGTAGTATGGCTGTACGCTCCCAAAGGGAGTTGAGATTGTGCCCAATGGCCGGGGGTAACGTTGGAAATCCGGCTGAGCACGCATGTGGGAGCAGACTATAAACCTGGCCTATAGTATAGGAATATGCGGGTTTATAGTCTGCTTCCACTTGCCTAATTGTAATTGAGTAGCTACAAAAGTAATTGTAATTAAATTGTAATTAATTACATTTGAAAATTGTGTAATTGGTAATTTCAATTACTTTCTCATTTACATAAAACAAGTGATATGTGTCTTTGATGCTGATGCTATAAATTAATATCTCTTCTTAAATTCTTCCCAATGCATTACGAAAGTAGGCAAAGTATAACAAATCACATTATCATACTAATAAGTTGTTTAATTTTTTTACATTAGTTTGACAGGAAGTTGTTACTGCCTTACTGCTCTGGAGACAAATTAGGCAGCAACTGCTTCCAGTCAAATTAGTATCAAAATGTTAAACAGGATATTTGGAAAAATGTACTGCAGGGCATAATTTAAATGGTATCGCATCGCATCTCAATTTGCTACACATATTTAGGCCGTTGCTATACATTCTGCAAAATGCTTAGCTGTATCTGCTATGCAAAATTTGTACGGGATTTCAATTTAGCATTGATTTTCGTAAGTTCTATCATTAACCCTTTCAACGACTAATCCCTGAAAAAGTAATATCTTCGCAATGTATAGCATATTCTGTTGAATATTTCGAAATTAATATGACTGGAAGCCATTGGCTTCCAGTCAGATTAATATCTAATTATTCAACATCTTTTCCTGTTTGTTTGCTCTCAGATTGAGATACAGGGAATTTATCGGTGAAAGAGTTAATTGCTATACACTTTTGCAGACAACTATCCAATTTATAATTTGCATAGCAATTCATGCTATGCAAATATTAAATTATAAATTATACCCTGTACTGGGTATGTATGTGCTTTTTTCATATTTGCTCTTTCATTGTCAAATGGTTAATGCTGAAACAGCTGCCAAGAAAGCTCAAGCATATAAAGGACAGTTCTCTACGGTTCCCAGGATCTTCTTTATAATCATGTTTTTCTATTGAGCGCAGTGGATTGTCCTAACCCTGTTCACTCTAAATTTCAGGAAAGTACTCTGATATGTCTGATGAGAGTTGCACAATATTTTGAAAATAAGTTAAAAATTGTAGCTGCTTAATGCATTACCAACTTAGTCAGTCAAATTATTTTTTTAAGAACTTAGTTCACATAGTGTAAGTAATACAAACTTAGCATGCCTATATGTAATTTACCAAGTGAAAGAGTATTGTTAATCTAGTGTTAACGCCACCAGTGGTCAGCAATCTGCCGGGATGCATGATTTTATCCATTCACAAGTCCTTTGATGATTTTATTGAAGTGTTTGTAACCAAACACGCTTTCAGCTACACAACATGAGATATTGAAAATTCTGCTTACAATGTAAGACTTATTCAGTTGGATATTTTAGAAAATAACTGGATGTCATTGGCTGCATACATGTAGGTAGCAACAGCGTCCAGTCAAAATATTTTCAAAACATTAAACTGAATATTTCTGACATCCTAAAAGTTCACAGATTGTGACAGATTTTCGTAATGGAGCTACATCATTCTGATTATATCGGCAGATAGCAAGTGACATAATTCGTTATGATGTCAGATACTTGACTAACAGATTGGATCCGTCCATTAATTTTTTAATATACTTTCTCTTTGACTAGGAATAGCCCCTGAATTGCGAGATATCTTTAGCTGTGATGGTGTGATACAGAAGCAGCGTAACCATGACTACCCGTGCACTGCCCTGCTTGTGAGGAAGGAGAATGGTGTTCAGAATTCTGCAAGTCTAGTGGAGGCCTTCATGATACAGCTATGTCTACAAGGACTAATATGTAAGGCAGAATTTTGTTATGGCTGGGATGTATTGCAGAGGTCTATACCACTTATGATATGGATTTTTATACTGGTATAGCTGCATTCGTGAATGTGTGCATGTGTGTGCGTACCTGCATGAGTGCATTTGTACATGTATTTGTATGAGTGTGTGCATGCCTGCATGTGTTTCCGCAGCTGTATCTAAAAAAAATGCTTATCTGATCTGACTCAAAGTTTAACAGCTGTTGCCATACACTATGATGTCCACAATTTTGGTCATTGTCCGGAAAGTCCCAAATATCAGACAAATGATAAAAAAAATACAGAAAATCCAAAACTGTACTATCTGACAAAAACAGGAGGGTGGTGGTGTGCCATCGCTAATGGACCTTTCCAGTTTTAGCTATGCCCCACCCATCTCTAGCTAAGCTCCACCCATGCCTCGCCGGTGTTGGAATCGACCGATCCCTGCACTCTAAATCTCAATTTCAAGAAAACTATATAGATAGGCTATTGAATATTTTGAAACTAATTTGACTGTGTGCCCAGTCAAATTAGTTGCAAACTATTCAACAGCATTTTTATTAAATAGTAAAAACATACAATTCGTACAACAACACTTAGTCCATCACCAATTATGCATTCATGATGAACTTATCTACGTCATTCATGACATCATTAATTAGGACATTATCCTACACGTCATGTATTTATGATGGATAGATATGGTGGAAAGGTCATTGATCTTGTTTTATAGCGTCTATGTTTAACATAAAAATTGCTACTTGGCGTATTTTCACTTTTTAGAAATGTTATGAAATTTAGTTTGAATGTCAAAGCTCTTATGTACGCTGTATGTTGTCATGTGTCTTTCAGGTTCCATTCAGAGTCGATGCAGTGCAGCACTGTCACACTTACATATCTTTCACATCATGCCATTTACTAACTCCGCATCAAGTGCTCTCGGTGGAGAATTTAGCAAGGTAACTAAGAAAAGAGTGATGCGACCTGTCACTCGAGTATCTGACGTCATAAGGCCATACGAATTTATTTTTTGGTTTTACTAACCCTCTAACTTTTTTCTATATTTAGAAAAGAAATAATGCTGGAATTTTAAGATATGATTTTCGACATTCTTTCCATCTATCAATTTTTTCTCAGGCAAATCCTTACAAGTGACTCGGAATTCCTCAAAATTTTGTGTTACTTTTTGTCCTCCGTAGCTTTTTTAACCATTTAATGGTCAAGCCACTCATCATGACCTTGCAATGGTCATGAAAAAAGTCCATTTGCTGGCCAAGAGAAGACTATTTTTGAAAATTTGAAATGCTATTCCAGTGGTAAATTTTCAAAAATTATCTTCAGGTGACCTGCAAATGGACACTCACTGAGAAAATAGTTTGAATTTTCTCGATCAATCTTGACAATTCACCTTTCCAGAGTATCCATCGAGGATCTGATTTCATATGACGTCATAATCAGCTAAGCGGCGTGTAGATTAACATCATAATCATTACGTCATAAATAATTCTATTAGGCCCGTCTTTAACTCCAACACATTGTACGAATTTTATGTCTCTACTTTTTCATAAACATGCTGTTGCCATAGGCAGCAACATCACCCAGTCAAATTAGATTCAAAATATGCAACAGCTTACCTATATTGCTTTCTGTAAATTGATAGTCAGGGAGTTCAGAGATCGATTGATCCTAGCACAAGCAAGGTGTGGTTGGAGCTTAGCTAGAGATGGGCGGGGCATAGCTAAAACTGGAAAGGTCCATTAGCGATGGCACACCACCACCCTCCTGTTTTTGTCAGATAGTAATAGCTAAAACTGGAAAGGTCTATTAACATGATGAAGGGGTCAATTAAACATGCGTACTAGTCAAAAGTCTCAAATGAACCATACAATGATAAACAAAAACAGCACAAAATGGCAAGAAACGACATGAAAATTTGAAATAGTACCTTATGTGATAAATGGAATCTCACACATATTGCCATTTTGTATCAGATTTATCACACCTGTTTACTAAAATCTCATTTGGAACTCGCTAAAGTTCGTTCAAAGTGAGGTCGTACTAAGCTTGTGTGATAAATTTGATATGAAATTGGAACTCTTGTGAGATCCTCTTTGTATCTCTTCACCCCCCCCCCCTTCTCCATCATTCTAATGGGAACTAAATCTGGGAATTTAAATATTCAACAGTAAATGGTTTAATATATTTTGTTATTTTAAGTCTCCAGATTACACGTTTGAGGCAAGTCCTCGCTATGTCCAGTCAACCGTCCACACTGATAACGAGATGGAGCAGATAGCTGTGCTGCTGATGACCGGACATGACCGGCTCAAGTCATCTGGACCTCTTATAGGTATGGGCTATTGCTGTTATAGGTACAGTACAGGTCAGAGATGCGTGCATGATGCGTTGAAGGCCCGTTTCCAACGCATCGGTTTTAAAAACACAATGCATTCACAACGCATCTAGTAAATTTTTTTTATGCATTTAAAATAATAATAAATATATGCGTTGAGAATGAGCATTAAATACATAAATAAGCAAGTTTGACCTTGTTTGATGTCCCCCAGAGATAGTGCCAAATGTGTTGTTAAAAGCAAAACGGAACAGACGCCAAATTTTAAATGCGTTTAAAAGATTTGTATGTGCATTACGTAATACCTGGCGTACATACCAACTCCACGGCTCAAACTACCCGGGATCCAATCAAACTTTTCCTAGAAGGGTCAAAGGTAAATATGAGAGTTTTCCTAAAAAAGACAGCGGGACATAATATTAAAAATCAAAATTATAAATATTACGGAACACAAAATCATGATTCCTGGTTGAGAATTAATGTAACGATGCGCCCCTGAACGTTTTGCGCCCCTGAATGTTTTGCATCTAGTGCAAGAACCGTAAGCATCGGTTCATTTCGCATTTAACTTTTATAAACATCCAGCGCAGCAAAATATGCCGACTGGCGAGATTTGACATAGATTAATAGTAGTGAAAATTGTCGGTAAGCAACTTCATTATCACTTCTACGCATCACCTGTGTTCACGATGAACAGACAGCGAATAAACAGAAAATTATGGATTAAAGATGTCAAAATATAGCTTATGTGTACCAATGCTCGACTCATGTAGACGCTTTTTATTAAAACATGCAGATGGTGTGGTTTTTATTGATAATATGACGCACAAATTAGCAGATTCGTGTCCGCTACCGCAATATCCCTGTCAGTGCTCTACACGAAAAAAGACTAGTTCCGGGCTAGTTATGAAATACTATGCGCCCCTAAAGCTGTAACATGTATCGACATCTCATTGGCTTTTCGCGGAAATAAAACGCCCGTAACGATTTAATGATTTTCTTTTTGTGACATTCGGTAGCTTTAAGATTCACTATATTGCAATGTAATGTAGCCGAGTATAACACATTGTTGTTGCCTCACTCGGGAACCAGGCCGAGGAAACGTAGCAATAACACAGCTAGATGATAAATAGTACCTTAATAAACCCGTGAAAGTTAACATTATAAATAGTCCGGGAGCTAATTTCACTATATTTCATGAACCTGACATTGTTTGTTTTATTAATTTAAAAGTCAGAGTGGGCGTTAAGTTATTGCTTTTAAAAGTGCCACCGCGAATACGTGTATATTTTGCGTTCCGCCATTGTTGATCGTGAGTCGCTCGGAGACTGGTTAAAATAAATCAGGTCATCAATTCGTTATGAATGACAACGAGACATGTGATCAAAATTTTACTACGATAGTAAATTTCACTCATTCATAATGACGTCAGATGACCAGCAAGCCAATCAAATTAAGGCTACGCTTTTCCGAGAATCTACAACTGCGCATAATTATCGATCGGCGAGACAGTCGCGCAAGGCATTTCTCATTAGTGGTCAATTTAGGCAGTGAATAAGTAACCGGGTTCGTTTTGTTCTGTAAGAATGGAATGTTTACGTTACCAGACAGCTGTATCGGAACTGATAATGCGACATACTGCCAATTATTCAACATTGAATGAGGCCTCCCCCTAAAATCATGACAGGAATTTCGCGAAAATTTACAGTACCCTGGCAAAATATAATTGCATAATGTGTGTATACCCGGGTAATCGGTTGCCCTTCTTGGTCGACTCGCATAATGTCATTATACCAGCTTGGCGTAATTATGAACGCGTTTCATGTTATCAGATTTCAAACGACTTGTCTAACCAATATCATAAATGCGTTGTGTAATAAGTTCTGATGCGTTGTCAAACTGTTTCCAACCCATTTGTTTTACTTTCACACCGCGTTGTTTTACCGTTCACAACAGGAAAGTGATGCATTCATTATTTTAAAATAGACCCGCTATGTACGCGTCATGCACGCATTGCAGATGCATTTTATCTTAAGTTATCTCTGAGCTGTACTGTATGACCTATTGCTCTTATAGATATGGCCTATTCCTTTTATAGGTATGGCCTTTTGCTTTTATAGATATGGCCTACTGCTCTTATAGGTATTGCCTACTGCTTTTATAGATATGGCCTATTGCTTTTATAGGTATGGGCTATTCATTTTTGCCTATTGCTCCTATAACCAAACCAGCCATTTCATTGATAACTTTTCTAAAATGGTCTTCTGTTGGTCTACAAATTGAATATTAACTAAGCAAGATAGAAAAATCTTGACTATTAAACTTTTACACGATTCCATTCAGGGGCACCAAACTAATCATGTGTAAAGATGTTTGAAACACAATGCCATAGATGGTAATACCAATTCACTTGACAAAAGCCATATTGATTGATGATTGATAATTGATAATCCGTAACCAATCGGGGTAGGTTACAATGTCACCATTTAGGGCCAAAATACTGTTGCCCATTTTTCAAAGCCTCTTTCAGGTCCCGATCTGTCGGAAACACAGATTGTGTCTGAAGAATAGTTTTCTGGAAGTTGAGATTAAAAGCGTACAGGGATCGATTGGTCCCAACACGTGCAACGAGTGTGTGGAGCTTAGCTAGAGATGGGCAGGGCATAGATAAAAATGGATTGATTCCTTCATTGTGTCTTTGCTGAATTTACAATTTAATAAACTTTCTGTTAAATATTTTCAAACTAAGTTGACTGGAAGCAACAGCCCCAGTGAAATTAGTTTCATAATATTCAATAGCTTTCCTGCTTTGAAATTTAGATTCTGGCAATTCTGGTTTCAAAATTTCAAATCGATTCCAATGCACATAAAAAGTGGCCGGGTCTTAAATTTCAAGTAATATTATTCGAGAGCTGTTAAATATTTTGGCAGCAACATCTTCCAGTCAAATTGTTTTCAAAATATGGAACATACAATATATGTATCTACAGTGTGTCCAGTATTATAGTGGATGTTTGGCTACTATTACATTATAAGCATCATATTTTCACAGGTCAGTTGATGGGCAAGACGAACACATCACAGACCCAAGTGCCGCATCCAGGATTTGAATTATTAAGCGTTAAGTGGCTTCCAGCATTAACTCTAAGTCAGGCAAGGGAGATTACTCCTTATGAAATCGGTGATCGTAGATGGAGGGCCGGTATTCAGTTACTTATGTCAGGTTTGTGTAAATAGTTTTAGTGAATTTTGAACCATTATATCGTGAAATCTATGAGACATGTTTGACCCATGTCATGTTTTAGCGATTTCATAAAGTTCAACAGCTTACTTTCACAGATATGGCTTTTGCCAATAGATTAGCCAAATACCATTTCTGTTAGCCAAATAGTAAATATTTTACAAACATCTTTACTTCAGTGTTACTTATGAACATGTTTGCAGCCAGTCATCATTAGTTAATACTATCAATTTTACAGTCCAGATACAATATGGTCTTAATATATAATAAATGTGTTGAATATTTTGAGACTAATATGACTGAAAGTAGTTGTTGCCTTAGGCAGCAACAACTTTCAGTCATATTAGTTTCAAAATATTCAACAACTTAAACAGGAATTTTTGCAATGCAATTGGAGCCCTGGAATTAGTCACAATTCAGCCAATCAAGAAAATGTATTTAATTTGAATACTTATCCAATGATTTATCCAATTCTGCTTTTCGTAGCCAGATATTTGTCTTACTAGCATTTGGCTAATTGGCCTTTCCAGAGTATCCATCGATGATTTGACGTCATACTCAGCTAAGCGGTGTGTAGGATGACATAATCATTACATCGTAAATGATTCTATTAGGCCCGTCTTTAACTCTTAATAGTCAGACACGTAAGAATTGTATGTCTACTAATTAATAAACATGCTGATGTATATTTTAAAACTAATTTTACTGGACACTGTTGCTGCCTATTGTTGCTGCCATAGGCAGCAAAAGAGCCCAGTCAAATTAGTTTATAAATATTCAACAGCTTACCTGTATAGTTTTCTGGAAATTGATAGTCAAGGAGTTCAGAGATCAATCGATCCCAACACAAGCGAGGTGTGGGTGGAGCTTAGCTAGAGATGGGCGTGGCATAGCTAAAAAAGTTCCTTTGTCTTAATCCTGTGGAGTTGTATGGAATCCAGTCTTTTTCCGTCTCTGACATTGACATTGGATATATTGAATATGAACTTGCATTTGCCAGATGAGCGATACAGGCACACTAGGCCTCTTATTATGTTACAAGAGCTTGCATTAAAGCTTCTATTCTTGTATATTTCAGAGCCAGCACTAATACTAGCCGTACGTAGTGTCGGTGCTTACCAACAACTAGAAACAATCCTCAAATCAAACGTGCCTTCCATCAAGGGTCAATGTGATCTCACAGCTTGGAACCAGAATAACAAGATGGCTTTCAGCAAGACTCCAGAGCAGGCCTTTAAACTTCTGTCTATGTTCTTCTTTGAGAAAGATATGTGGAGAGACAACACCTCTCGGCCTTTGTTTTCATTTTTACCTGAGAGTTATTTGTAAGTTGTATGGTGACACTTTACCTTGTATGGTTACACTTTACCTTGTATGATGACACTACCTTGTATGATGACACTTTACCTTGTATGATGACACTTTACCTTGTATGGCGACACTACCTGGTATGGTGACACTTTACCTTGTATGATGACACTTTACCTTGTATGGTGACACTTTGCCTTGTATGGTGACACTTTACCTTGTATGGCGACACTTTACCTTGTATGGCGACACTTTACCTTGTATGGCGACACTTTACCTTGTATGGTGACACTTTTCACTTCAAGAGTATACTTACCTCCCTAATACTTTTGATATTGCTAAATATTGGCTTTCACTCAATAAACACTCAGATTTAAAACAGTTAGGTGCCCCTACTGGGCAGGGAGTCAGAGCGTAGTCTGGCGGATGCCAGCCCCACCACCGCGCATGCGCAGACTAGCACTTCCTCTTTGCTAGATTATTGGCAGAGAGTTCACACATGTCTTTTTGTGCTGAAGCTTTTCTTTATCTTAAACTAGTTTAAGTGGTGTTGGTTGGTGTGATAGTCACTTTTTTGGATGGCGGGAGGTTTCAATTCGCCAAAGAAGGACTTAGGACCTTTAAATCAGGTGACTTCTAGTAAAATTAGCGAGTTTTCTTCCCGGTGTATTGTGTTTCCGGGACTCGCGTTTACCGTGATAAGCGCCTTAGTTAGTTGGTTTAGGTCAACTCGGTGCTTCCTAGGACTAATTTCTCTTTCTGTTTATGTCCACAGGTCTGTATGACGCTGGGTGGTGACAATCACAGTTGCTGAGAGTTAGTTTTCTCTCCACCATGGTTCCATTTCCTACTAACACTGTTAGGTTATCTAACCAAATGAAAAATATGTCCAGTGAGTTGGAGGCCTAGTATAAAGGTCTTCTCACTTTGCCCTCTTGATCCAATTCCTTCCCCATGAGGTGGAGAGAGTTAAGAGGCGTGCAGATGGTGGAGTTCTCCGGTTCGTCACGTTGGATGGTTTGTCTATACAAAGTGTCAGGTATCTAGTTATTGATAATGTGGTGATGTTAATTATTGTAAACAAACAAAGGGAGATAATTAACATTTTTGCCAGAAAAGAGTTATCTATATGTATCTGATGGTTGTGTAGTCAACTTATCCATTCAGCATACAATTCGTCCTTGCACTTGGATGTTTTGTTGGGATCGAATTTTTCCTGTCACGGGATTAATGACGTCATAATCAGCCTGGCTATGTGTTTATCAAGCAATTCAAGCGCTATGCTGGTTTCTGATGTATATGGATCTTTATGATCGTTTTCCTTCTCTTTGAGTTGGATTGAGTTTCTAAGCTTAACTAGTTGCTCATACTCCTTGTCCTTTGCCCTGTTTCAGGGACCGGGTTGCGCGTCCTGTGGTCGTTTTCTGCCGGATAAGTTCTGGCCGCATCTGTGCTGTCAATGTAGCCCTTGTGGTCCATTGGTTAATTGTGACATATGTAAGCACTGGGGGGGCGAGTTAATGTCCGAATTCTTGTGCTATTTACAGGCGACGGACAAGGTGGTAGAGGAGGAGAAGAAGAAGAAGCGGAAACGAGAGGTTGTAAGTGGTAAGGGTAAGGGGAAGGTCTCGTCCGCGGTGGATATGGAGGCCTTCCGGACCGAGATGTTGGGAGAGATGAAGAGGACAATAAAGGATTTGGTTCCAGGGTTGCTTCGTGGCATGCTTCCTGGACCAAATCCTTTACTGTCCTCATCATCGGCTTCGGAGCAGGTAATCCCCGCCTCTGGATCGATTTTCCTTAGTCCGCTTCCGTTGTCCGACGATTCAGAGGTGGCCCCATTAGAGGGGGCGTTCCACGGCCCTGGCAGCAGGCTTATTGCCGCGCCGATAGGGGACCGTGGACGGTTGTCGCTGGAACCCGCGGGCTGCTTATCAGTCCAGGGGTATCCGCACGCCGCGGTGGCCAGTACCTCCTATGGCACCGTTCCTGGTCAGCCCGGGTTAGCTCTCTTTGCTAACCCGGGGTCTAATCTTTCTGACCAGGGTAATGAGGATTACCTGCTAGGGTCGCCGTCTGCCGACGTGGACATGGATGAAGACGTTTGTGCACCCCTCGCGGGGAATACAGGCGCCTTGTTCCACGGTTTTACTCACCCTGGAGTAAAGTCCGCGGCTCAGGTGGTGGCCCAGGGCGCTGCTGATGGCCAGCGGTACCGCATACCTCGGCTTGCCGAGGGTGTTGCTGGTGCTGGCCGGGCCCGTGGTGAGCCTATATATACCCCGCGCTCTGCCACGGTGCCTGCTCCTGGTCAAACCAGTGATATTTTCATGCCGGTGCTGTCAGGCCCGCGTGTTTTCCCTGGCTTGCCAGGTGTATCAGCATACCCGCCGTCAAGCTCCACTGCTTGCGCTCAGGAGGAAGACGAAGGACCCCGTCTTGTAGAGCGCTCGCAGTTAGCCACGGAGGAGGATTGGTATGACGCTTGCCAGTGGTTGGTGAGCGTTAGGCCTGATCTGCCCGTGGAGCAGTCGGCTAGCCAGCGTGTTCACACGCCGTGGTTAGCTGGGAAACCGACTGCTAACGCTATGCCTTCTCTGCCGCTGGCGGAGCATGTCGTTGACATGTTCAAGGCGGCGGAGTCGTCCATTAAGTCGAGTGGACGTCTCGCGAAGGCCCCTCGCGAGGTGGCCAGGCGTTGTCGCATCGTGCCCCTGGATTACCAGCGGTACGGTGTGGTACCCAAGCCCAGCGTGGATGACCGCGCGGCTTTGGGTGAGGATGCGCGGCCAGGCTCCCGTTCTGACACGGGTGTCTTGTGCGCGAACGCGTTGCGTTCGGCGAATGCCGCGTTGCGTGATGCGGAGGAGAGTGGGAGGGCTTCGATTGCCGCTCTGTCCCACGTCTCCCAGCTGTTACAGGGGGTAGTAACGGCATCCGCATCGCGCCAGCCAAGTCCGGTCACTGTCCAGCGAACCATCCAGGATGGTATTAACCTGGCACTGGACTGTGTGACTCGGGCGGTGACCAGGAGTGTCAGGGCAAGACGCACGTTTGCCCTGGACAATCTGTGCCCGTCTCAGGACCTGTACAATAGGCTACTGCGTACGCCTATGACGGGCCCTGGTCTTTTTGGAGGTGAGGGATGTCGCCACCTCCAGGAGACGGTCACCCTGGTGAATAACCAGAGGGCGCTGCGCGAGCAGTTTGATGTACTGCGTCGTGCTAACGTTCGCGCCGCGGCCCCGGCGTATCGTCCCCTGCAGGCTCGAGGTGGTGATGGCCAGGTCAGTGGCCAGCCACCGTCGCAGCGTCGGCCTCGGCCGCGTGCGATTCGGCCAGCAGCGAGGGGGGCGCAGGTTCCTCAGGCGCCGTCAGCCAGGCAGCCGCCCGCGCACCGAGGTGCGCGCGGGGCGGGGCGGGGCGCGCGAGGGTCTGGGCGTGGTTATTGGTCCTGACAGGACGCTTACCGCGGTAAGAACCACTCCGGTGTGTATGGCGACGGAGACAGTGCCGCTCTTGCATGCCTCGTGTCCACCGCGGTCCCTAGGTGGGCCGGTGGGAGGCCGGCTAGCCGGCCACGTGCAAGAGTGGGAACGGTTAACTCAGGACCGTTTAGTCTTGCGATGGCTTTCCGTCGGGTATCATCCAGAGTGGGTGACAGGCCCGCCGTCGCGACTGTCTCTGGTGTCAGTCTGGACTCCCATTCCGAGAGATCCAGAGCAAAGGTTGTGTATCGAGGAGGAGATAAATTCCCTCATACAAAAGGGAGCTATTCAGCCGGCACAAAGATGTCCGGGCTTCTATTCAACCCTGTTCTTAGTAACAAAACGCACCGGAGGGTGGAGACCGATTCTCAACCTCAAGCCATTGAACAAGTTCATCGAGACGCCCAGTTTCAAGATGGAAACGGTGCGCTCGGTGTTGGCGGGGTTGGAGAGGGGGATGTGGACGGCGTCGATAGATTTGAAGGACGCTTATTTCCACATCCCCATCCACGGGAGTTTCTGTCGCTTCCTGAGATTTGCATTCCAGGGCAGACAGTGGGAATTCAGGGTGTTGCCCTTCGGAATTTCCACGGCTCCTCGGGTTTTCACCCGTGTGGTTCTTGCGATCACAGCATACCTCCGCAGGAGAAGCATAGCAGTCCACACGTACATAGACGACTGGCTGTTGAAAGCGCACACCCGGGAAAGTTTGTCCGCCAATCTGGAGATTGTTTTGAAAATTCTCACAGACTTGGGCTGGATGATCAATTTCCCAAAATCAGAGCTGACTCCATCCCAGAAGTTTGTTTACCTGGGGATGTTCTTCGATCTAGAGACAGGATATGTTTATCCTACTCAGGAGAGAGTTCAAAAACTCATCTCGTTGATTCAGTCAGTGTGCGACAGTCGTCATGTCCTGGCACGGGTTTACTTGAGAATGCTGGGGTTGATGGTTTCGTTGGAACCAGTCATTCCTCAGGCCGCCTTACGCAGGCGGCCGATACAGTTGTTTCTCATGACACAATGGACCCAGAGTACAGGTTCGCTGGACTCGAATGTGTCAGTGTTGGCGCCTCTGATTCACCACCTGCAATGGTGGTTGAATACAGAGAATCTCTTGCCGGGGGTTTTGCTAACCCCTCCCCACCCTCAGGTGACTGTGTATACAGATGCATCGATGGAGGGCTGGGGAGCTTGCCTGGAAGAATCCACGATATCAGGGCTTTGGAATCTGGAACAGTCAAAGGAACATATAAATCTACTGGAGCTAAGAGCAGTAGTCCTGGCCCTGGAACATTTCTTACAGAAAGTTCAGGGCAAGATTGTTCTTATTCGTTCAGACAACTCAACAGTTGTGACTTACATAAACCGCCAGGGCGGAACGAAGTCGCCCAGTCTCTGTATGATGACATGGAAACTGCTTTGTTGGTGTCTGGATCACCAGATTACCTTGAAAGCAGTTCATATTCCGGGAAGGTTAAACCTGCTAGCAGACTCATTGAGCCGAAGGATGAGTGTTTTACCCACGGAATGGCAACTAAATCAATGTGTGGCGGATCGTCTGTTCGACCATTGGGGGAAACCCAACATCGATTTGTTCGCAACGAAGAAGAATGCGAAGATGACGACGTACGTCTCTCCGATTCCGGATCCAAGCGCTTTCGCAACAGATGCGTTAGCTATCAGCTGGGGGAGAATGTATGCATACGCATTCCCTCCAGCAATCCTGATTCCAAAAATTCTTCAGAAAATCAGACAAGAGGAATGCCAAGTGCTTCTGATCGCCCCGGATTGGCCAAGCCGATCATGGTATACGGATCTGCTGGACCTTCTGGTCTGCAATCCGGTTCCTCTGCCTCTGATGGACGATATTATCTTCCAGGGCAAGGCCCTTCACAACAATCCGTCAATGTTCAGATTGACTGCGTGGATGTTGTCAAGGAATCTAGAATTAAGGAGGGCTTTTCTGAGCAAGCAGCCATGTTTATGGCCAAAGCCAGGAGGGGGTCAACCTCCAGAGCATATAATTATAAAATCAACAGATTTGCAGAATGGTGCTCAAAAAGATGTATTGATCCAATGGATTCATCTATTCAAGTAGTAGCTGATTTCCTCTGTCACCTCTATGATGCCTATAGCCTCAAGCCTAACTCTATTGCTGGTTATAAATCAGCATTAATGTCTGTTATTCCTTGCTTGGCTAAGAGGGGAAGTGATGAAGTAAATACATTAAATGTATTAATTAAAGGCATGGGCAATCTAAGACCGAGGAATCCACCTGTGATTCCGTCTTGGAGTTTATCGCTAGTGCTTCAAGTACTAGGTGATAAGCCTTTTGAACCACTTAGTTCCATTTCTATGAAACTATTAACACTGAAGACTGTGTTTTTAATTGCTGCGGCCTCGGCTAGGCGTAGGAGTGAAATTCATGCCTTATCAGCCGAGGATGACCGTTTTGTGGTTTCAGGGGAAGGCCTTAAGCTGCTACCTAGGATTAATTTCTTGGCTAAAAATCAGTCGTTGAAATATCCAGGTCAACCTATTATTTTGCCTGCTTTAACTAGATATGATCCTAATTCTAAAGCATGGTGTCCCGTCCGGGCGCTGCGCCGGTACAAACAACGTACGGCGGCATGGCGCACCGACCAGTCAGCGTTATGGTTGTCATATATTGAACCCCATGGGAGGGCTTCTAAGGACACCATTTCCAGGTGGATTGTGGAATGCATTCAGTTTTGCCATAAATCCGCCACCGGGAAGCAGGTTGACGTGGCCAAGGCTCACAGTGTCCGCGGCGTAGTGACATCCACGGCCCTGTTTAATGGGGTCCCTGTGGATGATATTATGTCGGTGGCTCAGTGGCACTGTGAGTCAAGTTTTACAGACCATTATCTCCGTGACACCTCTAATCCTCTCGCCTTGTCGGTTTTGAAAAAATAAATCGGTTTATATTTTTTGAGGAGGTTTTCCTCATTACTTATATATTTCACAATTAATTTATGGAAACACCCACTTTTTTGGGCCTGCATCAGTCTTTACCAATGGGAAGATGATGTCAGCAGCCATTTTCAACAAGGTCAGTCTTGTTCATGTGTTGTCCGTTGTTGATTGTATTGTCACGATTACCCGTTATTAATATGGTGATGGTTTGTGTATTTGTGTGGTTCATTGTTGAGAGTTACGAAAATGGAGCTTTTTCGTCTCTGTCCTGTAGTACATGGCACTTGTACGTAGAGAGCGTATAGGACATTGAGGTCAGTCGACTCTTCCTCCCAGGAAGGAGGGGGGGAGCGCATATGACATTCGGTCATCTCTCATACATCGGTGGTGTTATCCGATGGTTAGTCAAATCCTGACTGTTTTTTCTTACAGTTTCAGAAGTTTAAGTGCCTTAAACGCAGAAAAGCGTATAGGGATGAGCTGGTCTTTTGACCTCGCCTCCCTCCCGCCAGATTCACTTTCGAATTCTGGCAATATCAAAAGTATTAGGGAGGTAAGTATACTCTTGAAGTGAAATAAACGAAATCTAGGATTTCTTTTTTCACGAGAGAGTTGATACTTACCTCCCTAGATACGGACCCGGCCTCTCCACCCCACAGAGGCTCGGTCTTCAGGCTCTTAATAGTTGCATGTGTGTCAGCCAATAATCTAGTCAGAGGAAGTGCTAGTCTGCGCATGCGCGGTGGTGGGGCTGGCATCCGCCAGACTACGCTCTGACTCCCTGCCCAGTAGGGGCACCTAACTGTTTTAAATCTGAGTGTTTATTGAGTGAAAGCCAATATTTAGCAATATCAAAAGTATTAGGGAGGTAAGTATCAACTCTCTCGTGAAAAAAGAAATCCTAGATTTCGTTTATTACCTAGTATGGTGACACTTTACCTTGTATGATAACACTTTACCGTGTATGATGACACTTTACCTTGTATGGTGACACTTTACCTTGTATGGTGACACTACCTTGTATGGTGACACTTTACCTTGTATGGTGACACTACCTTGTATGGTGACACTTTACCTTGTATGGTGACACCTTACCTTGTATGATGACACTTTACCTTGTATGGTGACACTACCTTGTATGGTGACACTACCTTGTATGGTGACACTTTACCTTGTATGGTGACACCTTACCTTGTATGGTGACACTACCTTGTATGGTGACACTACCTTGTATGGCGACACTTTACCTTGTATGGCGACACTTTACCTTGTATGATGACACTTTACCTTGTATGGTGATACTTTACCTTGTATGATGACACTTTACCTTTTATGGTGACACTTTACCTTGTATGGTGACACTTTACCTTGTATGATGACACTTTACCTTTTATGGTGACACTTTACCTTGTATGGTGACACTTTACCTTGTATGGTGACACTTTACCTTGTATGGTGACACTTTACCTTGTATGGTGACACTTTACTGTGTATGGTGACACTTTACCTTGTATGGTGACACTTTACCTTGTATGGCGACACTTTACCTTGTATGGCGACACTTTACCTTGTATGGTGATACTTTACCTTGTATGGTGACACTTTACCTTGTATGGTGACACTTTACCTTGTAAGGTGACATTTTACCTTGTATGGTGACACTTTACCTTGTATGGTGACACTTTACCTTGTATGGTGACACTTTACCTTGTATGGTGACACTTTACCTTGTATGGTGACACTTTACCTTGTATGGTGACACTTTACCTTGTATGGTGACACTTTACCTTGTATGGTGACACTTTACCTTGTATGGTGACACTTTACCTTGTATGGTGACACATTACCTTGTATGGTGATACTTTACCTTGTATGGTGACGCTTTACCTTGTATGGTGACGCTTTACCTTGTATGGTGACGCTTTACCTTGTATGTTGACGCTTTACCTTGTATGGTGACACTTTACCTTGTATGGTGACACTTTACCTTGTATGGTGACACATTACCTTGTATGGTGACACTTTACCTTGTATGGTGACACTTTACCGTGTATGATGACACTTTACCGTGTATGGTGACACTTTACCTTGTATGGTGACACTTTACCTTGTATGGTGACACTTTACCGTGTATGATGACACTTTACCGTGTATGATGACACTTTACCTTGTATGATGACACTTTACCTTGTATGGTGACACTTTACCTTGTATGGTGACACTACCTTGTATGATGACACTTTACCGTGTATGATGACACTTTACCTTGTATGGTGACACTTTACCTTGTATGGTGACACTTTACCTTGTATGGTGACACTTTACCTTGTATGGTGACGCTTTACCTTGTATGGTGACACTTTACCTTGTATGGTGACACTTTACCTTGTATGGTGACACTTTACCTTGTATGATGACACTTTACCTTGTATGATGACACTTTACCTTGTATGATGACACCTTACCTTGTATGATGACACTTTACCTTGTATGGTGACACTTTACCTTGTATGGTGACACTTTACCTTGTATGGTGACACTTTACCTTGTATGATGACACTTTACCTTGTATGGTGACACTTTACCTTGTATGGTGACACTTTACCTTGTATGATGACAGTTTACCTTGTATGATGACAGTTTACCTTGTATGATGACACTTTACCTTGTATGATGACACTTTACCTTGTATGGTGACACTTTACCTTGTATGGTGACACTTTACCTTGTATGATGACACTTTACCTTGTATGATGACACTTTACCTTGTATGATGACACTTTACCTTGTATGATGACACTTTACCTTGTATGATGACACTTTACCTTGTATGATGACACTTTACCTTGTATGATGACACTTTACCTTGTATGATGACACTTTACCTTGTATGATGACACTTTACCTTGTATGATGACACTTTACCTTGTATGATGACACTTTACCTTCTAGTCATAAATTTTCAAAAATAGTCTTCTTGGCCTGCAAACGGTCATTCCTCAAGACCACTGCAGAGGCCGATTTTGACCAGATTGAACAAGAATTTGTGAATTTTGTATAGTGAATGTCTATTTTATAGGCCATGAGAAGATTATTTTTGAAAATTTACCAGTGGAATGACTGGCTTGATAATTGAGCGAGTCATTCCAGTCACAGATTCTTTTAAAAATTGACATTTTCTGTTAAAAACTGAAATTTTCTCGAATAAATTTGAGTGATAGTGGGTTAAATTACTTACCATAGAAAGCATTTAGGACTGGACTTGTTCCATAGACACTGACTCTGTTGCCATGATAACTGTAGACTCTTTGGTGCAATCAAATCAAGCAGTCTTCGCGGCATTTATTCCGAATGTGTCATATGATGGGTAAATCTTTTAATGTAGTCTTCTCGAGCCAGTCATTCCAGTGATAAATTTTCAAAAATAGTCTTCTCTTGGTCAGCAAATGGACATTTTCTATGAGAAAATATAAATTTTACTGACCAAATTCGAGAGTTAAATTGTTAATATAATGTTTTGAGTTGGTATTTACAAGGATTCTGCATTCTGTTTAGCTTACAACAATACATATTTTCAACAGAACTAAATTTACAGATATGGGGCACCCTGGAAGTACAGTCGGGCAACCTAATTTAAATGGTGTACTTGCCCCTCGGGTCAACAAGATATTTTTCTAATTGTCGAGCCCTGCTTGTCTCAGGGGAACGAGGCTATAACATTTTGTTCAGTCCGTTTATCTGTATGCAAACTACTGATCCAATTAGCCAATACAAGAATAGGTGCTCTGCAGAACTACATTTTGCCTTGTTCTGAAAACAAGATGATGAAAGAATTAAAAAACTAAAATAAGCTGTTTATATTGTATTTGTTCGTGTCTATTTTTTAAGTAGCTCATATTAATTTTGTAAATTTGCAATTCTTTTTCAAGAAAAGTAACTGACGACTATACATGTATGTATTTTTGTTCTTTAAATATAATTATATAGTAAGCTGATGACTAAGATAGTCAAAAATTAAACCTTTAATGGTGAACATTTGTCAAGAAAATGGAAGTTTTGGTTTTAGTGAATCTTCATTGAGAGGCCAAGAGAAGAAAGTGTTTGACAATTAACCCCTGGAATCACTGGGTGATTATCGAACCAGTCATTCCAGTGATAAAATTTCAAAGATAATTTTCTTTTAGGTCTGCAAATAGATTCTACGTAGAGCTTTTTCTGTGTGTGGCAATATTTCAACTTTCAATATTTCATGTTTCGATATTTCATCTTTCTGTATGAAAGCTTATTGAATATTAACAATATTTGTCTTAACCCTTTCATGCCTACACCGGCCATAGCCGGCCAGTTCACTCTGGACTACATTGGCCGAGGCTATCCTACACACTAAGATGTCATTACTAGCAAAAGTTTTACATGAACCATTGTCTCCCTTAGCTGGTAGACGCACACAATAACGGGGCCTAATTTTTGCCATGTGTCCCGTCATTAGTATATGCTATTTTAAGAAAGTACTCCCTACCTCACCCCACTCCAACCCCACGAGGTCCAATTGTGCAGAATTGCAGTGACCCCACCCACATTATGGCAATGGGTTTGTGTATAGCGTTATCAGAAATCCTATTACTAATGCAGGGGCCATCTACGGCGGGTGTAGTCCTGAGTGAACAGGGTGTTTTTAGGTATAAATAGGAATTTGAAAGTAACTATTTATTCTGTTGAAATATGTCAAATTTACGAAAATTATGGAGAACAAAACTTAGTCCCCCCCCCCCCAGGGAACATTTACATGAAAAAACGTAATCACGAAAGGATTGAAGCATATTAGAGTTTAATATTGTGATAATAAGAGACGAACATGGCTAATATTGTAGTGAGAATTTTTGTGTCACCTGCAAAGCAGAAGTGACACTTCTAATGATGACTGGCATCAACTTTAAGTTTTGCATGTAGCACATCGCTTTGGTTTATATTTCAGGCTGTGTTTTTGTGTTTAGCAGCAAAACTTCTCTGTTTATATTTCACAGTTGCTTGACCCTATCGGAACAAATCTTGAAGACATGCATTGTTGACTATTTTGTTAGGAATCAGCATGATAACATTGAGGTCAACGGTCAAGGTCAATGACCTGATACTTACCAGTAACTGCAGGAGGATAGGCAAGAAATTTATATCCTCAAAATTCATGTTAACTGTCTCGACGTCGCTGCTACAAGCCACCAGCCATTAATTTCAATGAGCCAAAAGGCTTGACTTGCTGAATATTTTGAGAACAATTTGACTGAAAGTTGTTGGTGGCTAAGCCACCAGCGACTTTCACTCAAATTGTTTTCAAAATATTCAGCATATCCAGAGTTAATCACCATGGAAATATGTCATCTGCAGAAATTTGACTGTTAAACGAGTACTGTGTCAGCAGGGCAGGTTGTATATTAGATTTAGTAACTTTTTTTATGTTTGCAGAACAGAAGACCAAGAACCACACCATGAACAAATACTGAAGCCATTCTTTGACCTCGTGCAAGCTGAGCCCGATCCCATTACTACCTTCCTCCTGATTAAGCCACCGGCCGTTAGCAAATATTTAGCAAAGATTCTCAAGAAGGTCGTACAAGAAGGATTTAAAATCGTCGCTATGAGGCTCAGTATTCTATCAGTAGAAGATGCAGAGTTTCTGATTTCTGAGCACAAAGCTGAAGTAAGTGATTTATTGTTAACCCTTTCACAGACAAATCCCAGAAAAGGTATATTATTTGCGATATTTGTTGAATATTTTGAAATTAATTTGTCTGGAAACCATTGCTGGCTAAATTTAATTTCAAATATTTAACGGCTTTGCTGAATTATTGTCTTGAATGGGTTAAAGCCGTGATTCAATAGCAAATGTTCTACATAGAACATGCTAACCATTTAACACTCAAATTTGGTCTGTAAAATTTCGATTTTCTCTTAGAAAATGTCCATTCGGAGACCAAGAGAAGATTATTTTTCAAAACTTACCACTGGAATGACTGGCTCGGTTATTGAGCCAGTCATTCCAGTGGTAAATTTTTAAAAATAGTCTTGTCTTGGTCTTTAAATGGGCATTTATCGAAACCACTGCAGAAGCCATTTTGGGCTGATATGAGTGTTAAAGGGTTATTGACCCTTCATAAGCTATCCATGAAGAGATCTATTTAAAGTGAAATCGTCAAGAGTATGGGACACCAGTAAAATTTATTTAGCATTTTCATTTCTTGATCAAGAATTTACCCAGGTTATTGTGATCATTTTTACTATATCATCTCTTTAACTAGGCAAAAAGTCTTGTGTTAAGGTCAAAAGGTCACTGACATTACTAAATAGGGAATTTCTTTCCATTATAATAACTTCTAACAAATTTATTTTGGTGGCAGGGGTATTGGGTGTTAGTTTCATTTAGCTTAGGTTTTGAATGTTGTTTCTGTGTAAGAAATGAATTAACGTGATGCAAATTTTATGGAATTATCCTTTTCAGTTTATCCGTCCATCATATGATGTCATAATCAACTACATGACGTGTAGGATGTCATAATCAATTATAGCATGAATGACTCGATTTAGTCCATCTTAAATGCTTAATAGTCTGACACGTTGTACGAATTGTATTTCTTTGCCTTTTAGTAAACATGCTGTTGAATATTTTGAAACTAATTTGACTGGAAGCTGTTGCTTCCACATTCAAAATATTCAACAGCTTACCTGTATAGTTTTCTAGAAATTGATAGTCAAGGAAGTTCATGGATCTATTGATCCCAACACGAGCGAGGTGTGGTTGGAGCTTAGCTAGAGATAGCCAGGGAATAGCTAAAATTGGAAAGGTCCATTGTCCACAATCTGTTGATTGTAATACTGTACCATTTCCATCGACAGGAATTTACAGAGAAAGATGAAGAAATCGATCACATGACCAGTGGCCCATCATTGGTCCTGTGTGTGCAGCGAATAAATGCAGTGAAAAAACTGCTTGATTTGATAGGACCAAAGAATCCACAGTTGTCATGCCAGCAGAGTCAGTTCCTATGGAGAGGGATTTATGGAACAAGTCTGGTCTCAAATGCTTTCGATGGTAAGTAATTTAAATGTGTCTTCTGATTAACTGCCTACCCAGTGAATTTCTGCAGACTACAATATCCTATGGGGTTTAACTCTGGGTATACTGAATATTATGTAATTAATTTAACTGAAATTTGTTGGTGGCTTACATTTAAATAGTCCAGTCATATTATTGTTTCACTAAACACATGTTATGCATTTTATTCTGGATTGTAAATTTATTGATATGTTATCAACTTACTTAGCATCAGATTCTCTTAATTTCTTTAAGACTCATGACGGAGCCGATCAAAACCGGCCTCTGCAGTGGCCGTGCGGAATGTTCATTTGCAGGCCAAGAGAAGACTATTTTTGAAATTTTACCACTGGAATGACTGGCTCGATAACCGAGCCAGCCATTCCAGTGATAAATTTTCAGAAATACCCTTCTCTTGGCCTGCAAATAGATATTTAATACAGAAATGTTTATATTTTCTTGACAAATTTAGACATTAAAGGGTCAATGCTCAAGCCAACCAAAAACAGTTTCTAACCGTGATCATAAGAAATTATGTCCATTTGCAGGCCAAGACTATTGGAATCACTCAGACTGACTTCAGTCAATCCAATGGTAAATTTTTAAAATAATTTACTCTTGGCCAGCAAATGGACATTTGCTTGACCGTTCTTGAACATTAAAAGTGCATATTTGCGCCAAAATGCTTCAAAATAAAAAATGTATAAATTATGTATTTTTAGAGGCTTCAATTATGTAACTCGATCTTAACAGATGATGATTTCATTTCGTATAAATAATAATATATAACTTTGTAAGTTGTGAAATTGAATTGGAGATATGAGTCCCTAATTCAAATTCAGTTAAATTTATTTTATTATTTTATACGGAATGAAACCATCATATGATAAGATTGATTTTGTTTCATTACATACATGTACACAATTTAAGCCTCTAAAATTATACAATCGTAACAATTTTACTATATAGCATTTTGGTGTGAATATACACCGTTAAATGTTAACTTTAAAATGTCAGCATCATTTAACATCTCATTAACGATGACTCTTTCAGCCTCATGTGATTATAGCTGCAGTGTTCTTGAGATCAGACATTTCTTCCCTGATGGGTTGAGTTGTGAGGAGACTGACTTAACACACATCCATCGCTACACATGTCCAGCCAATGACACCATGATTGATGACAAACGGAACAGGACAATTTCTGTGGATATTCAGCCTAGTATGTTGCAAAGATAAAGTTAAATCTCTTACCAACTAACTTAATTGTGACACATGTTTTAAATGCTACCATTTTGAAACTTGCCTATCTGAAGCAGGATTATATGATTTGTTACCCTTGTCTTGTATGAGGAAGAGGATATTGCGATTATGTGTGCGTGTGCACATGCGTGCGTGTGTGTGTTTGTCAGTCTGCATGCCTGCCAGTGTCTCCGGAGCTGTGTCTAAAAAATTTAGCACATATTTTAACACAATGCTGAAACTTTGCCCATCATTCAGATAAAGGAACTCGGATATGGGTTGGTGGATATCGCGGAAACTTCTGGACCTGTTTGGCTTAAATTTTAACAAGAAATAACGCAACGATACACGAAGATTCTACAACTTTTGGCATGACCCGAAAAAATTCTAAAAATCTGAAAAAAAATCAAATTTTTTTTTAAATTCCTGAAAATCTGAAAACATCTTACAATATGGCAACGCTCTTGTTCTTTCTCTTGTTACCCTTTGTGCTAATTCAGTGTTTAACCCTAGAATTTGTTTTAAAAAATTCCATTTTCTCATAGAAAATGTCCAAGACTTTTTTGAAAATTTATCACTGGAATGACTGGCTCAGTTATCGAGCCAGTAATTCCAGTGGTAAATTTTCAAAAATCGTCTTCTCATGGTCTGCAAATGGACATTTGTCCAAGACCACTACAGAAGCCATTTTGGGTTGATATGAGTGTTAAAGGATTAATTGTCTTAATTTAGTCAAGAAAATCGAATTATTTGCTTATTAAATGTCCATTTGCAAGCTCAGATGAAAAGAAGACTATTTTTGAAAATTTACCACTGGAATGCCTGGCTCGATAAACGAGCCAGTCATTCCTGTGGTAAATTTTCAAAAATAGTCTTCTTTTGACCTGCAAATCAACATTTCTCAAGACCATTGCAGAGGATGGCTTTGGCAGGCTTGACCATTATAGGGTTAATCATGCCTTTTAACCAATTTAATAGATATCGTTTTTACTTTGCTTAAATCGTATATAACTATTTATCATTATCTTAATGTAATGATTGAATATGTTGACGACCATAACTCTACTATCTACTCTTCTTTTATCAGCTGTGAGCTCATTGATGCAAACATCCTGTATTGTGTTAATGCCACCTTTGATTAAGACCGCATCGAAGGGGAGACAACTGCCTTTTGTTGAGATTATTGAAAGTCTGCTGACTCATGGGTAAGAAAATAATTTATTATAGTACAGCGCAGAAATAACTTAGAAGATTTCCAAGAAATCATGTGTGGTTAATATTTCGAAAATCCTGTCTGTTTTGTAAATCATGATTAAAAATTAATTAATCGAATCATCCTAAATAATTTATATTGCTTAAAATATTTCAAAACCTACTTTTTAATTACCGTTTAATGCGATCAATCACAAGAAATTACATTTTGCTGGTCAAGAGAAGACTATTTTTGAAAATGTATCACTCGAATGGCTTGCTCGAATGTCGAGCCAGGTATTCCATGGACAGATTTTAAAAAATAGTCTTCTCTTGCCATGAAAATGGATATTTCTAACCACCTTCGTCATTGATATGCATTTACAATTATGTCGGGATAATCTGTGCCCAGGCTGATTAATTAAGTAATCACGATGATTCTTAAATAATGGATCATGATCACTCAAAGCAAGAATCGCACAAGCCTGTTTTGAACATAATTGAATTGGAAGACATTGCTGCCTTATTGCTGCCAACTTTGACATTCTACACCCTCCCCCCCCTCCCTGCCACACCAGTCCCCACTCCCCATCCCACCCACCCCATATCCCATGATCTTTAATTTAACTCTTTAATATCTAAATTTCGTCAAGAAGATCCAAATAGGATTTACCACTGGAATGGCTGGCTCGGTTACTGTTTGAGGCCGGTTATGACTGGATTCGGCATGAAAGGGCTAAATTAAATGTGTATCATAGTAGTTACCACATATTAAAAATATGTAAACAACACACATTTTTCATGGGTCATAAAAATTGTCTCTAGCCTGTAATTTCAACCCTCCTCCCTCCTCCCTCCTCCCTCCACCTGTCAGATTTAATCCTTACCTATTAACCACTTAATTTTCAGTATCTCAATTATGAAACAACTAGACAGGTGAAGCTGTTGAATATTTGTGAATTGCAACAGCTCCCCATCAAATTAGTTTCAAAATATTCAACAGCAGATTCCTTCCATCAAAACAATGTAATTTCTGGTGTGTACGGTTTAACCCTTTCATGCTCAAGAGGGCCAAAACCCAGCGTCTACAGTGTGCTTGAGGAATATCTATCTTCAGGCTAAAATGACGCCTGTTTTTTAAAGATTTTACCACAGGAATGGCTGGCTCAATTATCGAGCCAGTCATTCCAGTGGTAAATTTTCAAAAATAGTCTTCTCTTAACCTCAAAATGAGCATTCAATAAGCAAATATTTTGATATTCTTGAGAAAATTTAACCACTAAAAAGTTAACTCTCTAACACTCAAGTTGGCCAAAACTAGCTTCTGCAATGGGCTTGAGAAATGTCCATTTGCAGACCAAGAGAAAACTATTTTTGAAAATTTAAGTCATACCAGTGATAAATTTTCAAAAATAGCCTTCTGTTGTTCTGCAATTGAACATTTTTTATGAGAAACTCGAAATGTTCTGGAGCCAATCTGAGGGTTAGCGGTTAATGTATATAATATGTATCTATTGTGTTTTACTGATGATAGTTTTGAGCTGGTTGGTGCACGCATGCTGTGGCTCTCACAGACACAAGCAGAACAGCTACTTCACATTACACGCACAGGAAGCTATGAACAGGTCAGGAATGTTTTAACCCTCTTATTGCTCAATCCACTCATCATCATACGGGACCTTTCCAGTTTTAGGTATGCCCCACCCACCTCTAGCTAAGCTCCACCCACATTTCACTGTGTCGGGATCGATCAGTCCCCGACTATCGATTTCCTGAATACTATACAAGTAAGCTGTGGAATATTTTGTAATTAATTTGACATATGGCAGCGATAGCGCCCAGTTAAATTAGTTTCAAAATATTCAACAGTATATTTATTAAATGGATAAGACATACAACTCTTACAACATGTCGGATTATTAACGCGTTAAAGACAGACTATATCGAGTCATTCATGATGTCAGGATTATGATGTCATCATACATGTCGCGTAGTTGATTATGACGTCATATGATGGATGAATAAACTTTGGAAGGTCCATTAACCCGTTAACACTCATATCAGCGAAAAACGGCTTCCACAGTGGTCTTGGGAAATGTCCGTTTGCAGACCAAGAGAACTGTTTTTGAAAATTTACCACTGGAATGACTGGCTCGATAACCGAGCCAGTCATTCCAGTGGTACATTGTCAAAGATAGTCTTTTTGGTCTGCAAATGGACATTTTCTATGAGAAAATTGAAATTTTCTTGAACAAATTCGAGGGTTAAAGGGTTAACAGTTTTTGTGTTAGTCTCACTGTGCCAGTACATACAGAGTCTGGTGAAAAGTATCTGCAGTGATTTACTTTAAATTTGCTATTTCCACACCACCTGGATTTGATTTCAGCAAAATACATCCACAATTGCTGTAACTATCACTCCTGAAAAACGGATTTTGTAATAAAAATCTTATTTTCAAAGCACAACTTTAGTAGAAATAAATGTCGGTGTGTACCCAGGAACAAGACCTGTTATGTGATTGTCTTGCGGGGCAATCTGTCAATCAAATTCTTCCATCTCCCCTGAAAGATTAAATTTGTCAAAAGATCATGTTTTTAGAACTCTAGAATAGACACATGGATTCATTTCAAATTTTGTATGTGTGTACGTTCACCAAAGTCAATGTGTGTTTGGCTAGGCTTGCGTGATTACGTGATTAAATTGAATATCGCGATTATTTTTTAAATCGTGAACTTGTATGATTTAAAAATTAAATAATTGAATAATCGTGAATAATTTCTACTGCATAGTTTTCAAAAACTATCTTATAATTAGTCTTTCATGTGACTGGTCAAGAAAATTGACACTTTGATCAGCGAATTCCAGGCCAAGAGAAGACTTTTTTTAAATGTATCACTGGAATTCCTGGATCGAGCATCGAGCCAGGCACTCCAGTGATTCATTTTTAAAAAATAGTTTTCTTATTTGGCATTGAAATGGACACTTCTACCCAACATTGTAGATTTTGTCTGAGTAATTTGTACCGAGGATGATTAATCGAGTAATCAC
This sequence comes from Chaetoderma sp. LZ-2023a, assembly GCA_034401795.1. Lineage (NCBI taxonomy): Eukaryota > Metazoa > Mollusca > Caudofoveata > Chaetodermatida > Chaetodermatidae > Chaetoderma > Chaetoderma sp. LZ-2023a. The sequence goes on from CM067361.1 coordinate 47,894,004, forward strand.
GATTATTTTAAAATAATCGATCGTGATCTCTTAGTTAAAAGAATAATCGCACAAGCCTATGTTTGGCAATGCTAGCATTTTCTTCTACAAAAACTCATATCCATTGGCGAACGTACCATGTGACTGAAAAGATGTTCGGCGAACTGAAAACATTCGCTCTCCTGAAGTTTGATTACTGTTCGTGCTCTTGAACGCACCCACGGTGTATGCAGTTGAAAATTTGCATAGCCCAAAAATGGGTTGTGCAAATTTCTTTGCCGCAACCAATTTCAATTCGCGTAACCCATTTTGAATATGATACTATTTGAAGGTAAAATTCATCTTGGTTGCCTAATGGAAATGGCATGTCAGTATTAACCATTTAATGGTCAAGATCAATGTATTCTCGTATTAAATATCCATTTACTGGCCATAAGAGGACTGACTATATTTGAAACTTCACCACCGAAATCACTGGCTCAGTCATCGAGCCAGACATTCCTGTGGGAAATTATCAAAAATAGTCTGCCTGCAATGGTTATTAATAAATGTTATATCGCGCAATATCTCAAAATTGAACTTTAACATGGGAACCGAATTGTATCTAATCCGTACATCCAATGAAACTGTGTTTGGCAGACACAGAAGTCTTATAAATGAAGTCGGCTTCGTTTGTTTACATACGGTAAGGCAATAGCGAATGCGAAAATAGCCGATTCATGTATTGGCATAGAATAGTCCAGGAGCTAAAGCTAGGTCAGAATCGTGACGTAGCACACCCAGTATTCGGAAGGTCTGACACTTGCTGTGGCTTGGGGGGCATGTCCCACACATTTTAAGCCCTGTTGTACAAACAAATTGTGGTAGCACTAATTAGTTATCCTGATTTCTTTGCATAGGGGGTCTAGGCTTTGGCTGTATCCACAGTGCACAACGATATAAGCATGATCGTGTCATAACTCAAAGTAATATCGTATTAGATTCACCATATATGATATTTAGACGGATATCGACCTAACATATACACCTGTGCAAAAGTTAAGCACCACCCTATTTTTACGCACATGCGAGGGTATATTCATGTGCTATGAAGAAAGCAATAGCATAAACATTTATGTACCCATCCATCTTAGTGCAAGAGGTAATAATGCAACTAGAGGAATGCTGATTATGATGGTGGGGAAACACTGTATGTTTTTGTTTGAACTTGAAAACGAGGCCTGAATATGGTTACGTTGACACAACTGACAACTATTGCCCTACAGTTGACACACGTGGCTAGATTGTCATTAATGGTGTCTGAAAACGAAGTTTAACATCTGTGCACGAGTTTGAGACTGTCATTATTAATACCGGGTATATCCACCTTGTGCCTGGATGACGGCCTGGACACAACGTCTCATGCTGGTCACCAACCGACTGATACGCCATTGTGGTATTCGTTGCCATTCAAGATGGAGTGCGTCTGTTAATTCCTGTAGGTTCTGCACAGGAGGATCCCTCCTTCTCACCATGTTTCCCAGAATGTCCCAGATATGCTCAATAGGGTTCATGTCAGGGCTCCTTGCTGGCCATGGTAGGGTTTCGATGGCATTCTGGCGGAGGTATTCATGCACAGCTCTAGCACGATGTGGTCGGGCGTTGTCATCCATGAATATAGGGTGGGTTCCAGGTGCATGATTTACAAAATGAGGGACCACAACTCTATCCAGTATGGAATCTTGATATCTTTGTCCATTTAGTGTTCCAGGTACAGTCAACAGATCCAGCTTACAATCAAATGAGATGCACCCCCATATCATAACGGAACCTCCACCAAATGGAACTTCTTCCATGATGTTACGTTGGTCGTACGCCGTGCGTCTGGACCTCCATGCACGAGTTCGACCATCTGTGGCATGAAGCAGGAACCGACTTTCATCGGACCAGTGTACCCGTCTCCAGGATCTCATGTTCCAGTGTCTTCTTTCGTTGCACCACCTCAGACGCTCCTCTTTGTGGTGTGCAGTGAGGAGAGTACGTCTGACAGGTCTCCTAGCTTTCATGCCAGCAGCATACAGTCTCCTTTTGACGGTAGACATTGACACTCTATTGCGCGTTTCCCATTGCTGGCTGAGCACTCTGCTGTTGGTGAATGGAGATCTCCTAACAAGGCGTACTAGGGCTCGATCATCACGGGCAGTAGTCTTCTTCGGTCTTCCAGATCTAGGCCTGTCCTTCACCTCGTTAGTTTGCCCATGTTTTGCAATCAAACGACTGATTACAGTATGGTTAATGTTCAGCTGTCTGCCAATCTCTCTGCATGACATACCAGTGGTATGCATGCCTATGATTTGCCATTTCACACGATCACTTAACCTTCGTCTTGCCATAGCGGTTCACAATCAAGAGCTAATTCTCTCTGTACAAATAAACCACGGTCATGAACACAAAATTCCTAATCTTGTCGCCTAAATCTGTATGTAATGTTCTACACCTCAAACTGGACTTTTACATAACTGAACACGTGTGCTGTTTCCCGCCACGCACGGACATCAAGCGGCGTGAAGTCATGCATGCATGTGCATTTCGTACTTGGAATTATGTCAGCTAACGCGGGGACAAAAAGTATGGCAGCCTAGTTGTACCATCATGTTTCTACGTTCTATTGTTTTTGCTGGTGCTTAACTTTTGCACAGGTGTATATATCCAACATACATGCAAGAAAATTTCAAAGAGGTGTGTATGTACGTGAATAAATTGCAACAGCTGTTCAAATCCTTTAAAGTTGAGTCAAGCTCGAAATCACACCTGTTCGCATTTTGGAACTCATATATTCATATGGTAGAGCTGCTGCTTGGATTCATAAGAGCTGAGAGAACTGGAGATTGGCAGGCACACCTATCTGCTACTGCTGCTATGGCGCCATATTTCTACAGCATGGACAGAACCAATTATGCAAGATGGCTGCCAATATATCTTGCGAACATGAAGATGCTTCCAAGTACACATCCCCATGTACATGAACAATTCTTGAATGGAAATCATTCCGTAAGTCGCTCAGACCATCCATTCAATCAAGTGTGGACAGATATGGCCTTAGAGCAATCGATTAATTTGGATTCCAAAAAGCGAGGTGGTATTATTGGAATAACACAAAAACCAGGAGCTCTGGAGAGGTGGTTTTTAACTAGCCACGAGAGGGCAGCCATAACAACGGTCACAAAGCAAATGTGTGGGTTACAAGATAGTCACATGTTTGGAGTACATAAGGAAATGGGGACTAATCGAATGAACAGGGATGAAACCGATGTGCAGAAGATACTTTCGATGTTCTCATCAGATATAATGACCAATCCCTTTAATATTGGGAAAACGACGACAGCGAGTGTCTTCCGCTTGTAAACATTGCAACTGGCATGGTATTGCCTAGTGAAATCGCCAAGAGACTTGTTTCCGCCTGTGACATTGGTAAGGAGATTATGGAAAATTTTGTTCAGGAGCGGCTGGACACTAACACGAGAAGCTTTTGGGACACGTTGCCACACTTAAAACTTAAAACATTTGCCAGCCTAGCACAGAAGAAAAAACTCAAAACAAATGATGAAAAAATTCACAATGTGAGATCTGACCGCGAACTATTTGGTCGATTAATTATTGCCGCAAGGTCCAGAGATGTTGATTTAAAACTAGTGATGACGTATGAACTGTCTGCTGTTCCACTATCATTGTCACATACGGATGGGACTCTAAGAAAGAATGTGAAAAGTGTTTTGTTAAGTGAACTAGAAAAGGAAGTAAATGTTGATGGACGGCTTCCACCTGTTGACAAGACAGGCGCAACAGCTTATGTAGTAGATGGCATGGCAATTGTGCAAATGGTTAAAACTGGAGGTACGTCTACATTTGGAGAATTGGCTGATAAATACTGGCACATCTTTACAGTTCCACTGAATCAAGAAGACTGCAACAGAGTAGATATAGTTTTTGACAGATATGATAGACTGGAATCTCTCAAAGCGGAAGAGCGGCTAAAACGTGGGTCATCAACAGCATTGGAAGTAAAGATTGCTGGAGAAAATACTCCCGTTCCAAAGCAATGGGCCAAGTACATCAGCAATCCAAGCAACAAAAGTAACCTGGTTGCATTTCTCAGCAAGCGGTGGCGTGATACTGGTCCAAATATGCTATCTGCCGACAATTGCGTCATTCTTGCTGGTGGCTTTAACGATGGTATGGATGTTGTTGTCATTTCAGCGAACAATTCGTCGTATTTGGAAGAACTTCGATCAGATCACGAGGAAGCAGATACGCGTATGATGTTGCACACGCTACATGCTTCAAAAGACCACATGCGTGTTGTTATACAGTCTCCTGATACAGACGTGGCAGTACTTAGTATATATACGTATCGTTCGCTTCACTGTTCTGAACTATGGTTCCGTACGGGCACAAAGGACAAATTGCGATACATACCAATACATACAGTTGCTCAAGTACTGGGCCCAGCTATCTGTCTGTCTTCGCCTGGGTTTCATTCTCTTACAGGTTGTGATAGCACTAGTGCATTATTTGGAGTCGCTAAGAGAAAAGCATTCAATCTCTTAAAGTCATCTGAATGTCATCAGCTTAGCTTAGCCCAACTCGGCGAACATGTTGACTTATCACCGAATACTGCAATTCTGTGAGAAATTTGTCTGTGAGTTGTATACCACCTCGGATGTGGGAAAGACAGCTGATGAAACCCGTTATTGGCTCTTTTGTCAAAAGAGACAAAGAAATGAAAATCTTCCACCTATACACCTGTGCAAAAGTTAAGCACCACCCTATTTTTACGCACATGCGAGGGTATATTCATGTGCTATGAAGAAAGCAATAGCATAAACATTTATGTACCCATCCATCTTAGTGCAAGAGGTAATAATGCAACTAGAGGAATGCTGATTATGATGGTGGGGAAACACTGTATGTTTTTGTTTGAACTTGAAAACGAGGCCTGAATATGGTTACGTTGACACAACTGACAACTATTGCCCTACAGTTGACACACGTGGCTAGATTGTCATTAATGGTGTCTGAAAACGAAGTTTAACATCTGTGCACGAGTTTGAGACTGTCATTATTAATACCGGGTATATCCACCTTGTGCCTGGATGACGGCCTGGACACAACGTCTCATGCTGGTCACCAACCGACTGATACGCCATTGTGGTATTCGTTGCCATTCAAGATGGAGTGCGTCTGTTAATTCCTGTAGGTTCTGCACAGGAGGATCCCTCCTTCTCACCATGTTTCCCAGAATGTCCCAGATATGCTCAATAGGGTTCATGTCAGGGCTCCTTGCTTGCCATGGTAGGGTTTCGATGGCATTCTGGTGGAGGTATTCATGCACAGCTCTAGCACGATGTGGTCGGGCGTTGTCATCCATGAATATAGGGTGGGTTCCAGGTGCATGATTTACAAAATGAGGGACCACAACTCTATCCAGTATGGAATCTTGATATCTTTGTCCATTTAGTGTTCCAGGTACAGTCAACAGATCCAGCTTACAATCAAATGAGATGCACCCCCATATCATAACGGAACCTCCACCAAATGGAACTTCTTCCATGATGTTACGTTGGTCGTACGCCGTGCGTCTGGACCTCCATACACGAGTTCGACCATCTGTGGCATGAAGCAGGAACCGACTTTCATCGGACCAGTGTACCCGTCTCCAGGATCTCATGTTCCAGTGTCTTCTTTCGTTGCACCACCTCAGACCCTCCTCTTTGTGGTGTGCAGTGAGGAGAGGACGTCTGACAGGTTTCCTAGCTTTCATGCCAGCAGCATACAGTCTCCTTTTGACGGTAGACATTGACACTCTATTGCGCGTTTCCCATTGCTGGCTGACCACTCTGCTGTTGGTGAATGGAGATCTCCTAACAAGGCGTACTAGGGCTCGATCATCACGGGCAGTAGTCTTCTTCGGTCTTCCAGATCTAGGCCTGTCCTTCACATCGTTAGTTTGCCCATGTTTTGCAATCAAACGACTGATTACAGTATGGTTAATGTTCAGCTGTCTGCCAATCTCTCTGCATGACATACCAGTGGTATGCATGCCTATGATTTGCCATTTCACACGATCACTTAACCTTCGTCTTGCCATAGCGGTTCACAATCAAGAGCTAATTCTCTCTGTACAAATAAACCACGGTCATGAACACAAAATTCCTAATCTTGTCGCCTAAATCTGTATGTAATGTTCTACACCTCAAACTGGACTTTTACATAACTGAACACGTGTGCTGTTTCCCGCCACGCACGGACATCAAGCGGCGTGAAGTCATGCATGCATGTGCATTTCGTACTTGGAATTATGTCAGCTAACGCGGGGACAAAAAGTATGGCAGCCTAGTTGTACCTACGTTCTATTGTTTTTGCTGGTGCTTAACTTTTGCACAGGTGTATACATCGAATAGTCTAAAGCATCACACCGAAAGGGCCAATTTTCAAGCTCTTGTTTGGAGACGTTTTTTGCAAGCTGTTCACAATCTTCCATCTCCAAATGGACATGGCTGGAGTATAGTGGATGGTCTACTCAAGCCTGTTCTAATGTCAAAGGATCCTGCTCCATTTGGATTAATTGAACTCACATCATGTAGATGTCAAAAGTCTGCCTGCAAAAGAACAGATCTCTGTCAATGCAAGGCTAACAATCTACTCTGCACTGAAGCATGCCTTTGTATGGGAGGTGAAATGTGTGACAATGTTCAGCATACAATTGTCGAAGATGACTCTGACACGGATGAGTAACATTCTCTCATTTGCTCACGTGATAAATATGTCCTGCCAGCTTGTGTAGACATGCACTGCATGTCAGTTAAAAGTTTAATTATGAAAAATGTAGAAAACATGGACATTGTTGTAGCTAAGGTATTGCTAGTCACAAAAAGACCTAAGTGCCCCAATATGTACAAAGCAACATACGGGTGGCTTAAATGAGGTTGATTATGTATAAATCTGCGATATATGATCACTCCTTTCCATTTTGGTTAAGATTGTATTGATATAACATGCGCTTAAGTTTGTGAAAAATTTACCATTGTGAAAATTGTTTGACAGCTACATTCAAAACCTATTGTAAATGGGCTTCTCACGGTTTAGTGATACCACAATTTTCTTGTACAACACGGCTCAAAATATACCCAAGACATCGGTCTAGCATAATATAGAGACAAACCTTCTGAATACTGGGTGTGCTACGAAACCATTCTTCTAGACCCCTTTTGAAAATTGGCTCCCGGACTAGAAAGGCGGACAGGGAACTAGTCTCTGATAGGGCACTAGTTACGTCGCAAATCATCTCAACATACCAGGTTCTATCCGGTTCAATCTTTATTAAATCAGTCAGATTTTTTTAAAAGTATTAGCGCCTCTTTTATTATACAAGATGTTAGCAACCAAATTAAATAATTTTGCAAGGTTTACTGACACAAATAACGGGAAATGTCCCTGGAAAATGGCAACCGAAGTTCTTTTGTGGCATCCATTTTGGACATTATAATATTTCGCTGTAATGAATGTTTATTAGTTCTCTACAAAGTGGAGGCGAGCCATTCACTGATTGGCTCTTTCAAGACACACCCTCCTATTTTTCTTCCCACTACGTGACGAAAAGATACGCATGTCAGGGCATTTTTCAAACATTCATAGACGTATATTATTGCCGAATTAACCTTTGTTGCGCCATGATTTAAATCTAGAATGATCAGATTCATTGTTTCACCATTTGATATGGAAGATTTATTTGATTTTGTTGTGAAAATTGTGATTTTTTGGTACAACGAACCTAGTAGGAAATTTCCAGCAAAACTGAGTGAATGTCATAATCATGAACACGATATGCTGTCTCAGTGGACCTTTCCATTTTTAGCTATGCCCCGCCTATCTCTAGCTAAGCTCCACCCACACTTCGCCATGTTGGGATTGATCGATCCACGAATTCCCTAACTATCAATTTCCTGAAAACTATACAGCTAAACTGTTGAATATTTTGTAACTAATGGCAGCAACAGCGTCCAGTCAAATTAGTTTCAAAATATTCAACAGAATATTTATTAAATAATAAAGACATACAATTCGTACAACAACACATAGCCCGTCTTGAAATATGCGTTCATGACATACTTATCAACGTCATTCATTATGATGTCATTCTACGTGTCGCGTAGTTGATTATGATGTCATAGGATGGATTGATAAAGTGGAAAGGTCTATTTCCTTTGACACTGCACTAGTAGTAGGCAATCTTCACTCTACCTTTATCCAGTACATGATAGTGGGGGGGGCGGACGGGGATGGGGGGGGGGGGGGGGGGGGGGGGGGGGGGGGGGGGGGGGCGGACAGGGATGTGAGACATGATAGTGGGGGGAGGGGGATATGAGACATGATAGTGGTGGAGGAGGGGATGTGAGACATGATAGTGGTGGAGGGGGATGTGAGACATGATAGTGGTGGAGGAGGGGATGTGAGACATGATAGTGGTGGGGGAAGGGGATGTGAGACATGATAGTGGTGGGGGAGGGGATGTGAGACATGATAGTGGTGGGGGAGGGGGATGTGAGACATGATAGTGGTGGGTGAGGGGATGTGAGACATGATAGTGGTGGGGGAAGGGGATGTGAGATATGATAGTGGTGGGGGAGGGGATGTGAGACATGATAGTGGTGGTGGAAGGGGATGTGAGACATGATAGTGGTGGGGGGAGGGCGATGTGAGGCATGATAGTGGTGGGGGAGGGGATGTGAGACATGATAGTGGTGGGGCAAGGGGATGTGAGACATGATAGTGGTGGGGAGGGGATGTGAGACATGATAGTGGTGGGGGAAGGGGATGTGAGACATGATAGTGGTGGGGGGAGGGCGATGTGAGGCATGATAGTGGTGGATGGGGATGTGAGACAGGATAGTGATGGGGGAGGGGAATGTGAGACATGATAGTGGTGGGGGAGGGGGATGTGAGACATGATAATGGTGGGGAGAGGGATGTGAGGCATGATAGTGGTGGGGAGGGGGATGTGAGACATGATAGTGGTGGGTGGAGAGGGGATGTGAAGCATGATAGTGCTGGGTGAGGGGCATGTGGGACATGATGGTGGTGGGGGGGATGTGAGGCATGATAGTTGTGGGGGGAGGGGGATGTGAGACATGATAGTGGTGGGAGGGCTTGGGGGGATGGGTGTGTGTGTGTGTGGTGGGTGGGGGGGCATGTTTGTGTGAGAAATACATGTATGTGGAGTCCTTCCAGTTTTAGCTATGGCCCATCCATCTCTATCTAAGCTCCACTCACACCTCGCTCATGTTGGGATCGATTGATCCCTGATCTCCCTGACTATCGATTTCCAGAAAACTACAGGTAAGCAACAATCTAATTACTGTGAAGGTTTAACATGTTTCTTAAATAGCAAAACCATACAGTTCGTACAGTGTGTCAAACTATTATGCGTTAAAGACAGGCTCAATCGAATCATTCATGATGTCAGGATTATGGCGTCTCGTAGTTAATTATGACATCATATGATTGACTGATGAAATGGATTTATGAATTACATCTACCCTCGACGTCTACAGAGACTGCTATGATAGTAAAGTTGTTATCTATCTTTGCCTGTGTTTTCTATTGTCTATAATCAAAGCGCATATGGGAGGTTATTTATTGGGGATGCTACGGGTTGACTGAATCGGTGTGGGAAAGAAATTAAATATATATAATGATGTAACTATCTAGGGTCAGCAGTTTCTTTTGTTAAATCTTAGCCTAATTCTGTGGTTGACAGGTGTCAGTGCTTACATCCAGTGCATCCATTGTGCTGGCTCTTGAGAGGGATAACGCTGTGGTCAGTTTTGATCATCTGCTCAGCAGTCATGTTCAGACTTCTGTGATGACCAAGTATGGCGGAAGTATCATCAAACCTGCGGATGTCAAAATGGTAATAAGGGTAATGATTCCATTAACACAGGTTTACCCATTTAACCCTCGAATTTGTTCAAGAAAATTTCAATTTTGTCATAGAAAATGTCCATTTGCAGACCAAGAGAAGAGTATTTTTTGAAAATTTACCACTGGAATGACTGGCTTGTTTGTCGAGCCAGTCATTCTAGTGGTATATTTACAAAAAATACTCTTCTCTTGGTCTGCAAATGGACATTTGGTCGACATGAGTATTAACACCATTGATGCTCTTGGCCGGATAGGAAATATTATTTATTGTGTAAGATGTATTCTGTTGAATGTTTTGAAAATTATTAGACTTTAATGACCTACGTGTATAATAAAACTGTATGATTGCTTTCAAATTGAGGTATTTGAATTTCTGATATAATATGTGTAAATTATCATAATGGAAGAAAATCTCTGAGCCGCCAGATAAATTATTTTCAAAATATTCAACAGTAACCAAATTATAGGGTTGAAGTGGTTAATGAAGTTAACCCTTTAACCCGCGAATTTGTTCAAGAAAATTTCAATTTTCTCATAGAAAATGTCAATTTGCAGACCAAGAGAAGACTGTTTTTGAAAATTTACCACTGGAATGACTGACTCAGTTATCGAGCCAGTTATTCCAGTCGTACATTTTCAAAAATAGTCTTCTTTTGCTCTGCAAATGGACATTTCTCAAGACCACTGCAGAAGCCGTTTTGGATGATCTGAGTTAAGGGGTTAATGACATACTATCATTTGAATGGGCATATATACAGCAATAATAGCATCCAATCAAAGGCAGTGACATGGTCAGGACTACTTAACCGGGGAACCTGGTTTGCGCCTGAGATGTGCACGATGTTGTTGTCATTGGAAACATGGGCAATCTCTGTCACTCCTTGCCTCACCACCCACAAGTATAAATGCGTACCAGTGTAATAAAGCTGTGGAAGGTACTAATAATGGATTTTGGCTGATTTTTAGAAATATCTTTAAAAATCTTCTTCGAAACCGCTTGAGGCATCGAATCAAAACTCATGAAATATTATCTAGGGAAAGAACTGAACCAAGTTTGTTCAAGTAAACTTGATTAGCCAAATAGTTCGGCAGCCATCTTGAATGGCTTAGTTTTCACACAAAAAAGCAGCTTCTCCAGAACCGCTGAACGGATTGGGCTGAAATTTGACAGATATGATTATGGACTAAGGGCCATTAAAGTTTATCGATTAAATGTTGATGGGTAAAAAAACATGGCCACCATGGATCAATCAAAATTTAGCATGTTTTGGCGGCCATCCTGAATGGTAAATTCTTCCATTGGTCAACTTGTTTTGTTCATTTGTGCCAGCAGCCAATAATTCCAGGTGTGAGATACAGGTCCTTTGGGCCTCTTGTCTTAAGATCTTAATGCTCTCATTTAATACTGACAATACTTAATTGGACGTTTTTTCTTTCTTTTTTTCAGTCTCACAACCTTCTCACCTTCTTCTTTGACAAACTTGAAAATTCCAGTCAGATCAGGATCACCGCACTTTGATTGACGCGAAAGCCTCATTATTACTCATCATCACTCATCATCACCATTACAATATGCCTCCGAAATAACTTAACATGTTTCCAAAACAAAATAAGATGTGCTGTTAAATATTTTGAACATAATGCACCTTTCCAGTTTACCCATCCATTATATGATGTCATAATCAACTACACGACGTGTAGGATGTCATCATAATCAATTACAACATGAGTGACTCTATTTAGTCCGTCTTCAACACTTAATAGTCTGGCACGGTGTACGAATTGTATGTCTTTACTATTTAATAAACATTCTGTCGAACGTTTTGAAACTAATTTAACTGGGCGATGTTGCTGCCTATTTGCTGCCATAGGCAGCGACAGCACTCAGTCAAATTAGTTTTAAAATATTCAACAGTTTACCTGTATAGTTTTCTGGAAATTGATAGTCATGGAGTTCAGGAATTGATCGATCCCAACCGCAGCGAAGTGTAGGTAGAGCGAAGTGTAGGTGGAGATTAGTTAGAGACGGGCGGGGCATGGCTAAAACTGGAACGGTCCATTGGATTGGAAGAAGCAATGTTTTCCAATCAAATTTTGTTCAAAATATTCAACAGAACATTTGTCTACTAACAAACATGTTTATGTTTTTGTTTTTAAATGTGTTAGTTTATTTCTGAGCTGTAATGTACCATTATCCTGTGACTGTCATAAACCACAGTAGTATTAATATTTTAGAGGATAACTAATCTCATCTCTTGATAGCTATTCAGGTTATCTAATACGCCACTCATAAACTATGCAGGGAGCTTTAAGCTTTTTATCATGCTGCTATAGAAAGATATTGAGACTTTAGTAGCTAAATGTTGCTACATTTCTATGGACTAGGATGGCTGTCATGATTTACTTTTTAACCAATCAGATAAAGCCTAGCATGTCAGCCTCGGGATATACGCTCAGTCATAGAGGTGCCAGATATAGTTTGGCATTGTAGTATAAAAGCAATGATGCAGCAACAACTTCCAGTCAGATTAGTTTCAAAATATTCACCGAGATGAGTGCTACATAATGAAGAATCTAATGCATTGGCACTTATATGATATCACACACTATCGCTTGAGAAAATAAAATGGGGACGATCACTGCTCAACATTTACGAGATATTACAAAGCAGACAGTTCTGATACAGAAATGGGAATGTGACAGGATATGAATGAAATTGAATCTATAACCCACAATCCATCAGTGCAGTATAACATTTGAGATGAGATTAGCATCCCTTTAATGTATGGATTCATTTCTAGCTATGCCGCTCCCATTTCTTAGTAAGCCACGCCCACTTTGCGGATTTTGGAATTGATTTGAAACTTTAAAGCCTTAACCCTTTCACCGACAAATCCCTGAAAAACTAAATTCTTTACGATATTAAACTTGCCTTAGGCAATAACGGCTTCCAGTCAAATTAATTTCTAAATATTCAACAGTTTTTCTGTATGGTTGCTTGAAAATGAGATATAGGGAATTAATCGGGTTAATTACCAGAATCAAACTTTCAATGTAACTATACAGGTAAGCTGTTGAATATTTTGAAACTAATTTGACTGGGCATTTTTGCTGCCTATGGCAATTCAATTCCTACAGCATCAACAGCTTCAAGTTTAATTAGTTTCAGAATATTCAAGAGAATGTTTATTCAATAGACCAACCCCTCAATCCATCCAGCATATGACGTTAAAAAAAGTTACATGTATTATGACATCATGATGAATTACATCATTATGACATCATGAATGATGTGGATAAGTATGTCATGAACGCGTATTTGAAGATGGACTATGGGTTGTTATATGAATTGTATGTCTACTATTTAATCAATATTCTGTTGAATATTTTGAAACTAATTTGAGTGGGCGCTGTTGCTGCTATAGAGTCACATGTTTTCAGAGTCTCACATGTTTTCAGAGTCATAATTTCAGAGTCACATGTTTTCAGAGTAATATGTTTTCAGAGTCTCACATGTTTTCAGAGTCTCACATGGTTTCAGAGTCTCACATGTTTTCAGAGTCACATGTTTTCAGGGTCACATGTTTTCAAAGTCTCACAGGGTTTCAGAGTCACAGATGTTTTCAGAGTGTCACATGTTTTCAGGGTCTCACATGTTTTCAGAGTCACATGGTTTCAGAGTCTCACATGTTTTCAGAGTCACACATGTTTTCAGAGTCACACATGTTTTCAGAGCCACAGAGAAACTGGTGTCTAATATAGTTACGAAGCTGGCAATCAGCTCAGATTCAGGTTCGAGTGTAACAAACACTAGTATTTATGTAGCATCTCATTAACATGATGGCGCTTCAACAAGCTGTTGTGAGCTATCCATCACCAACAACAAAATATTACTCACACGATGATGTCATACCTCAACAGTCATTCACGCGATGATCTCATTCAGTGAATCGCAAGAAAAATTGAAGAAAATGACATTCTGTGTCAAAATTTCCTACTAAATAGCACTTTAATACTCATATCAGCCACTTCTGCAGTGGTCTTGAGGAATGGCCAGTGGTAAAATTAAAAAAAAATAGTCTTCTCTTGGTCTGCAAATGAACATTTTCTATGAAAAAATTGAAATTTTCTTGAACAAATTCGAGGGTTAAAGAGTTAAGAAATTTCGAAAATATGCAAATAATAAACTTTTTTTACTTAAACTTATTTTACTTAAATTATACCAAAGCATCATTTCGCATGGTTTAACCCTTGTTTGTTTGTATTCCCTTTAACCCTCAAATTTGTTCAAGAATATTTCTAATTTCCTCATAGAAAACGTCCATTCGCAGACCAAGACAAGATTATTTTAGAAAATTTACCACTGGAATGACTGGCTCGATTATCGAGCCAGTCATTCCAGTGGAAAATTTTCAAAAATAGTCTTCTTGGTCTGCAAATGGATGTTTCTCAAGACCACTGCAGAAGCCATTTTTGCCCGGCTTGAGTGTTAAAGGGTTAAGATCTTTGCCTATACTATCTATGCCTGTCAAATGTTCTTCAGAATACTATAGGAATCTCTACAAGGGAATTTAACTGTGATATTCAAATATCTTAAAATCAGTCCATTGTACTAAATTATCAAATTGTTTAATATTTTATTTCAGAGTTATTTAAATATATTTGTAAATTTAACGATGCTTGTGATAATGATTTTCTCTTAAAAACCCAGTATTATTGTTTATATTATAATTAAAGAAATAGATTATCATTTGCTACTTATGCATATATTCTGCATTTACAGATTATATATAACAAAATGAGAAACCGTCCAATTTATAAAATTAATGTTTAGCGCTCTTAATGGTGAAATTTGTTCAAGAAAATTTAAATATCTGCCTACTGAATGTCCATTTACAGGCCAAGAGAATACAAGTTTTGAAAATTTATCACTGGAATGACTGGCTCAGTTATCAAGCCAGTCATTCCAGTGGTAAATTTTCAAAAATTGTATTTTCTTGACCTGTGAATGAACATTCCACAGAGGCTGGTTTTAGCCGGTATGCCCATTATAGGGTTAATATTTTTTTTAACAGTGTTAAATAATTTAAATGTATTTGTAAATGTAAAGCTCTATGTGAGGATGTGCTTGTAATTAACCCTTTCATGGTGAAGCCTGCTAAAACCTGCCTCACAGTCTATTTGCAGGCCAAGAGAAAGACTATTTTTGAAAATTTACCACTGGAATGACTGGATTGATAAGTGAACAATCGTTCCAATGGTAAATTTTCAAAAACATTGTCTTGGCCTTCCAATGAGCATTCAATAAGCATATATTTAGATTTTCTTGACCAGAATTAGCCATTAGAGGGTTAATATGTGTGATATGCCTACATGGTTACATTCCAAAAGTTTTATTTTGAAAGTCGCTACAAAGCTATATAATGATCCATTCATATATCACAATTAAAGGATGAATAATCCAGTTTTAGTAGCTATGCCCCGCCCATCCCTAGTTAAGCTCCACACACGCTTCGCCCATGTTGAATGTCACTCCCTGAATCTCAATTTCCAAAAAACTAAATTGATAAGTTGTTGAATATTGAAACTAATCTGACGGGGTGCTGTTGCTGCCATAGTCAAAATATTCAATAGCATCGTTATTAAATGGTAAAAACCTACAATTCGTACAACAATGCTTAGTCCGTCATCAAGTATGTGTTCATGATGAACTTAGCTACGTCATTCATGACGTAATTGATTATGATGTTCTATACATCACATTGATTATGACAACATGCTACACGTCACGTAGTTGATTAAGACATCATATGATTGACTGAGAAACTGGAATCCTCCATTGATATGAGTTACATATCACGGTCAAGGTTTCATCAAACATTTCTCATCTTAACTATGAAACCACCATTTTAGAATTAGACACATTATAATATACAGGCTTCATTGCAATCCTTCAGACTTTTTACCGTGCTTGAGTTCAAAATTTGTTTTCCAAGGCCTTTAACTCTTAAATTTGTTCAAGAAAATTTGAATTCTTTCATAGAAAATATCCATTTGCTCTGTTTTAGAATACTATGTTTGACAATTTACCACTGGACTCTTGGTCTGCAAATTGACATTTCTCAAGATCAGTGCAGAAGCCGGCTTTTGGCTAGTATGAGTGTTAGGGTAAAAGTCTAGATATTTTCCACAAAGCCTTTATGACTGGAATGTTAAAATACATAATGTCATAATAACTTACCACATTACTGTTTGAAGTTTGTAAAAAAAAAATTTATTTTAAAATTTTGCTCACTGAATGTCGATTTGCAGCCCAAGAGAAGTCAGTCTTTGGCAATTTACCACTGGAAAAACTGGCTCGGAGCCAGTCATTTCATTAGTAATATTCCAAAAATTATCTTTTTGGTCTGCAAATGGACATTTCTCAAGGCCATTGCTGAGGCTTGACCATTAAATTCAATTTTTAAAAGAGGTGAAAATGGTAAAAGGTTTGCAACAATCGTAAAAATATCCTTCGATTGTTACCAGACCTCACAAGCCCAGAATGGCTTTAGAACTTGTATACAGAATTTTGATTGGTCAATTTTTTCACTGGCCATCTTGAATTTTCCGGAAAATGGCGGGGAAATCGTTTAAAATGTTACTCCTCATTAACCGTTTGGACAATTTCAACCAGATTTAGCTGAAAGGACCCTAGGGTTGTAGGCTTCAGAATTTGTATACAGAATTTTGATTGGTCAATTTTTCCGTCGGCCATCTTGGATTTTCTGAAAGTTTATGGAAATCACTTAAAAGCCTACTCCTCGAGAACCACTGGGCCAATTTGAATGAAACTCGGATGGAAGAACCCTAGCATAGTATGATTCAGATCTTGTACACAGAATTTTTGTTCTATTTTTTCAGCGGCCATCTTGAAATTTCCGAAAAATGGTGGGAAATCGTATAAAACGCTACTCCTCATTAACTGCTTGGGCAATTTCAACCAGACATGGCTGAGAGGATAGTACGCTGGTATGGTTCAGAACTTGTGTACAGAATCTTGATTGGTCAATCTTTCCGCCGGCCATCTTGGATTTTCTCAAAATTTCTCGAAATCACTTAAAAGCCTACTCTTCAATAACCACTTGGCCGATTTCGATCAAACTCGAATGGACGAATCCTAGCATAGGATGCTTCAGTACTTTTACACATAATTTTGATTGGTCCATTTTTTTCAGTGGCCATTTTGAATTTTCCTAAAAATGGCGGGAAATCGTTTAAAACGCTACTACTCATTAACTGCTTGAACAATTTCAACCAGACTTGGTTGGAAGGATACTAGGCTGGTAGGTTTCAGAGCTTGTATACAGAATTTTGATTGGTCCATTTTTCAGGCAGCCATCTTGGATTTTCTGAAAATAATTGTAAATCGGTTAAAAGGCTACTCATTAACCGCTTGAATGAGTTCAAGCAAACTTGGCTGAAAGGATCCTGAAGTGATATGCTTCAGAGCTTGTATACAAAATTTTTATTGGTCAATTTGTTCGGTGGCCATCTTGAGTTTTCTGAAAAATGGCTGAAAATCGTTTAAAATGCTATTTCTCATTAACTGCTTGGGCGATTTCAACCAGACTGGTTGGAATGAGCCTAGGGAGGTAGTCTTCAGAACTTGTATACAGAATTTTGATTGGTAAATTTTTCAGGTGGCCGTCTGATTTTCTGAACATTTTGGGAAATCAGTTAAACGGCTACTTATCATTAACCGCTTGGCCGATTTCAACCAAACTCAGCTGGAAGAACCACAGGCTGGTATGCTTCAGAACATGTATACAGAATTTTGACCTTCATTTTGATGGTGGTCATCTTGGATTTGCCGAAAAATGGGAAATTGTATAAAATGCTACACCTCATTAATCGCTTGGGCAATTTCAACCAAATTTGGCTGAAAGGATCCTATTGTCGTAGCCTCTAGATCTTCTATTCAGAATTTTGATAGGTTTTGGCAGCCATCTTTGATTTTCTGAATGTTTTCTGGAACCATTTAAAAACAGTACTCCTTCAATCAATAGGCCGATTTCAACAAAACTTGGGTGGAACGATCCTATAACGGTAGACTTTAACATATTAAACGAGAATCTTGATTGGTCAATTATTTGGTGGCCATCTTGGATATTCCGAAAATCATCCATCATGTCTATTTAAATGCAAATGATTTAAATGCCAATGGTCCAGGTGAGCACCACAGGCCCTTGGGCCTCTTGTTTGAATGGATATTTAATTTATCAAGGACTTATCCGATATCAATAAAACTACACATTTGTTCTATGCCATCATTGCATCCAGTCTCCATCATTATAATTTTCAATTTATCCTTAGTTTTACGGGGTTTGCTTTTTTAGGTGACATTTAATCAATCAAGTGCTTATCCCATTAAGACAGTTTTGTTATATACCATCAGTGAATCTTCATTTGCAAAAGTGTTATATCATTTGTTTGGAGTTTGTTAAGAAAAGGCATGAAAAAGCCTTTGAATTCTTTTTTTAGAAACGGCATACAATTTTGTTTTCAAATGTGTTTGAAGCCCGCATTGATGAATGTAGATACAATCCCTACGTACGGCAAATATATTATATATGAACTTGGACTTATGAAAACTTTATTAATTTTGAAGTCAAAATGTCAAATGTGTTTACTCAATTATTGAGAATACATTTCAGGATGATAATTCATCCTCTACACATGAAGCCAAGAAGAAACCTGTTATCAAGATTCTTATGAGCAAATTATTAGATTTTGCCATCAGAAAACTGGTAATGTGTAATGGTGGGATCGAATGTATCACTTGAGTATAAGATCTCGTAATTAATTACGTCACATGTTGGCTGATGTCACAGGCAAAATGATTTAGAGCTATCCTTCTGGAAGCTCGAAAGTATGTCAAGTGTACGAATTGTATGTCTGATGCATTTACAATTTAATAAACTTTCTGTTGAATATTTTGAAACTAATTTGACTATGGCAGCCCCCAGTCAAATTAGGTTCCAAATATTCAACAGCTTACCTGACTGTATAGTTACATTGAAATTTAGATTCGGAGTATTCAGAATTCTGCGTATATAAATCGATTGCAACACACACAGAAAGTGGGTGACGCTTAAAGAAAAATGGCGGAGCATGGCTAGACATGGGTCTCTCCAATGAATGGAGAAAACTGTCAACTTTGTTAGAATATACATCAGTAGAATACAAGTCCGTCCAGGTTATTGAAATCATTTACAGTACAGCTCAGAAATAGCTTTTTCCCAAAATAAAATGTACTGTTGAAAATTTTGAACATAATTAGATTGGAAGACATTGCTGCCTAAGGCAGCAATGTCTTCCAATCCAATTATGTTCAAAAATATTCAACAGAACATTTGTTACTAACATATTTCTGTTTTTGTCTCGCCTGCAAAGCAGCGAACGAGACATATCTGTCAATAATGATAAGTTTTTGAGTTTAGCAAAAATAATCAGCTTATATATAGTCGCGATTCATGAAGTGGTCGATTTTCGGTTCCGGGGCATTTTTTAACAAAATTTTAAATCTTTGATATGTTAGTTCTTATGGTATATACAAACAATAGCAAACATAATTTCATAAATATGTGATTATTAAACAAGCTACAAGCACAATACAAACAAAAAATACATTGAAATGAGTGGAAAGCAAGATACTTTAATGCTTGATTTCTCTGTGTTCACATTTTCCACTTTAAATTGAACTTTCAAACTGATTATTTATAAAATACTTAGAGGATTAACAGCCAATATATTTGGCAATAACATACTGCAACTATAATGGTATATCACTTAAGCATCTTTCAGTAGTAGAAATTTAAAAGCAGAAATAAAAAAAATTCTGTAGGCAGAAATTTAGATTACAACCACACTAATCTACATTGTAGATAAGCCTCCACTGTGTACTCATTTTAATGAGTAAATGGTGTGTGATGGCTATTTACATTTAACGGATCAAAAGTTGAGAAAAGAATTTAAATTTACTCTCAAAAAGCATCTTTTCAGTAATTTGGTGGACAATTTATGTATAATTACTTTTTATCATGACATGTGAGGTGTCAAATGAAAGCTGCTGATTAAAACTATGTAAGAATATTTATTATATGTGGAGGCAAACTTGTCTAATTCTTCTGAGTGTTATAGATAACAGGGTGAAATGTGCATAATGTCACTGAAAAATGTGTGTTGCATTTTGTTCTCACTAAGGTGCAGCATGCATGAACCTATTTCTTGAAGACTTAGTCATAACATATGCATATGGTCCTAAAGGTTACTTCATGAGCATTTCAAAAAGTACCTTTTCAAAACTAAAATTATATTGTATTTAGGTGCTATAATAATTTGAAAAAAGGTGGTGCATGATTTTTGAAGATAAATTTCTGGGGTTACATTTTGTTCTTACTAGTTAATGATGTGAGAGTCTCAAGATACAACGAGTGCAACATTACATCTTTATATTTTCTTAAACTACAGTTTATGAGCATTCTAAAAATGTATAGTTTTTATATACTTTCTCAACTTGGTGTGAAATTTTATCACATTTATGAAACTACTCCCTTAACCGGAAGCCAAGTTTGCAGTATTACCTGCTGTTGTTTAAATGTTTGCTAGGAACAGTTATAAGGTTTATCTGATGGAATGTTGTGCTGTTGTTACGTCTCAGATAATGTACTATGAAATGCATATATCATATCCTGAATATATGGCACCAGTGAGCAACACGCTAAAAAAGATTCGTAAAAACTGGTTTGTAGCGGAACCGGTTACAACTATATTTCACCCTGTTATCTATAACACTCGGCAGAATTAGACAAGTTTACCTCCACATATAATAAATATTCTTACATAGTTTTAATCAGCATCATTTCTTCATTCATTTGGCACCTCACATGTCATGATACCTCTTAAACTGATGTAGTTATAGCAAAATAGATGACCAGCCATGTGCATTTTCGAAAATAGATCACTTTGTGAATCGCAACCATATCAGGATTGGTTAATCCTTTTGAAACTAATATTGGTTGTATGCCTATCTATAATGTTAGGAAAGAGCATGATGACCGATGTCACACGGTCAATGTCACTGACCAAGCGGACAGGCGAACCATTAAATACCGATGAATTCTTGTTGTTTTTGAAACGTAAAGTTATTTCCTGTTGCAATTAAGCTTGGCTATGTGTTTGCCAATACTGTTAGGAAGCAGCAGGGTGATAATGAGCTCACAAGGTCAAATGTTTAGGTCACTGTGACCTTGATACAAAAATGTTTTTCAACATTTTTTTCAACGTTAGGTTTTTGAGTTTAGCAAAACTTCTCAACTTATATTTCAGGATCAATTAATACTATTGCCACTAGACTTGGCTGCATGGTTGCGTTTGCTGTTTGGAAGCAGCATGATGTCATTGACTTCACAAGGGCAGAGGTCACGGTCACTGTGACCTTGATAAAAACACCAACTGAGGAGTTCTCAGCTTATATATCAGGATTGTTTATAATCCTATTAAGACTAAACTTGGATACCTACCGATCTATAATTTTAGGAAGCAGCATGATGAGATTGAGGTCACAAGGTCAATGGTCAGCGTCACTGACAAAGTGGGGATTCCTATCATATAGTGTACTGCTCTTATCATATGCACTAAAGACCATAATTATTGGTTAAAAATAATAACCATTCTTACATACCATATGTTGTCAAAATGTTATTTTGAAAACTGTTCCCCTAATAATAATGGCTCTGTGAAAAACCCAGCTATATTACTGAAGTTTTCAAAAAGATATTTTTGCCTCACAGTAGTTGATCACTTATAAATCATCTGTTATATCCCTTGGTGGGGCTGATCAGCAAAGAGTTAAGTTATAAATTATTTGTTTTTTACAAATTTCCAGAATTGTTTGTGATAATTATTTTTGCAGTTGTTTATAATAAATTTTAAAATTCATTTAAATTATTACTTAACAGTTTTGTATTTTTTTTAATGTTTTGCCCTTAATGTTCATAAACTGAGCTTCCAGAGGGGCAGGTCCGTATTGGTGCGGACGTGATTCAGGGGATTCAAACGAACCCCTAAAATATTTCGATTTTTTTTATCTATTTTATGGGAACCACTCACTCTAACGGAAAAGAGCAATGTTGATAATCATCTATTTAGTTGAATTTTATGCCTAGATTGCGGGAAAATGCATCACTTTACCTTCAGAAATGGTAAAATTTTCTCATGATGGGGAAGCTTCCCCCATACCCCCTGTCAAACCATCCTTTTAGAAACTCATTGTATGGCCCTGAATCAGAATACGTCACTTCTTAGAGGTGGGGGGGGGGGTTGTGTTCACAAAGAAATGAGGTAGGTCTGTCACAAAAGAGATCGCGCAGTAACCATCTATCTGAATGGATCTTTCCAGTTTATCCATCAGTCATATGACGTTATAATCAACTACAGGAGGTGTAGGATGATGTCATAATCAATTGCGTCACGAATGATGTAGGTAAGTTCATCATGAATGCTTAATTGATCACGAACTAAGCATTGTTGTATGAATTGTACATGTCTTTACTATCTAATAAACATTCTGTTACCCACTCAATTTAGTTTCCAAATATTCAACAACTTACCTATATAGTTTTCTGGAAAGTTTTTGGCAAGGAGTTCAGGGATCACTTGATCCCAACATGGGCAAAGTGTGGGTGGAGCTTACCAAAGATGGGTGTGGCTTAGCTAAAACTGGATTCCTCCATTGTCTGTCTTTCATTTACAATTTATTACACATTGTCTTGACTATTATGAAACTAATGGACCTTTCAATTTTTAGCCATGCCCCTCCCCATCCCCCCATCCCCCCATCTCTTGCTAAGCTCCACCCACACCTCGCTCGTGTTGGAATCGATCGATCTCTGAACTCCATGACTATCAACTTCCAGAAAACTATACAGGTAAGCTATTTAATATTTTGGAACTAATTTAAATGGGCGCTGTTGCTGCCTATGCCTTTCAAAATATTCAACGGCATGTTTATTAAATAATAATTCGTACATGTTGGACTATTAAGAGATAAAGACGGGCCAAGTAGAATCATTTATGACGTAATGATTATGACGTCATACTCTGGAAAGATCCATTGCGGTGGAATATGTGGCTGCCATAAGCACAACAGCTCCCAGGCAAATTAGCTTCAAAATATTCAACCTGTATAGTTACCTTGAAGTTAAGATTTTGGGAATTCATAATTCAGTGTTAAAATCAATTCAAACTGGCATATAAAGTTGGCGGGGCTTAGCTAGAAATGGGCTGGGCATGCTTAGAAATTGATCCGACAAGTCGACAGGTCCAAGTATGTGGCTGGTACGAACTGGTAAATGTTGGTTGGAACCTTGAGCAAATTTCTTCACTCCTAATTAGGGCTGTAATGACAGGTTTTGCCAGGATACACTGGACTTGATACAATGTTATTTTTTCACAAAGTTTCTTCTTAACCTGTCCATCTTATGCCACTCTCAGACTCTCAGTACTCACAAACCAATAATAAGCATATTCGGATGAAACTTAGTGAAAATGGTGTACGGGGCAGCTCAGTGCAATAAACCTTTACAATAAATGGACCTTTCCAGTTTGTCCATCAATCATATTACATCATAATCAAATATGTAATGTGTAGGATGTTGTCATAATCAATGGCATCATGAATGACATAGATAAGATAATTGATGACGGACTATGCATTGTCGTACAAATTGGATGGCTTTACTATTTAATCAATATGCTGTTGAATATTTTGAAACTATTTAGACTGGATGCTGTTAAATGGATGAAAAGTTAACCAAGCCAATTTCATTCCAAGTCTTCTGTGTTAACACTGGGATACAAATACGGCTTTCAAACACCAATGGCATTACTGGACAACATGGACCGGACACGTTGCTGATCTCAAAGCCCCAAAAGGTTCTAAGGCTACAACAGCTGTCTTCAACCAAATAGACTAACGTTTTCAGATGAACGATCTCTACCTAATGTATAAACGCCATACCAGGCAAGAGGGTAGAGTCACCTACAACCTACCAAGCTCATCAGCGAGACTGACTCAAATGTCATACAAAATGGCCCTCGGGGAGCAGATAGCTGATGTCAGCTCCGATCCAAATGAAGCCTTAACCAAAATACTGAAACCTATGGAATCATCAGCTACCAGCACTATATGTGTTCTTAAAACAACCGAACTAGGTATACTGACGACCCTCTGGTAGCAAGACTGTCAACAGAGCAGAAAGAGTTACGGCTGCGCATCTATCAAAATGGCTAAAGTGAAGACCGCACCAAAAGTACGCTGGGAGCGCAATAACATTCTGCGGCACATTAGTGAATGCTTAAATGGTCTCGCTATTCAACAAGCAGACTCCCTAGCAGATGAAATCACTGCCATGGATGATTGTCACAAAATGTTTCAGGCAGTCCGAGCCCTGAGAATTACTGAGTACACACCACCACTCACTGGATACAACTTTATCGGGACTGGCCACAGCAAAGCTGATGCGATTCGAGAATGGTTCAAGGATGAATTCACTGACCAAGTTGATGAGCCCTTGAACCCGTTCTCAGGAGACCCCAGGACATTACTAACACCACTTAAAACAGCAGAAGTTGAGAAGGCACTTAAAGCCTTGAAAAATTGACGTGTATCTGGGCCTGATGACATGAGCAATGAACTATTCAAATATGCAAGTAACATTATCTCGAAACCGATCATGCACCTAATCAATTCAGTTTTTATGCACCACCTTCCAATCAATGCTGTAGGCCAAGGCACCCTTATCGCGCCACCAAAACCCAAGAAGCCACAACCCCCCCCCCCCCCCCCACACCCACCCACAACCCCACACACACGCACGCACGCACCAGTAGTGGCCAATTGTGCTCCCCAACAGCATATGGAAAATCCTATCCAATGTTACTCTATGATGCATCCGAGACAAGATCTATTTTGGGATGACGTACACTCTAATCATGAAGGCCTCTGCCTCCTGTCAGATAACATCAGTTACCATCTTCACTCTGCAATGAACACCACCTCAGAATTACAGGATCTTTATTATGCCGGAGACACACCGTGGAGAAGATGAACCCAGCTACAATGTCAACACACCTCTCAAACCGATACTCAGTACTAAGTGAAGAAACTGTAGACATACTCAACAATGAGGCACTCAAATACACTATGAGTTGCAATGAAAACATAATAAGCTACACAACCTTGGACAAGGGAAGACATGAAAAAACAAAATACAAACACATAAGGCATAAAAAACCCATTTGAAAACACTAACTGATGAACGCTAGTACACAAGATTCGCCCTGCTATCATACTAATAACAGAAGCCTTACCAAAAAACACAAACATAAACATTAGTGAACTACAGATTGATGAGTACCATCTCTTTCTGAATAGTAATCCATCAAGAGGAGTCAATATCTATACCCAACCTGATAAGATGTAGACATTGGGCCAACGTTACCAACAGGTTGGCAGATCGCAGTTGACATTACAACGTTGGCTGTATCACTTGTTTGCCAACATTGGGCCAGCATTAGAAATTTCACATTAAATCAAACAAAATCAAATTTTAATTTTTAAATTGTTAAATTATGCTCTCTGGTGTGCTATTTGAAACATTTTCATAGATTTATGCCCGTTGGGCTCAGCGTTGGCCCAATAACGTATTGCCAACGTTGGACCAATGTTGGGCCGATGAGCACAACTACATTGGCCCAACATAGTGGTAAATGCTGGGCCAACGTTTTCTCGCTATCAGGGCATGTATCATTAAATGCTAAAAACTGAAACCCTAAATGATGACAGCTTTCAGGAATCCGTGTGGAATACATGGACGACGCAACAAAAGGAAAAAGATTCTTGTTGGTTGTATCTACAAGAGTCCTAAATCAGACGGCCCGAACAATAACAAACTCGTAAATCTACTAAACGAGGTTGATACAGCAAATGCAGACCACATTCTTATAGCAGGGGATTTCAACTTCCCATCAATTAACTGGTGCACCGGATTTTCTTCAAATGAAGACGAGGATGCATTTTTTAAAACTAGCAGCGATATTTTTCTACAGCAACTAGTTACTAATGCGACACGGACATAGAATAAATCAGACTTCGAATATTTTGGATCTAGTTTTAGCAAACAACCAAAACATCGTCCACGAAATAACCCACCTACCTCCACTAGGAAAAAGTGGCCATGCTGTTCTACAAATATCACTACATCCTGACATCTTAAGCACAAGTAAACAAATAGCTACGCCAAGGCTACTGTTGAATAAAGGACGGTATACGGTAATGAGAAAAGACTTAGGAACGACTGACTGGAATCATCTGCACGAACCTAATGCACCAGAAGTTTTAGTGCTGCAGCAATGATCGCTGTCGGAACCACCCACCCATACCAAAATATTAATAAATGCTATCATATATCATTGTGTTCCTTGAAACGTCAGGAAATAGGAAATATAGGATGACAAGCTGACCTTTTATTACAAATGGAGTTAAGAGCGTCCGAGTATAGGGGTATATGCCATCCATGTTGATAAATAAAATCTATATCTCCTGTCCTCAAATAAAATACTGTCGTCTCTTTTCAAGCTTTAATTCGTGGCATCAAGAGAGCTTACCAATTATGTGTATAGGTGGAAGTCGATGTATTTATGATAAAACTATCTGCTATTAAGCATTGAAACGGCCAGAAATGTGTAGTTGGGAGGGTGGGTGTGGGCTCATCTTTAACCATGTTTTAGTATGTTATGTTTCTTAATATGAAGGTCGTGCAGAACACTTATAACACGTAAATTATGATGGTTTCCTATGCTATCATCATCATAACTGTCAACTGTATGCAACCCGACATCTATGGTGAATGGGTTTGCACACCACATTTCACTCTCATCTGTGGACGGTGTCAGCGCTTCACAGATGCATACTCTGGTGCATGCCTGGCCATGTTGTGAGCATGTGCATTTAGATGAACAGGAATCATTGCAGTTACACACTAAATTGTTCAAGAGTTCTTAAGCAGACACCGTCTGGTTCATTAATTCTAGATATAATGTATTGTCTGCACTGACCGTATCACATCCTGTGATGCAATAGACGCAAAGCATAATGTGTATTTGTTCCTGTGTCAGTTTGTCATACAAGGAATGAACTGGAATGTATCGTCTAAGGAAAGTGTGTTTGCTCGCGTGACCAGCCTAAAAAATATGTCCTTGGCGCGAATGGATGGTCGATGATGAATCAACATTGATATAATGCCAGCGTCTGGACTAGCTACAATTATTGTTCTTGTCCCTTGAACAGCTGCATAGGCAGTGTGAAGGATTATGCGAGTATCGGCCTCTTCATCATTAGGGTGAAGTGCTGTGACATCATTCACTACAGTAGATTCCGTTATGGCAACAGCTACCTCTCCCAAGCCACCACTGGCTACGATTGATTGGTTGTCATACACTGCTTGAGCCACATTCTGCTTTAGGACTTCGGTATAGAATTTTGCCAATGTTGATTTGTTCTCATTTCTGCTAAGAAATAACTTCCAGTTTCCTCCACTCCTATTCTGTCTAGTGTGGGCGTTAATGCTATTCTCTAGGTAGCGGTCAAACACAACATTGATTTGAGTCGCTTGCCTGAGGACATATTCTATGAATGCCATAGCCATCTCAAAATAAATACTCTCTGGCAACATCTGAATAGCCGCACGACCATCTATGATAAGTGCATCTGCATTTGGTATAGTAAATATTTTTTCAGGGAGCATTTCTTCCAGCTTATACATAAATTCTGCTTTTGTCCCAGAGTGCATTATGCCATTTTCGGTGAACATGCTTAATAGTACAGGTGAATTTTCGTAAGCCATCACCCTCTCCAGTGGCACTTGTTTCTCTGCGTTTATTACCAATAGTCTAAGATACATAAATTCAGCATTCATCTTAGCACTGCGTTTGCCAATCTTAATTGTCTTTGTCATTTCACTCATCATTTTTACACCGGGACGTCTCATTGTGTCATAGAAACAGTTAACTGGTGCTGACTGGTAGAACAAGCCACGCATTGACGAATTTGTCAGCCAAAGCATCACCTTTTTCCAAAACACCAACAAGGCTTGCCTGAACATCTGCAGTTGCCATAACTCCGGTTGAAAAATTTACAAGTTGTGATGGTGGATCGTGAAGGCAGAATACGTCCAAATATGTTTCTCCAAACATTTGTGTCATCTTTTGTATATCATTACCCCCAACGCTTTATAGCTGCATTGGAAATATTGTGTGGAAGATCACAATCAGGAATGAATCTTTGGACAGAAATGTGTTTGAAAATCTTCTGACTATTAAGCTGTTATTGGCCGAGCTAAAAACCAGTGGGCAAAGGCAGAACCTTTGAACGTCAATCGAATGATTCCACCTGTTCCTTCAGGGGCATGTTCTCTGTAGTTTCCAGGGCGTAGTCCGGCCAGACAATATTAAATCTGCCATGGGATAGCTTAGTGACAAATTGTCTTTCATTTACATACTGATCAATAATCTCAGCTGGGAGTCTTCATCATGAGCAGTAAAGATGGCATGTACTTAGCATAAATGCTTCTGTTTGAAGCGAACAGCAATGGTATGAACTTCGCCTTTGCTGACTGACAAACCTGCCAATTTCCATTTCACGAAGTCGCCAAGAACATCTTGAAGCATATTGAAACTTTCTGAAGATAATCATCCCAGAGTTTGAATGATGGAGAACTTTGTCTACCTTCATCACAGAATCTCTTGATGAAGGACAGCCATGCCATTCCAATCTTAATTAACAGCCTACCTCCCCCGCACACACCCCACCCCCAAATGAAAAAACAGAATACGATGATTGATTTCAAGCTGATTTGATTATTGTTATGATATTATAAACCTCGACATTTATTAAACACGCATAAATGCGCTTTGCGAGAAAGACAATGTCGGAGCTTCTTGCTTCATAATTAAATATGCCCCACACCTTCAGAAACTAGGTCATAACATGATTTGTAATTATTTTCAAGCTTGTCATCCGTTATTTCCTTATCCTACACACTCTAGCGGTCATTTTGATTTATGGTAGTATTTATTAATATTTTGGTATGGGTAGCTCACTAACTTAGCGACTTTTTAGGCCCTTGCCGCAGCACTACTTGGAACGTCCTACACAAAACCTTGATCACAATGAAAGAGCAGTATATCCATTTGTCCAAAAAAAACGCGGTAAGAAAAAGCACCTCTGGCTTGACCATACCACAACAGAATCACTAAATAGCAAAAATCGGGAATGCAAAAGATACAATGAAACAAAGAAAACCACAGATAACGCCCTTTACAAAACTGCTAGAAACAAAGCGACAGCATGCATCAGAAAATCACAACAGACATTTGAACGTGAAGTAGCAAGTGAAAGCAAGAGAAATCCCAAAGCTTTTTGGAACTATGTCAAGAGTAAAACAGTTCTACGTGAATCAATTCGCAAGCTACATAACCCAGATAATGGCACTATGACTACAGATGATAAAGAAAAGCAAACATTCTTAACAAATTCTTCTGAAGTATGTTCGCTTCAGAAAATCTTCATTCTACACACCAATCATTAGCCCAGAAGCAATGGTATTGTACTAAAAGACATAATAATAATAATAATAATAATAATAATAATAATAATAATAATAATAATAATAATAATACCTATTGCCATCGAAAATAAATTGAAAGGACTCAATCCCAATAAAAGCAATGGTCCGGATAAAATACCAGTGAGATTATTAAATGAAGCGGCTAAAGAAATTAGTACACCACTATGCATAATCTTTAACAAGTCTTTGGAAGAAGGCATATTACCTGAAATCTGGAAAATGGCAAATCTATGTGGCATACACACAAATGGTTCCAAAAATGACCCAAGCAACTGCAGGCCAATCAGTCTCACCTCTACCTTATGTAAGGTCTTAGAGGTTTTTTTTATAAGAGATAGCATTGTACATTTTCTAGAAACAGCCAATCTATTTACCAAATGTCAGCATGGATTCAGACATAATAGATCATGTAAAACTCAACTACTAGAATACCTCAAAGATATAACAGCCACACTTGACTCAAATGAACCTGTCGAGGCATTATATTTACTTTGCAAAAGCATTGAACACCGTACCACACCAATGACTCCGAACAAAGCTGAGAAACTATGGTATTGGCGATAACATAGCAAGATGGATAGGAAACTACCTAGCTAACAGAAGTGAGAGCGTAAGGAGAAATGACACAACATCAGACTGGATTGAGGTGACCAGCAACGTGCCACAAGGAAGTGTCCTGGGACCTATACTTTTTCTGATATATATAAATGACATACCTGATGGACTAACCTGCCATAAAGATGTATGGCAACCCAGCTACCAGTAAGATTCAGGACAACATAGACAAAGTATGTAAGTGGTCACAGATATGGCAACTGTCTTTCAACGCAGATAAAACGCATGTCATGCCAGATAGACCCGATATGCATCCTGCATCAACGTCAGATGTAGAAAAAGACTTGGGAACACATATTGACAGAAGCCTTTCAGTTGATATACATATAGGGAATATCGTATCCCAGGTGAATAACATTAGGACCAATCAAGAGAACATTTACCAACATTGACCCATCTACTTTCACGCTCTTGTACACATCTCTAGTGAGAGCTATTCTCAAATATTGCAACTCGGCATGGTCATCAAGATTGAAAAGGCAATCACAGCTATTAGAAACATAACGCCGAGCAACAAAACTCGTCCATCAACTCAAAGACTATAGCTACACGGAAAGACTTGAATCCCTAAATCTAATGTCACTGAAATATAGACGATTTCGAGGAGATATAATTGAAACATTCAAGCTCATCAGGGATCTATATAATATTGATAAGGACTACTTTTTCTAGCCATCCAGTATTACACAGACCAGAGGGCATAGGTTCAAGCTCAACATAAAGCGCAGCAACAAAGATATTCGTAAGCACTTTTTCGCTAACAGAGTGGTACCACAGTGGAATTCACTGCCGGCTACAATAGTCGAAGCAACAACAGTTGAATTATTCAAAAGCAAACTAGATATCTACTTCAAAGAAAGATCATTTGAATTCGACTGAACAGACATACGTATACCAGCCCAGCATCGTTATATAAGTCTCTGCTTCCACGTCCGCATTTTGTGCTAGCATGAAGCAACACTAGCGTAGAGAAGGGGATTCGGATAGCGACAAACAGAAAATGAAAACAACAGCAATATGGCCTCCACAAGCCAGTATGCAAAGAAATGTTCGGCTCGGCAGGGTGTAACCATGAGTGTAGGCGGCACACCGCAGCTGACATGGAGAACACCCATCTGCGCCACAAATCAGTGTTGGCCCCTGCCGCTCCGATGTCAAGATTTTAAATTTTCATATTAAATTAAAAGATGATCTGGTGTTCATTTTTTGGTCAATTTGGCGGATGATGTTGCTGTCATAGATATCAACATCATCAACCAAACTGTTGAAAAATGTACACTGGCTTCTTTGTTATTTACACAGCAAAAGATAGAATCTGGACATCGGAGTGATAAGAGTTAAACTCTTAAAATCATTCGAGATCATTCAAGAACAAACTAGATATCCATGAAAGAACTTTTGAATTGGCCTGAGCAAGCCACACTACAACACAAACACTGAGGCAATACGAAGCCAATGGCTAATGCCTCTTAAAATGATGATCATGATGATGATGATGATGATGATGACTTCACTGGATCGTGTCAAAGTGGCTTCAGACATGGACGCATCTGTACAGATATTATATGGGCTCAACGAATTGCTTGTGTTGGTAGTCATGTCCAAACACTGGGATTCGAGAATGGTTCAAGGAACAGTACACTGACCCTTGCACCCGTTGTCAGGAGACTCCAGGACATTACTAACACCAATTAAAACTTATGTGCGGGAAATTCCACAAGCTCAACTAACCCCAGCCCCAACACAACCACCACCCCCCCCCCCCACACACACACCCCACAACCACCCCAAACCTCTCAGACCCACACCCACCCACCCCACCCCACACACACACACACCCCACCCCACACATCCCACCCCCGCCCCCTTCCCCAGTGTCAACATCGGGTATGCCACTAAAGATGGAACATGCCGATGACGTGGACTTCATAGATGAGGAAAGGAAACCCTTTGATGAACTTCTCCCAATAGCTGCAAGCAAACTAAAAATTGAGAATCTCTTTATGAATGAATCCAAAACAGAGTTCACCCACATATACCTATCTATAAAGTATGAAACTAAAGAAAATGACCATCCACTTCGTGGTGGCGAACCATGGAGGAAAAGTAAAATCCTGTGCTCACTGCTTTGCAGTACTGCTGACATTGCTGCACGCTGCGTCATGGGAACATTGCTTTGCATTCCTTCCGGAAGCTATGGATTCGTAGATCAAAAATGCCCTTGATAAAAAGACTACATTTATACAATGCAACCTGTAACAGCTGGGCAGCTCCAAACGCAGCTCTAGACAAACTTGATCCCTGTCCCGGCAATTACCTACACGCTATCACTGGACACCGATGGCCAGACAGCATAATTGCCAATGATGCACTATACAATATATTTAATACGTCGCTGCTGTATGTAAAAGTCGCCTAGCAAAGACGGTCCATGTTTGGCCATGTACTAAGGATACCAGAAGACACACCAGCACAGAGATCCTTGGAATCCTCCCTACTCGAAGCCAGCAAATACAAAGTCAGGAGAGAACGTCATTGCATAAATCTCCTAAACGTGCCACGAGGTGACCTCAAGAAAGCAGGACTCGGTACACTCAAGTCAAGAATGGACCTAAGGAAGCTACGGATTTCGGCTGAGGACAAGACATGACGGGTAAAAGCGAAGTAGGACTGATTGCAGCTGTAGGATGTTTCTACTACTACAGCCACCGAATACAGTAATCTTACATATGCTAGGATCCATGCATAAATATGCTCCATCCAGTATCTGACCATCTGTCTGTGTGTCATCCAATGTTGACATGCTGCAGAATTTCCGGCAGATATAGATGAAACATTGTCAAGATGTTCCTATGGGCATCAAGTACATGCATTGTGAGACTTTAATTCGATGAAAATCAACAGGGTTATCACCCCTGAAAATCGCCTCAAGTATGTGGCCCAATGGGGAAAGCTATTTGGTGGCGCATTTTATCATATTTAAATGGTGGGTGGCTACCTTTAGACATACTCTACAACCCATATAAGAACTAGGTCAATCTGACTTAATTTCTGATTTAGTTATTGGAAACAATAGTAAATTTTTTAGGCAACACATTGCCCTTTTTCACATACAGCAACCAAACTTGGTATGTGGATACACTGTAGGATAAATGTATGTACGGTATCAAAGGTAGGTCAATATGACCTGCTTTTCACGGTCCAGTGAACATCATGGACAATCCCTGACCAGAATGTAGTTTCAAGAGTTTTTCATATACAGGAACCAAATTTGGCGTGTCGGTGCATTGTTGACTAATGGTGTCATATGTCAAATGTAGGTCAGTGTGGCCTTTTCATGTCTAACTGAACATCATAGAATATTGCTATCCAAAGTATTCCTGTCCTTGGGAGGGGGGGGGGGCGTAAAGTCGTTGGTCCCGTCTCGTGTGGTGTTTGTGCCATGGGTGTGTGTAAAAGAACTCACTCTGCCAGGCCCTGCATCAAGAGCTCAGTTGTGAATACACTCTGATAGTGTAAATAGTAGATGTTGGATGACAGCCCTGCCATCAGTATCTCCAAGATGCCATAGCAGATGCCTGTAAGACGCTTAACTAAAAGGATGGATGGTACAGATGTATGCATACTGGACCTCACTGTGTGGCATAGTTGGCAACACTCTCTAACCAACCTACGCCACATCTGTCAGGGACACTGTTGGTGACTCCCTGGATCGCTACCTAGACTGTCTGTAAATGTTTTACAAATAATTGTAGAAATGCCTGAAGGGCTGTGGATATGTGTCCAGAAACATCATTCAGTGTCGTCAGTCTGGGTGGTGCTCCTAATTACGAAATACAGTGCAATGGACCTTTCCATTTTAGCTATGCCCCGCCCATCTCTAGCTAAGCTCCACCCATACCTCGCTCATGTTGGGATCGATCGATCTCTGATCTCCCTGACTATACATTTCTAGAAAACTTAATAGGTAATTAAAGCTATTGAATATTTTGGAACTAATTTGACTGGGCGATGTTGCTGCATATGGCAGCAACAGCGTCCAGTAAAATTAGTTTCAAAATATTCAACAGTATGTTTAGTAATTAGTAAGAGACAGAATTCGTACAACATGTCATCATAATCAACTTTGCGACTACTAAGAGTTAAAGATGGGCTATATAGAATCATTTGTGATTATGATGTCATCCTACACACCGCGTAGCTGATTATGACGTCAGATGATAGAGGGATATGCGTGCAATGTCAATTGATTCAAGAGTTCACATATATTCATCAAACTTGGTGTATGAATGCATATACCTAGCCTAAAGGTGGATCATGGATAAAAAATAGGTCAGTATGATGAACCATAAAGGATGAAAGATGACGATATATTTGATAAGAGATGGAAAACTATCCAGTTGAAGAGGGTGTGCCAACAAAATGAACAACTATGTGTTTTGATTTAGAATAAACTCATTAATCACTAGGGAATTATATTATTTACAAGATGAAACAATGATTTAAAACCATAACAATACAAGAACACATGATGAATTTGCGGCAGAGTGCACTCTGTTCGAGGTAAACCAAATGTATCATTGTTAGCCTACCTGGCATAACGCTAACTAGGTATTATCCAATCAAAAGTCTCCACCATACTACTCAGATGTTGTCCAATCACAGGTCCGCTCAATCTCCCCCCCCCCCCCCCTGTACTACTCGACTCCTCATAGGTTCACACTGCATAAAACACAGTTCCCGTACGTATATATTTTATACTGAATTTCGATTCGGAGTACAACAGTTACTTACTATGCTGTGCATGAAGCAAATACGTAAACACTCGCATCACCAAACTCTCCAGACTGGCGTGCGTGCGTGCGTGCGTGCGTGCGTGCGTGCGTGCGTGCGTGCGTACGTGCGTGCGTGCGTGCGTGCGTACGTGCGTGCGTGCGTGCGTGCGTGTGCAACAAAGATTACCTACATTATGGAAGGTCAATTAAATCCACTACATGCGTTGTCATGGAAAGTCCAACAGCTTGCATCAAGGCTTAACATTCGCCAGCTTACCAGTGCTGCACGCTAAGTGAGTACTACCAAAGCTAGCAGTAAGTACCTGGAGGTGGAGTCTCACAGGAACGCTGTATCGGTGTATGGAATAACACCTCAGTCAAAGGTTGAAAAGCAGCATGAAGTGGGAAGCATTTGCGACACCAATGAGACATGTATTGGTCCCACGATAAATAATTGTGAAGCACCACCGACTGCCATGGAGCAGACAATTATTTTGGCATATCCATAGCCAGGCATGAGCGTCATTGAATCATTTTCAATAGATCATGCATGCTTTATGGGCAATAGTAATGATGGTTTGGGTCTGAACACCCCTACAAACAACGCCCACGAACATAGCTTTCTCTGCCAAGACTGAGACGATTTGGCCTATGTAACCATGAGCAAAACGCTACCAGTTAATGCACATGGCAGGCCTCGCAGTCCACCTATGGCTGACTCACAGGAACAGGCAATAGAAGGCCTAGAAACCATTATCACTACCTTAGGGGGTTGAGGCAGCAATGGCCGCAATGGCACAGTTGCTAGCTACAGATGCAGCAGCATCAGAAAAAACAAGCTAGTACTGATAGATTAAACATTGCCAATGCTAGGTGAATGGATCATAAAATAAAGCCAGAGGCTGCCAGTAATAACGCCACGCTACCAGAGCTTGAATCTAGTCATGCTTTGAAGCCTCTTTCAGGATATTACCATTCAGTGGGAACACCAACTTCGACTGGTGTCAGACATGGTGTACGTCAGCGCATGGGCAAACGTTGGTGTGGATGATATTAGTGCTCCAATTGGTGACCATCACTTTGTTGATACGAACAGGTATTCTGCTCCTTTAAGAGTGTTAGGAACATGGTCATTCGAAAAAAGTTTCCTTGGCATCTTGTCTTTGCTTATAATGAACTGTATATCAGGGGTATAAAGCAATTTTGCTTCTCGTTTCCAAAAATCGACTGTTACCTTCCTTCTTCTTATGTCAGCATAAGCATCCTATTTTAGGAGCACACTGAATCCTCAGGTAGTTAAGTCAACAATGTGATGGTAATTAGAATTAGAGTTAAGTCAGAGTAGACAATGAGTTAGTTCAAGAATAAAAAGAAAACAAGAATATGTGAACAAAGCTAAATTTGCCATGGTGCAATGTGAGGCTTGTAGGACCAGCTTAGAGGTCCAGTACCTGCTGCGCTCTTTCCGAATAAGCTTTTTCCACTTGACCTTCTCGGATCTGTTGTCTATAAATATATGTACTTCTTGGAGAGAGTACATATCTAAGAGGATCGATGTGCGTATTAGAAAGGTGTTGACATTGATACGTAGATGATATTGGCTCAATAACAACTGGAATATTGTCTCATTTTCACAGTTTAGAATTACATATAATAAAGTACGCTGTCTCTTATGAAGTTCAGCATCGAGCGACAATGCTCCAAGAAGAAGGTAACAGGCTGCAGTTGCAGTTCTTGTTGGAAGGGATTGGATTTTACTTAGGGTGTCCACATGAATGTTGTCTAGGGATTTGATGTGTTTTGTTCAAAGGAAGTGTTTCTAGGCTATATAACATGTGGGGTAGAGCATAGGTTTTGGGGTTTAACCCATTGGTCCCATGTAGGCCAGTGTTCATGAGGGAATATAATGTGCGTCTTGCTAGACAAACCTGATCCTGAATGGTTATTACAGATTCCTTTTTAGAAGTTCTCGTAGCACAGAGATGGGCCACCTAACATCCACTCGGAGTGACTTTTATTCTTTTCCTTTGAGGCAGTTGAATTCTTCCATATTAAAGAACTTTTAGTTGAGTTTATGTTAAAGCGACGCTGGCATGAGTAGATATGGGCTTAGTTTAACATTCCTTGTAGGTCAGCTGAGTGCTGTGTTAGCAATAGGACATCATCAGTACATGTAGAGCATCCTGCATATGTTGTCCCGATAGTGAGGCCAAGATTATGTCTTCCTTGTTTTGCCGATGATGATATAATTCTGGAACTCTGCATATACTACTACATCAATCATAGCTGTGAGTTCCTGTTGAAAGTTAAACTGTAACCTCAGTGCCCCCTGCTCTGTCAGGTAAATATTGTTACCGCTTGGTAAATCTGGTGGAAAAACTTGAGCAAAGAATGTAAATTCTTGAGCAAAATCCTCCAGTGTTATAGGTGGGCCATGATCATCAAATAAAGCACACGTTCCATAGAAGAGGCTGAGATAGTCTCGTAGATGATTAAGCCCGTGTAAAGCTGAAAGCTCCAGAGTTAACTGCTCTGACGAGACTTGTTTACCATTTAGAAACCATCCAACATAATTAGCATTTCCATGTGAAAATTTGAACGCTATTTTGCTGAAATCTATGTTGAAAGCAGCATTGTTAACGGTACCCACTATGAGTCGCAATTGTAAATCTCGCAAGAAAAATGTGATCAGTGTTATAAGACTTCAAGCCTACAGGAATTGTGAAAGTCTTAATTACTGTCCTAGTAATGGGATATAATGCAGGTGCTCCCTGTAATGCAGCTACTTGCGCAGTTATTAAGTCAAATGTTAGTTTAACATTTCGAATATTGAAGGCTCTCCCTTCAATTTTTACATTATATATTTGGTCATCGTTCCTCATCAACGAAAATGCGTCCTTGCTTCTTTGCAGTGAAATTCAGAGAGAAACAGAATTTAAGACATAGCAATCTGTCATAAAAATCTCTGGATGTATCCTTCCCATAATCTTGACAGGTTTTCTAAAGCATACTCGCTCTCGCTGATCAATATAACCACTGTTCACATTTGTCATGGTATCATGTTTACCAGGGCTATCCATAGTCCATAGGATTGATGAAAGCTGTGAGCGAGGAACATCACTCTGATAAGAAAAAGAGTATGAATGTAAGAATGGAATCGGTATGTATTCCTTGCATCTGAAATATGCTTTCCATTCAAACCGATATCAACTTGTTAGACAAGCGAGTGAAGCCAAAGATTTACTGGTGAAACTTCTTGAACCGCTAAAAATTAACCTTTCCTACCGCAGTAACTTTGACAACCTTTGCTCTAAGGTAAATATAACTTTGTGACAAATCCAAGTATTTTTCCCATTTCCACAAATGAAAAACTCAATAGGTGCAGAGTCAGAAATCATTGTTACAGGTTGATAAAATTGCCACCGTCTACTATCCATTGAAAACCGCTAAGTAACCATCAGCTTGAGCCACATAATAATTTCTCAAAGCCCTTGCATCAGGATTACATAGAGCTACTATTTCCTCACTCTTGTCTCGCTTCTCTCAGAATAACTAAATAACTTTTGGCAATGCAGAGTTGTTATAATCACAATGCATTATACTGAGTTAGAATCACTCAGTAAGTTCTCCCTGTTAAGCTTTTTAATCCTTGAAGTCGGTAAAATATATCTTAATGAAGCCCAGCAAAAAGCATTCCAAAGTATCTTGTCCCTATTATTCAAGTGACAAGTTTATTACACACGTTAGAACAATCATATAAATTATGCATACTTGATTTCTTCACTAGAGACCTTTGACCTGCAACAAGTCCATAATCTTGTTGTGTTCACTGACATGGCTATTAATTCTATATGTTTATCATAGAATTTTCATTAACCCAAACGTTGAAAAATTTGATGGATATCTGACCCATTTCACAAAGTATTTATGTCTACCCATCATGTCTAGTTTTAGTAATTCTTTCGATACTATATAATGTATTTGCATCAATCCCTCTCACTTTCTGTAGATCTGCTCCATAAAACCTTCCAACTACAGATTGATTATAATAATCCATCAGCTTAAATGAATTCTTCTGATGCAGTAGTTGTGTCTTTGGAGAAAATTTCTTCACTCCATACGGGTAAATACCCTTTCTTAAAGGGAGCTTTTAATTCACCCTTTCTCACTTTATCGCCAGACTAGAGATCAATCATACATTTGGTGGATTTTTCAGCTTGCAAAGAATTTTGCCAAGCTATAAATTTGTTTCCTCGATGAACATAAATAGTTTCAAATCTGTAGTTGCATGAATAGAACTATTATAATATTTACAATCCTAGGGAGGATATTGACATATATCAAAGAATTTGTATAACTAATATACAACCAGATCGTCTTCTTTACTGTTCTTTGTACATGTTCAGCAACGGCTGCATCTGTTTTGCTTTATGAATCCCCGTTTCTTTTGCCGTTGCTAAAACGTGGTGTTCACAAACTCCCCTCTATGCTCTGGCAGGCCGTCTGCCCATAGTTTTCAACAATGTTTCAAATGCCTTGCATAGGTCTGTCAATGTTTGGAGTGCATAGGTATTACGCAGAGATATTTAGATAGGACATATATCATAAAAAGCAGAAACTTCATAATGTCATTTTCACTAGTTAGCACAACTATATTACTAAGATCTACTTGCCATAGTCCATCTACAGCTGATACTTTGATTCTTTCATGCTTAAACTTGATTCTGCATGGTTTATGTAAAGTATAAGGTCACTCACTCGAGAGTCAATCTTTAACTTGGCGTCGTGTCACCTCGCCTTTGAAAGGTTTATACAGCTTTTCAATTCGTCCAGATTTCGCCATTATATTAGGTTTTCTATCCACTTCACCCATTATTAAAATGGCGCATTGGCTCAGTTGGGAAAACCGTTGTGCTGCACATGCTAGGAATTCCAATCCAAAGAGCAGGGTTCGAACCTGCATTCAGGCAAGTGATCAAGGTGTAGAAAGCTGCCATTCCATATGTCAATCACATGACACATCCTTCGTGGGGGGTGGGGGGGTTTGTAAAACCGTCGGCCCCCATCTCGTGTGATGTCTGTGCCATAGGGGACGTATAAGAACTCACACTGAGTGGCAGGACCTGTATCAGGAGCTCAGTTGTGAATATGCTCTAATAGCGTAAATAGAATGCAGATATATGTCCTGCCATTAGTGTCTCCATGACGCCATAACTGACGCTTACAGTAGTAGAAGTATAGG
Organism: Chaetoderma sp. LZ-2023a; assembly: GCA_034401795.1. NCBI lineage: Eukaryota > Metazoa > Mollusca > Caudofoveata > Chaetodermatida > Chaetodermatidae > Chaetoderma > Chaetoderma sp. LZ-2023a. The sequence continues at coordinate 47,934,305 of CM067361.1, forward strand.
TGGTGATGCTAATGTTGATGCTTACAGTAGTAGAAGTACAGGTGGTGGGGAATAGCCAGATTGGATGTCACTGCAGGCATAGCTGGCACCCTGCTCAAATCACTCCAACATTGGAGGTTCGCCTGAAGGTCTGATCCAGAGGTGGTAAATACAATACAAAACCTTACAATGCTTTAACCAGCTGGGAGGTTTACGTTCCTGAGATCTAGATCGATTAGGTGATACAGATTGATGTTTCGATTATATAGGAGTTTTTTATTTGCGTATGTCCTTAATGACTGAGTCAAGTCAGGGCGAGTCCTTCATCGCTAACCTTTTGTATCTCCTTCCATCACTGAACATTTCCAACGACTTGTCTAGGGATATTTATTGAATTCAGGAAATTGAAAAATGTATTTTCTGCTTCAGATCGTCATTTTGAAACAAATTGTTTACCACGAAATTGTCCATGACTAGCAACTCTTGAAACTTGCACAACAATATTGGTTTTCAGAAAAAATTTACCTTGTATTGGAACGTGATTGTTTCCATCAACTGACATTCTTTCATTTTGTTGTAGAATGTTTAATAAACCTTTAGTACATGTTTTTAGGTAAGAAAACTCTTGAAATGTCGGGTCAATATGATCTGCTGCATGTAGAATATCCAGACTACTAGAGATACATTCTAAATTTATGTGATTCTTGGGAATAAAGATCGGCTTTCCTCCAATGGTGACTATCACTTCGGCCAATAATGTTTTGCATTTCATCATCAGGCTTTCTGTAATTAAGGATTTGCAGTTAATGAATTAACTTTCAGTTCCTCTCGCATGTTATTCACTAGTTTGTGAGGTACGATTGTCATCTTTTGAGCATATTCCATTATTTCACTGTCAACCAAATATTTTTTCCCCAATTAAATGAGTAATGGTTCTTAGAACAGCTGGTAATATCAAATACAGAAAACCACCTCTGTACAATCGTCTTTTCAAGGAATTGACAAATTCTTTCTGCCCAGTTTCTGCAGTGCATCTGCATGTTTAAAAGGCTTCATGTGTTGTTTCTTAGAGATCATGATATTACCCAGAATGCATTCAAACAACATTCACAAATGACATTAATCATTGGAAAGTCAGCATGTTTTATAATTTTCTTTTTTGTGGGTCTCGTCTTAGCTAAGAATCATCACACATGCTGAAATCGCTGTATATACTTCTTAGCCATGAATGATACTGCTTTCAATGTCTTCTCCTAACATGTAAGCAGACTATGCTTAGTATGGCCACATCCTCAAATGGTATATTTACACCAAAGCTATTGGGTAATAGCATCTCTATCATATTAAAGTGGGATTTTGCAACAGGTGTGTACTGAATGTCTGCAATAGACTAGTCACATATGTCTTTGCCACAGCCAATTAGCAGCATTTTCCACAGTAGAAGTGTTGTTTTGTAAGACTTTACTGAGTGTGCTACAACGATGGAATAACTAAATAGTTCACCACTGCCCATTGGGAAACCGGGAATGCCATTTGTTGGACTAGGTCCCTATTGATGTCTATATTTAGGCCAACTAATTCCTAGAAAGTTAGCTAAGGTTTCATCAATCTCCAGTCTAATACTTCTATTGGCAATAAGAACTGTCATCTCATGACCCTTTTGGTTGAAGTACTTTATACATACTATAGATTTAAATACAGGAATATAATGTATTGCTTCATGTAGGCTATCAACCACATTCTTAGTAGTGTAAAACCACCTTCATGTCTAACTGTTGTATTGATTCCTCATGTGTTATTAATCTTTGTCATCTTTAGACTGATCCCTTTATTAAATGTCAACCAGCTTCTGTGATAAATTACAACTTTCCAATTGTCATTCTCAAAGACCATAGGTTTGTTTAATTTTGATTTGTATTCAGCAATCATGTTTTCAAGATAGTAGTCAAAGGAAGTATTGCTAGGTACAGTTATGCAGAAGTGATCAACTCCCTCATCCATTTCTGTTTTAAGTTATGCACTATACAAATCTCACTTGGTAGAATCTGTGAATGCAAACAGAGCTCTATCATATGGGTGTGTTCTGTTTGAAATCTGTAAGTAGAAATTAATGAGAATTGCTCATCACATATGTATAAACTTCTTGTAAACAATGAACATTGCCGGGGGAACATCTGTCTAGCAAGGGTACTGATACTGGAGGCATCGCATGAATTTTTCAAAATTATCAAATAATGGCAATTGGTAAAGATATCTCCGCATATGTATGATTACTGTATTCTGGGGCTGTAGTAGTAGTAGTAGTAGTAGTAGTAGTAGTAGTAGTAGTAGTAGTAGTAGTAGTAGTAGTAGTAGTAGTAGTAGTAGTAGTAGTACAAGTCTTAAGTCAGAACTAAGTAGTAGTAGTAGTAGTAGTAGTAGTAGTAGTAGTAGTAGTAGTAGTAGTAGTAGTAGTAGTAGTAGTAGTAGTAGTAGTAGTAGTACAAGTCTTAAGTCAGAACTAAGTAGTAGTAGTAGTAGTAGTAGTAGTAGTAGTAGTAGTAGTAGTAGTAGTAGTAGTAGTAGTAGTAGTAGTAGTAGTAGTAGTAGTAGTAGTAGTAGTAGAAACATCCTACAATCAGTCATTCTTCACATTTGACCACTGTATCTTGTCCTCAGCCAAAGTCTTTATCTTCCTCAGGTGCATTCTTGATCTGAGTGTATCTGAGTCCCGTTTTCTTGAAGTCACCTCGCCGAATCTTGGTGTTTTCCCCTTTATGGAGCACGTGTTGGACAATATGAATCACACAGTCTTTATGATGAGCCTGTTTTGTAAAAAGCCTTGTAACTCGCTCATCAACGCTATCCAGTAAGTTATCAATTTCAATAAGTGTAGCAGTCGTTCCATCAAGACAAAAATTCAAAATCTCTTGAAATTCAGCATTTTTATAAAGAGAATTATATCCAGAGTAGCAGGCTCTGTAACACCAGATAATTCTCTCAGAACATGGGAAGAAAAGCGATCTTTGCTTTACTATCAATAGTTTAACTAATTCATTTTTTCAGACCAAGTTGGACTGGCGACTATTATATTTTAAGGGTGTGCAGATTGCGCTAGTCAATTCCATTTTTGCTTCTCACAAAAACAAAACAACATATGAAAGGGAAAAACAAAGAAGACAATAGGTGTTTTTTTATGTTTTTTAGTTTTTAGTACAGCAAAAATCCTGTAATATAAAAGATAAATATCCTAGCTAAATTTAGGACTATTTGTTACTTTATGGGCACTTTAACTAACTGGAGCTGTAGCTACCATTTTAGATAGATATTTTCTGGCTCCATTATATCAGGCTGTATTGTATTTGACGGTGCGCAATTGTTGGTATAAAACCATTCTCATAATGCTAACGCCTACTTTTCATATACTGCACACCTTCTCCCTAATATGCATCCAGATATCAAGCTTAGTTACTGTATAACAAAAGCTGTTGAAACTACAGCCTGGGCAAAAGTTTTCTGTAATGTTCAATGAACCATGAAATGTATGTCAGAGATAGATCACCTAACCTACTTTACATACCCTGCACACCAGCTCACTAAAATGCATCCGCATATCAAATTTAGTTCCCGTATACTATAAACTCTGGAAACTACAGCGAGGACAAAATTGTCTGTAATGTTCAATGAACCATGAAAGCTATGGCAAAAGTAAGTCACCACGACCTCCTTTCCATAGACTGCACACATTCTCCCTAAGATGTATCCACATATCAAGTTTAATTCCCGTATTAAAAAAATCTTAAAACTACAGCCGTTACAATAATCTTTGGCAATGTTCAATGAACTGTGAAAAGTAGCTCAAAAGTAGGTCAGGCTGACCTACTTGTCATACATTGCACACTTTCTCGATAAGATGCATCCACATAGCAAGTTTTATGGATTGGCAAAAGTGGCTTTTCTGGTCAGTGTTTGTACAAACACGCCACATTTTGTCAGTCCATGTACTGCCGATTAACCACCACCCCCCCCACCCCACCCCCACCCCCCCCCCCCTCTCCCCCCCCCTCCCCCCACCCCAGCCCGCCCCTCCCCCACCCCCTGACCCTCCCCCAATCAATCACACACACCCATCAATCACACACACACCCCCAACCCCCCAACCCCACCCACCCCACCCCTCCCACCCCCAAACCACCCACCCCACCCCACCCCACCCGCCACCTAAAACCAAGTGACTTGGGGGAATGGGCCAATGAAAAAGCATGTCTACCTCACACTCTTACTCCTTACACAGTAATAAAGAGTCTATTCTCTTTTTGATAATATGTGTTTCCCTTGGGGGAGGTACATGTATACACGACTTCTCTGAGGCCTCTGTTTATTAGATTGTTCTAGTATGTATGCTAGAGTTCTTTGTACGCGTTTTGTGGCATACGCCTGAGGTTTGATCAAAGCAGCAATTAGTGCATCTATTTTGATTAATCATATGATATTCTGACAAAGCAACCGATTTGAATCCAAAGAAAGTAGTATTCATCCATACACCAAATCAATAGCATGAATAATAGACAAAGAAATGCCTGATAACGCAGGTTGCGGGGCCGGTACTGGAACAATACGGGGGCCGTATTAACCAGGTATTGGCCCAGAAGCCTGGGTTATTAGGGATCGTTAATCGCTTAGTAAACGCGTGGAAAGATATGAAGCGGGAGGATTCGATATATTAACCCGCTGTCTTTTACATTATCGGACACAGTAAGATTTATTGAAACAACTCGCGCAACATAACGTACACGCCGCACAGCTCAGAAATAGCTTAGTACGTTTCCAGAACAAAAACAGAATTATGTTAGGCCTAGTTAGTTAATGTTCTGTTGACTATTTTGAACACAAGACATTGGACAGAATCTTCCAATCCAATTTTGTTCAAAATATTTATTAATACGTTTTATTCTGTTCCCAAGCCGTGCTGTAGCAGTTTTACCTTAAATTACCTATACTTGTTATATATCTCTGAATCATATCAGTGAGCATTTGTACGCATGATTTGATGACGTCATCAACACAAGTGGGCCTACATCTAGATCGTTGACGGCATGACATATGTAGATTAGAATGAGGCATCTATTACACTATCACGCGTTGACGCTGTTTTAAGATTATAGGATGATAGATATATGGCACTAACCGGTACTGACTACGTAAGGAATTTCTTTATATTAGGTAGCCTAATGGACATTTCCGTCGTATGACGCCTAACCAACTGCGTGACGTGTGCTGCCATAGGCAGCAACAGCGCCGAGTCAAATTAGTTTCAAACTATTCAACAACTTACATTAGTTTTTCTGGAAATTGATAGTCAAGAAGTTCAGGGATCGATCCCAACACGAGCTAAGTGTGGGTTGAGCTTAGCTAGAGATGGGCGGGGCATAGCTAACATTGGATGCCTCCATTGTCTTACGAAATGGCTGTTGGATACAATAAAATGATGGTTCAATAAGAATGGCGTTGATCCGAGGATCCCCTACAAAGAAGTAGGCCCATAATTAGTTTTTTCCGGGCCCATGATCAGATGGTCTGCTCCCCCACCCACCCCCTCCCTAAGGGGTACGAAATAATATATTACAGAGGTGTAGGAACGTGCTTGAACCTGGGGCGGGGAATAAAGTACGCGTTGGGTCAAAACCTAGCGAGCGCCATGGGGATATATAATGGGAGAGGAAAGCCCTGCCACTACAACCACCACCATCTCTATCCCCACCCACCCTACCCCTGTTCCTACACCTATGTAATAGCCTACAAAGTAAAGAGATAATACGTGATTATGCGAATAAAATGTTTCTAGTGGTGGATGCTAAACTCAGTTAGGCCACTCAATGGAATGTGTACAATTATTAAAAACGTAAACATGAATTTGATTGCAGAATTTACCACCGTTCAGCTGAGAACACGAAAGTATGTACATTTGATCGCTACGTCTACAACTGCTTTGTGCGCTTTCTTTGATGTCTCGCTTGCGCTTTGTGTGATTTCGAGTTGGTGTAGGGCGTGCGGATCGCTGATAGGGCCTATTGTGTCTGAAACAGGCGAACTATTTAGAATATTTAACCCAAAAGGCCAAACACTAAAATTCCTTTCGATTTAATAATTATTATATTGAAAGTTTTGAAACTAATTGGACTGTGAGCTGTTGCTGTTCCACAGCAACATGTTCCTGTTAAATTAGTTTTAAAAAATTCAACAGATTACCTGTAGGATATTGTCCTGAAATTATGATTCTGGGAATTCAGGGTTCAACGGTTTGAGATTGTCCTAAATTCTTTCTAACAGGACTGTTTAGTAAATAACTTACATCATCATGCCAAGAAACTGGTGTGCGCACCAAAATTTATAGAAAATAAACAAATAACAACAAATATGTGTGACGAAATTTCTGTATACGAATTTGTATGTTATAATAATACATAAAAATTATTAGAAAGAAGATATGGTATTCTGTCTGCTAAATTTGTGCAGACTACATTTTCCATGGGGTATAACCCTGGATATGCTGAATATTTTGAAAACAGTTTGACTGAAAGTTGTTGGTGGCTCTTTAATTTTATTTAACCATTCGAACCCGGAATACCAAATGCGCCAATATATGAACAATTCCTTGTACCATACCACGCACCTTAATCATTGTATAGGTCGAAGTCCAATTCTTTCAATGATAGGACTCACGCAAGGTAAGCTGCTGAATATTTTAAGACTAATTTGGCAGGACCATGTGGCTACGGCCGGGTCTATAAACAACAAAATCCGCCGGTCAAATTAGTTTCAAAATACCTAATATAATATTTCTTAGGTAATAAACGTATTGTCCTGTCTATAATATGTAAGTTTTACTAGTGCACCGAGGCGCGGTATCATTCAGAATTAATGTATGCATAGAACTGAGTGTGAAGTGGATAAACTAGAAAGAACGGAAAATAATTTTTCCAAAACCTTTTTGAAGGAACCGTGTAGATCCTTTCTGTCAATTTAACCATTTACTGGGAAATTCGGCCAGAAGTGGCCTCTGTGCAGTGACCTTAAGGAATGTACATTTTCCGGCCAAGAGAAGAATATTTTTTTAATTTGCCACTAGAATGAATCATTATAGCGGTAAATTTTCAATAAATCTTGTTCTCTTGGTCTGCAAAAGGACATTGGTTCAGCAAAAGCTGTGATTTTCGTGACCATTACGCTGTAATCTTCAAGGCGGACAAAACTGTCTCTGAAGTGATGCCGATTTGCGGGATAATAGAACGGTATTTTTTAAAATAGTCTTCTCTTGTGCTGCAAAAATTATTGTTTTGTTGAATGATCTTGAACATTAAATGGTTGATTGACATGGGTAGTATGTTGAGCACTTAGAGGCGCTGTGGACACACGAGGGAGTAAAACTGGTTATCTGAAATGTGTCTCCAGACGAACAACTACAACTTGCATTATGATTGTAATTTAAATATTCGTGCATATTTCAGATTAAAAAGAGACTTTGTTAAGGAAAGATTTGTTTTATGATTACATTCAAATGGCAAATTGCAATAAAGCGAACGAGCATATCTCTCGTGAGGCCACGATGGATATATCCTGTTCCGAAAACATCATAGCTAGCGAAAATGTGACATCTACTGAACGCGGATATGAAGGCGGATATGAAGGCAATGATATGATAATTACCTTTTTAAAAGTGTTAGATACTTATCCTTTGTTACCATGGAAAATCATCATAAACAGCATATGTGTATCCGGCGTGATTACTAACATCCTGCTCCTCGTCTACCTGCTATATTATAAACGATACAAGTCGCCAGTCTTCTGTGTTATTCTCAGTTTGGGCGTGGCTGATTTGTTTGTGTGTGTAGCTAACTTGCTGAACTATATCTGGACATATCCTGTAATGCGAGGTCCGGTGTGGATATGCAGCTTTAATAGCACATTGCTTCTCAGCACTCACGTGTCAAGCGTTTATCACATGGTAATATTGGCAATTCTAAGGTAAACCACAGCCCCATTGTTTGCTCTGTAAACTCAGTTGTTGTTGTCGTCGTCGTTGTCGTGTTGTGGGGGTGGGGGGGGGGGTGGGGGTGTTGTTGTCGTCGTCATCGTCATCGTGGTCGTCGTCGTCGTCGTCGTTGTTGTTGCTAGGATAATCCTCCAACAATTTCGAGCACGCATAGCAGTGATAAATTTCTACTTATAATGACTAATATGGGAGAGGGCTACATAAATTTAACGTAACATGCAAAGTTAAGAACACACTATTAGAATGATTGCACATACACAGATACATTAAATTACCCCCCCCCACCCCCCCCCCCCCCCTGTTAGGAATGCAGTATCCTCCTATTAGAATCTGTAAACTTCTGAGATATTGATCACTGTGATTGGCTGACAGATAAATATCACCAGCCAATCACAGATCAGCTTACATATCATCACAGGCATCCGCACATCAAACAATAGAATTCCTTACTATGGCGATATGATGTCACACATCAATATTAAAATATAATGGCATGCTACTATAGAGGTATCCGATCTATCACTCACACTCAGTTACGTCACGTGTATGCTGACGTCACAGTACATAGTGACGCAGAGGCCTTTCTGGCTCCGTCATGAACATTGAAAAGGCTTTACTATTTCATAAAAGCAGTAGTAGTAGTAGTAGTAGTAGTAGTAGTAGTAGTAGTAGTAGTAGTAGTAGTAGTAGTAGTAGTAGTAGTAGTAATAGTAATAGTAATAGTAGTAGTAGTAGTAGTAGTAGTAGTAGTAGTAGTAGTAGTAGTAGTAGTAGTAGTAGTAGTAGTAGTAGTAGTAGTAGTAGTAGTAGTAGTAGTACTAGTAAACAAGGACGTTGTAGAGATCACTGAATACATTAATGGCGAACAGGCATATTTCTATTTTCTACCAAAGACGGTCTGAACTAACCCTATATTCATATTCTTATTCACCAAAGGTCGCCTTCTTAGCACCTGATACAATAAAATATTGGTTCAGTTGGTGTTACCCTACCTATTACACATCTCTGGAAGTTGAAACCAGAATTCAGGCTGGCAGTGGCAACAGCAACCTACCGAATCGAACACAGTCTTCGTTTCTTCAACTACCACGAAATCGTATGTATCAGTGCTAGATTGAAGCCAACCCAATGAATTAAGTGACGATCCAATTTGGAACTCATAGTTGTCACCAGCAATAAAGGCATGGAGATTAATAAAAAAAAAGTAGTAAATAAAAAGATCAGCAAATACAACATCCATATATGGGCAAATCAAACCGTTGCACTGACTGCAATGACGCAAGCAAACTGGCCGATCATTGCAGTGACAACAGCCTACGAGGTGGCCCATGTAAAGAAAAGCATTGGTCAACTAAAACATTAAGATCATTCAAAAAGTGCTCCAAGCAGAAACCAAAACCCCTCAAGAAGTCCGCATCCTAGCACCCCTGTTAAGGTGATCGGCGCTTGCAGCAATGGACCTTTCCAGAGTAATGACGTCATATGACGTCATAATGAGTTAAGCGGCGTGTTGGATGACGTCATAATCATTACGTCATAGATGATTCTATAAGGGTCTTTAACGCTTTAAAGTAAGGCACGTTGTAAGATTGTACTACTATTTAATAAACATGCTGTTGAATATTTTGAAACTAATTTGACGGGGCACTGTTGCTGTCAATTTAGTTTCAAAATATTCAACAGATTAAGCTGTATAGGTTTCTGGAAATTGATAGTCAGGGAGTTCAGAGATCGGTCGATCCCAACACGATCGAGGTGTGGGCTGGGCTTAGCTAGAGAAGGGCGGGGCATGGCTAAAAATGCAAAGATTCATTATCCACCAAAGCCTAACCACGTGTGCCCTAAATGTGCCTATAACGTCAAAGGTCAAGAAAAGGGTGCGGAATGTCACCAATGATCTGTAACTACTAATTTCACAAAAAAATTCCGAAATATATCCGATGCACTCTACACTGTGAGGAAAGTGAACACATGATTTAGTTCTGCAACTTCTAAACGCGGTGCTAAAATAGTTATTCAACAACGACTTGTCCTCAACAAAAGACGGGACAAACTGGAGGAAATTGTGAGCTAGCTGAACACGAAACACACTTCTCTGCATGAGGAGGGTGGAACAGTCACCGCACGAGTGGCAGGATTAGAGGGCGCATGTTCTAGTATGCCAAATACCCTACCTACACGAGACGATATATACCAGGAAATTAACCCCTATTGTGTCAACAGCACATTAAGGCGCTCAAAGTAATATTCATTTCACTTAACTATTTAATTACCAATACTTTTCAAGGAAATTTTAATTTTTGCAACCAAAGAAAGTATTTTTGTAAACTCATAACGAAAATTAAAAAATATTCATTTCTGTTATCCTTCAAATGGGCATTCATCAAAAGTGTAATGGTCAGGAAAATTAAAAATTCTGATTAGCCAGTGTCCAATTGCAGACCAGGAATAGTATTTTTTTTTAAACTTACCACTAGAATGGTTGGCTCGATTACCGAGCCAGTCATTCCAGTGGTGAATTTTCAAACCTATTCTTCGCTTAGCCTGCAAATGGACGTTTCTCCCCCCAGATCACTGCAGAGGTCGTTTTACCAACTTGACCATTACCGGGTAAAGTTGACACAACAGGGGTTAAAGGTACTAACAACCGTGAGGGAAATATGTTTTTCAACATCCCTGAAAAGCAGACAAATACTAGCCCAGCCAGAACAACTGAAGTGTTCTTGAATCTCTGCACAAATACACTAGAAACTACTGTAACAGAATTGAATCATAATTCAGACAGTCCGAAGAGTACCATGTCCAAGTTCCCAACAAAATGTACATTCGAGTCTCCTAAAAATATGGCAAAATGCTCCGGCAACCAACACACCACACACACATTCCACCCCCCACCCCCACTCCCACCCCACCCCCACCCCCACCCCACCGCCACCACCCCACTCCACCCCGACCTCGCCAGAGGCTGGAGCAGCAACGCCTACAGCAGAAAAGATACAGTAAAAACAAAGCCTCCAAGGGAGGAAGGGAAGCAGGCTTTGTCTGGATCATCAGGTCACGCTGTGTAGTCAAGCAAAAAAACACCAGAGTGGGCGACGATCAAGAATAGTAATACAACTAGCGAACTGTAAATATTGTAAATATAGCAGCAGGTGTTAGTTGTAAGTACAGGTCCGTGGTCTCTGCCCTGCTAGTCTATTAGTAGCCTACGAAATATCCTGAGTGAGTAAATCACTACCCGCTCAACCAATTCTTCTGAATCACTGACACATGCATAGATTTGATTTGATTTATTGATTCCACATTAGGCCATAGGCCCTTGAGTGTACAGAGTATAACCCTACACTGACGGTCTGCTATTATATACGTTCATAAACAATAAATTAATAAATGCATTGATTATCCCTAGAGTCGAAATATATAGAGACGGAAGTAATTACTCTGTAAAGCATATAACAGTGACCACAACCATTGCATGCGCCTAGACCATGGTACTGCATGGAGTTTCGCGAGGTATAAATGTACTTATTATTATTATTATTATTATTATTATTATTATTATTATTATTATTATTATTATTATTATTATTATTATTATTATTATATGTATCCACTACCAGTTCAGTTATAAAACCATATCCGAAGAACTGGGGGATATTCCCCCGAATGATGATGTAGAAACCACATAGCTACCTAGTTATCGGTGCATGTTCCTGATGATTCCCTGGATTCGATGGGTTAGAACAGCGCCCAGTAAAATTAGTTTCAAAATATTCAACAGCTTACCTGTCTAGTTTTTCCGAAATTCATAGTCAAGAAGTTCAGGGATCGATCGATACCAACAAGAGATAGGTGTGGGTGGTGCTTAGCTAGAGACAGGTGGGGCGTTGCTAAATCTGGAAACGTTCATTCTCATAAGTTGATGAACACGAAACGTAATAATACATGCATGTGATGAGTGAGTGCCTGTTCTAGCTTTCTAATCAGGGGCGCCGGAAGCACGGGGGCAGCGGGGGGGGGGGCAGCTGCCCTGTTACCCTTTGGGCGGGGATGGGGGGGGGGGCAGCGGGGGCAGCTGTGCCCTTTACCAGTTTGTATTGCGAAAAATTAGTAAACTTTACTTTGGAACTTTCAACAAGGTTTTTCGAATATTTGGAGCAGACTGAGCATCTGTATTAAAGTTCGGTTGTTTTGACATTAACACAAGCCCATAAAGTAATATGGGAGTGCTTCTAGGCCGAATCAAATCATCAATGCAAACGCTAGTTATGTAGTTGCAGTTACATGTGAGATATTGACCTTTTTATATCTGTAAGCATTGTATGTATATTTGCAAGTAAAGGTAAGCTACATAGTCATATGTTATTTGAAATGATACCGGTCCACGTTCCATTAATGCCTTACTTAGTGGGTAGAATAGAATATATGTGCGATGATGGGCGGCTTGGTGCAGCAATGTGGAAACACTGAGGGATATTAGAATTAACAGCAACTCTCAGAATCAATTCTTTAATTGATGTGTGAAGCAGATGCAATGGTAGAAATAATTTTTATACACATGGCCGAAGTACAATGTCGATGGGTTGTGTGTATTTGAGGATTGTGTCTAAGATTTGTTGTCACACTTCACCCCCCCCCCCCAACACACACACACACATATATAGAATGGGAGGAGGGTGTGGCTGGAGCCTCCATCGATGGAATGTAAAAATTAGATTCGTTTTTCAATGTAGTGCCATTTATATGAGTATGAGACACACACCCCACCACCACCACCACGCCCGTCGTGATACACATGTTTAGCCATGTCAAGCCCTTTTAGTTCTAACAATATAAGGTGATGCCACCATCCACACGAAAAGAAAATCAGACATGTGAAGGCCTCCTTTGAATAGTCCGGGCCAAATGTACTTCTGATCCCACCCGCCAATATGCCTAAGTAAGAGGCTGCGACATCATAATTTAAACTACTTGTTCCATACACACTAGCTGTTGAATAATTTGTTACTAATTTGACGTAATTGTGGTGCTACCTCATCTGTCTATTCATACATCATATGTCCATCGTATTCTCAAGCGAGTCCTTAAGAACTGCTTGGCAGGAAGGATCCATAGGGTCAGATCCAGGGTTGGTCCAGCCAAGCTGCTTGATCGATTTTGTTAGTGGCTATCTAGAATTTTGAACTATTTAAAAATTACATTTAAAGACCTTCTGTGAAACTGGTTGCCATGAAACTCAAGAAACTTCAGCGTCTTCATTTAAGGCAAGAGCTGATCAAACCTTGTTCATATGTGTAACGTGATTGGGAGATTTGTTTAGGATGATCTAGTTTTCACAAAAAATACTTTTCCTCTGAATCCTGCTGATTACAAATATAATAAGGAACTAAGGTCCAATTGAATATTTTCAAGGCAAACTGCGCAGGTCCACCGTGCAGACACATGCAAAAATGCAAGCATATTCAACGTGTGCATCTGGCACAACAACTCGCCCGATCGCTCGTTCACGTTGTGCATTGGGAACAGGTTCAATTGGACAAAGAATATATAGTTTCTTCGCTTAACATTGCTCTAACATTTATACGTAATCATAAGAAACTCAGAATAAAGGAAATCGAGTCATAAGCCTGTACCTTTCAATGTGTTTTCTCGTGGTGGTTAGGTAGGTGGGTATCCCCGAACACCTTCTATGGGAGTCGTGAGGGGGGGGGGGGTGGGAGTGGGGGTGGCGGGCACCCATTTCATATCTTCCTCCAGACAATGCCATCCAGGGTTCCCTTTTTGTGGAACCTGCCACCGCCCCTCAAATTTGCTTCCGATGCCCCTATTTCTAATAGCAATATGTTCGGTAATATAAACGTTAGAATTTAGGATATTGGGTGGAGTTTTGGATCAGTGACAGGATCCCGGATGGGTACCATAGCACAGTTAATCGGTATGGATAGCTATGCATATCTGATCTGTTAGGTACCTGAGTTGCAGACGAGATCAATCCATTGGATTGTACTGTTCTTGCATTATCTCTAAAATAGAAGAAAGGTATTCTGGACATTTCTCGCTTGTAACCTTTCCATCTTTAGGACCAAATGATTCTCATCTGGTGGCCTAGTGATCTAGAGACCACAGAAGAAGAGACGCTCAATTTTAGACCTTAAGTTGCTAAACCCTCTCATATCCTTTTGGATATATTATTGCTTCATAGAATGGCACTTCAGGTTTCATAAGCCAGAAATACTCAATCAGAAAGCTATAAACAGAAATTCGTCACCTGAGACTGATAACCAGAAACTCGTAGCCGGAAAGGTGGAATAATATACAGCTGTAATGAAATGGAGCGATTCGATCTATCACTCAAGTATCTGAGGTCAGAATCAAATATGCCACTTGTTAACTAACATCACACTTAAAATGGCATAGGTCATCTGAAAAGTGTCTGAATTGAGGAATCAAGTTTTAGCTAGTTTTAGCCCACACTTCGCCCATGTTGGGAGCGCTCGATCCATGGAACTCCCTGACTATTAATTTCCAGAAAACTATATAGGTAAGCTGTTGAATAGTTTGAAATTAATTTAACGATAAAAGAGCCCAGTCAACTGTATTTCAAAATATTCAACCGCATGTTCATTAAATAGTAAAGCCATACAATTCGTACAACAATGCTTGCTTAGTCCGTCATCAATTAAGTGTTCGTGCCGAACCTATCTACGTAATTCATGGCGTCATTGATTATGACGTCAGTCTACACGTCACGTAGTTGACTATTAGCTCATATGATGGATGGATAAACTGGAAAGGTCCATGTATGCCTTGTTGAATTCACAATTTAATAAGCATTCTGTTGAATATTTTGAAACGGCAGCCATATGCAACAACAGCTACTAGTCAAGTTAGCTTCAAGATATCTACCAATTCACCCGTATATTTATCTGGAAATTAAGATTCTGGGAGTTCGGGGTCACAGGCGGTAAATCTATTAAAACACGCTTACAAAGTGGGCGGATCTTACCTAGAAATGGGCAGGGCACAGATAGAAATGGATCCCTAAATTGTAAATATTGTTTGATTAAAATTAGATTTACATACTATAAGGATCAGAACAATGGGACTATAGTTCCTACATTCAGGGAAATAAATAAGAATAATCAATGGCTAAGGTCGGATATGTTATCGAGGTACCTCGATTACCCAGAATCCGAACCGAATTAAAGATTACAATCGATGTGTCAAAATGCTGGTGAATATCTTGAAACGACCAGATGCTCCACAGGATCTGGTCTTATGTTTTACTAATTACTATACATACCTACCTCGTTGCATTACTTTAGTTCTTTCCATCTCGGAACGGTAGCGTAGTAGGAAGAATTTTTACAGCCGCTGTCTGCTGGGTATTGTAGTTATTGAGTGACTGAAGGCTCCTTCAGGTATCTCCATACTCTCTCTAATGATGAGATCCATAGTAATTCACTTGAATACTATATCTCAGAATAACGCATACAGAGGGTTAATCCAATACCCATAGCCTATACAACAAGTCATTAAGCACAATGACACACTCATTGACTGATAGCAATCACATAACATTTGTTGATAGCAACCGTGACATCATTCATCTGACGAAAACCAGTGATATAATCCAGCTTTTGCAGATACATGAAGAGGAAATTGATCCTGTGATGGCATGTCTCTGAATATCTGAATATCTGACTGAAGTTGAAATAAAGCCAAATATGTGCTATTCTAACATATCTTGCTATTAGATACTAGGCTGAATTAGATAAGGAATAGCTGGACTGAAGAATCCTATTCTAACAAGATATGACTATCTGAATGAAGCCTCGTGCAACCCCCACCCCGCAATTCGGCAGAGGGGAGGCTTGAGGCTGGCCGTAATGCAAAGGTATAAAGTTTTGCAAGAATATCTAGTTAAGAAACAGAGAATGAATAATGATATGAAATGTAATGAGGTGAATAGTTAACACGTGAAAATAAGAGGAATGGAATTTCACTCACCCATGAAAGAGATGAACATGAGGATGAAGTAGATGATGAATGGGCAGATAAAGAAGAAATGTGAGACATGGACACCAAAGCAACATTCTGAATATTCATATAGAAGAAGGAAGAAGGACCGGAATCCTTAAGATAGTAATTAATAAAAGTATTTTCCGACTTCCAATTAGCCGCCTGCATAATCTCTTCTAAAGTAGAACCGTTAAAAAGTACACAAGAAGTAGCAAGAAGTAGCACAAGAAGTAGCAACGCTTCTAACATCATGGGCTTTAACATCAGCCACAGAATTGTCACCTGGACAAGCCAGTTCCTGGTAAAACCTTGATGGAATCTACGATTCAATGAGAAATGAATGTTACGGAGCCGGCCGATCAACTCCATCAGCAAAGGTAACCCTACTGATTTATGTGGTAAACTACCATGAAATCATAAGGCCGAATGAAAATTGAAAGGTTCTCGGCATAAAGAGACCGACATATCTCCCCCCCCCCCCCTCCCAACCCCACCCCACCCCTGATGATTTATGAGGGACACTACCGTGAAATCATCAGAGCACAAAGAATCTGGGAATCCAAAAGCACTAGCGCAAGAAAGGAAGGCTGACATGATGGAAGGATCCAAAAGGGGCCAAGCGCCTGAGATGATTTGGGAAGCCCACATTGATCTCCATCCTTCCAGGAATGAAATCCGTGTAAATAGCCTGTGGATAAGGAAGGTGAATCTGAATTCCTAGAAAGATATTGGGATCTTTCCAGAACTGACAATGACTCCGGAGAAAAAGATTGGAAAGAGGGAAACGTTCGTTAGATAATGTGAAATATCTATATGTGCATGATCGAAATGGAGAAGGATTGAATGGACTCTATAATCTTTCTATTCCTAAACCGAGACTGGGATCAAGGAAAAAAGTGATAATTGATCCGTTATCAAAACAATGATCTGGATCACAAGAGGATCGCAAGGAAATATTGCTGACTCTGCTCCAAACAAACATTACCTAGGATTCTTTGGTGAAGGGGACCGATCCTGACCCCCCCCCCTGATGGTGAAGTGACCATTGTAAATTATTACAAAAGCATATTCCGAGAGATAGATAAAAACTACTCAATTTGATTAAAATTTTACCACAACGAAAGAAGTTGACGTGCATGAGGATTTGCAGACTTTAGCCATATTCCAGATAAAATAATCCTGATTCGCATCGGATAAATACTGGATCTGTGGATAACTCGGAAACTAATGGTCCGTCCAATTTGGCACACATTTTAACACAGAAAGAGGTCTGACCATACACTAGGATTGTAGTAGTTTGGCGGTGATGTGACAAAATCAGTAAAATCTGGAAAATAAACAAATCTGGAACACGCAGATACTACGATTATTGTGAGCTTGTTTCAAAACGCGGGGGTGGGGTGGGGGTGTGTTGGGGATGAGGGTGGTGTAGTCGGCAGCAACATCACCCAGTCAAATTAGTGTCCAAATATTCAACAACTTACCTGCATGGTTTTCTAGAAATTGATAGTCAGGGAGTTCAGGGATCAATCGATCCCAACATGGGCGAAGTGTGGGTGGAGGTTAGATAGCGGCGACGGGGAATATATAAAGCTGGATTCCTCCATTGAAAATTCATGGTTGAACTGGAGCAATCAGAGATTGCAGACACTCGACCTCCCATATTTGTCATATTGTAGAGTTTTCGCATTTTCCGGATTTCTGTCGGATTTTCCTTATTTTTTCGGATCACACCCACAGTTGTGGAAGACTAGTGTATGGTCCTAGCGTTTCTTGTGATAAGATTTGAACAAAATCGAATGAGCAGTTTTCGACATATCCATAGATCCGGAATTTGATGTAATCCACATCCTGGTTCTTCTATCCGGATCAGGACCAATCTTTGGAAATCCTCTTGTACGACAAGTTCCTTCCTTGTGCTAAAGACGGACGGATGAGCAGATGGACGGACGGACAGACAGACAGACAGACAGACAGACAGACAGACAAAATATTCAACAAAATGTGTATTAAGTAGTAAAGACATACACTTCATACAACTTGGTGGGATGTTAAGCGTTTTTGACAGACTTGGATGCGTCATTCATGATGTAAATTTATTGTGACGTCAACTTCCATGTGATGTAAAATTGTGCTGATATTAATTAACGCTTGAAACAAATGATGCTGAAAAATTTTCATACAATCTTAAATAAACTACCACCAGTAAAAATGGAAATGAACGGGAGTATTTGAGAAAAAGCGTTTACTAAAGCTAGGAGCGTTTAACTTGGAACCAATTAGTGACGTAGCTGGGGCTTAGCACTCTCCCGTGTTCAACTGTGTGTGAAGATATACCGCATACTCGAATATAACAAAAGCAAACCTGAATATAGTTTCATATGCGGTGTGAATAGTATTCTCTATAAGCATTGATGTAGACCGATTAACTCGCTACTGTTAATTGACTATTGATTTTTTTAAACATTATATTTGAAAGTCACTTTCGGTCAAAATGGTTTAAAAAAAAAATACACTACTGGTTTCCAGGGTCGCAACATGATACCTATTAAATACTTTGAAGTTTGTGTGACTGAAAGTATATCCTGTCGTTATAAACAACGGCCTTCAGTCAAATTGTTTTTAAATTAGACAGTATTTTACCTGAGGAAGTAGTGGCTAATCAGATTACGGCGAATATAACTGAGTTTATATGACCGGCTGTAGCGGGTATAGTATTATTTATTCACTCGGCGTAAACCAGAGCGCATAAGACCAGCTGTGTCATTAATTGGTTCCTGTCATTGTGGCATAAATGGTATTTAGCCGCTTTCTTCAAATTATTCTGATTTATTTCTGTTTTTACTGGTGGCTATAGGTTGATTATTATATAAAGCTATCATTCAAGTGCAATTGCACTATAAGTGAAAATAGTTTGAGAATATTCAGCACCTGTCTTGTTTTAACATAGAGATAATGGGATCTCAGGAACGTATATTATCAATATGTATATAAAATTATCTGTATTCAGATTTGTCCAGCTCGTCTATCCTCTGGCCGCTCGAGCAAGAGTCACATCCGGGCTTCTAGCTAAGATCTGCCTAACAGTTTGGCTGGTTACTTTCATCCAAACAGTTGTAATAACGCTTTATCGCAAAGTATTGACGGTCCAATACAGCGGGAGAGAAATACCTGTTTGCTGGTTCACAGGTAACCGCGTCATCTATTTTCTGTGGATTTTAACTATGTGGATATTCGTTCCATTCGTAATAACTGCAGGGTTTCACATCGTCAAGCACCTAATCGTATTGTTCCAAAGAAGGAAGTCAGCTCTTGCGGCATCGTCATCTGAACAAAGACAACAGCAGAGTAGACAAACAGATTCCAGAGCAATTGCAATTGTTATAATTGCGTACCTAGTGACAATATTACCAATTGCAGTCATGTATTTAGGTATCACATTGTTCTCTCTGACATACACTGAAAGTTTTACATTCATAATTCTTATTCTTGAACAACTTCCATTCAGCAATTCGGCTATGAATCCCTGGATTTATCTGTTCGCAGCTGAGTCTGTCAGGTTAGATGTGCGGAAAATGTGTATGTGTAACGAAATCAGTAAAAAGTAAAAATCAAATGCATGGTATTGCTAAACATTTACTCAGTGATATAAAAATATACGTTTTTACAATTAAATATGTTTCTTATATTTAGCAACAGTATATACTATGAAATCCGCATTATCACATCGTGTAAACGCTACATACAAATAATTACTTCACTATTTTATTATGTTATAGACGAAATGCTAACCTGTGGAATGTACTGTGCTCTATGAAACGCACACAACGGGAAACGCATATCCTTTCAGATGGTATGTTTTCGTGGTGAACCTTTCTGTTTCGCGAAATATAATTGATGAAAATAATAGGATAGGTGATGTACCTGTGATGTAACATTATAAATTTTTAACCTTTTACCTATGATCTCACTTTTATTCATGGTATAAATATATCACTGGTTCTGCCAATAAGCAGTTCCTACCATGACAGTACTCCGACTACATACCCGAATTTGACCCTGGAAACAGCTCTGATCACCTTGTCAACTCAAGTAGCCCTCAGAAAATCACTTCATAATGTCGGGCAGTTATGCTTTATGGCTTAGTGTCTTATCAGATGGGAGACAACTATGAAGTATTCTTGGTTCTGAAATCAGTTGTTTGTGTCTTTCCTCTGCCTCGGGAATCTAACTTGAAGCTGGTAATAGAATGTTGAAATGCATGCGAAGTTCCCTGTACCGTTTCCAGATCGCTAAGGGGGTTGCTTGGCTCCCCTGTTGTGACCAGACTTATTGAATCAGAACTTACTGACATAACAACATTATTTTTCAATACTATGTGCCCACCTCTGGGCGTAGCTAAAGGTCCCCTGAGATGAGTTCTGCTGTGTTCTTTCGTCAAGTATTCCTGATAAATGTGCCATCTTCACTGTTAAATATATTTAATTAGCTTCAGCACCAGCTGCAGAGATTTTTCCTAATGATCATGGTATTTCCTAGTCCTAACGCATATATGGTACATGAATTATATTACATGTGAATGTATGCCATGTCAGATGAACCGGTTGTATGATTCATGCCAAACACTCAATGGACCTTTTCAGTTTATCCATCCATCATCTGATGTCATATAAGGTCATAAACAACTAGTTGACATGTAGGACGACGTCATAATTAATTATGGCATGAATGACTCGATTTATTCCGTCTTTAAGGCTTAATACTCTGACACGTTGTACGAATCGTATGTTTTTAACATTTAATAAACATTCTGTTGAATATTTAGAAACTAATTTGACCGGGCGCAGTTGCTGACATAGTCAGCAACAGCACCCAGTCAAATTAGTTTCAAAATATGCACCAGCTTACCTCACAAGTGTAAATATGAAAAACACATAGAAAGATTAACACCCAACCACGCATATACACAATGAGTAAAATTATATAAACAACACTTTGGATGGGAGTATGGAATTTATCTAGGCAATTTGTATATTCCACCATATGAATCTTACTTTCAAAACCAATTCACAGAACATAAAATTGCCAAATTTTCACTAAAAGGTAGGATTCTACTAATGGGTGATACTAATTCAAGAACCGGCAGTCAGACGATGTCATTAAAAATTACTTAGGACACAATACCACTAACTACCTTCCATTACCACAAGACTACTTGCCAGACATCAAACATAATGAACGGCATTCACAAGACAACCCCAATAACAGCCATGGACAAAAATTAATAGAACTTTGCCAAATTACTGGAATTCGAATACTGAATGGGGGAACCACAGGAGATTATACAGGAAAGATAATATCTTTCAACTCTCAATGTGGACTATATATTGGCGGAAGACAACATCTTGAAACTTGTTAAGAACATACATATACATTTATTAAATGAGCACTCTATCCACTGTCCTGTATCAATATTAATAATAAAAAAGTAGCACAAACGAAATAACAACAAACACTATCAACTTGCTGGCAATGCCCAGCCGATATAGGATAACAGGAAAAAACAAAGAGAAATATATCAACAACCTCTTACCTGAAGAAAATCAGAATAAAAATCAATCCTTTATTAGCAATGATATAAACAATTATGCTGGAAGCATTGATACAGGAGTAAACACCCTTAATGACATCATTCTTGATGCTGCGTCTAGGGCCTGCCCAGCAATCCAAACCACTACTACCAAGAGCAATAAAAAGGAAATATTGTTATTCGCCTCTTGATTTATTTAATGTAATATATTTGTACGCAAGTGGGAGACACGCTAATAAGACATGTCTTATTGTGCTCCCACATAGACTAAAATAAACTTTGTTTAAATCAATAAAATGTAATGCTACTAAACCTCTACTAATAGGAATAAATGGAAGGTTCTATCAAATAATAAAATCTGTGTACAATGCTTCTACACTCTCTGTTAAATTAAGCCATAAATTGACAGATTCGTTCCCTTCCACAGTAGGGGTGAGACAAAGGGGTAATCTAATCCCAACGGTATCCAAAACATTTCTAAATGATAGTACTTTTTCGGACTTCTTGTTATTATGGGCAGATGATCTAGTAATTTTCTCCGAAACACAGCATAGACTACAGAATGGATTAGATGAATTACAAACGTATTTTAATAAATGGCATTTATCAGTAAACAAAAGAGAAATAGTGCATGCTACTTCAAAAGGGCGGAGGCAACATGAAAAGTTTTACCTTGGAAATGAAGAAATTGAGCTTGCTAACGAATATGTATACCTGGGATGCACGATTAACAATCATGGCCAACTTACAAAAACAAAGTCAGACCTAGCCACTAAAGGTGTAAAAGTCCTGTTTAAACTACAAAATCATGTTTAGACTCTCCCCACCTCCAAACATATACAGCAAATTATTTGATACATTGATCAAACCTTTACTAATCTATAATTGCGAAATATGGGGAGTAGAACGAACAATAGAATACAGTTACATAACACATATACATACTTAGATACATTGTACAATGAACCATTTGAAAGAATCCATAACAAATTTTGCAAATACACCCACCAGGTACAACGAAACACATCTAATAGTGTTTGCAAAAGGGAGCTAGGGAGATACCCCCTAATCAATGAAATTAACATCAGAATAATTAACTATTGGTTACACTTAGAAAATATAACACAAAGTCGTAATATATTGTAAGCTGCCATATTATTTGTTGAACAATGAAAAGAAAAATTGCTTCCATGACTATCCAACCAGCATGTAAAAAAGTATGAAATAGAAATACAATCGTTTAACCCGACACCACATAGAAAAAAATTAAATGAAAACAAAAACTTCTGAAAACAGGAGGAAAATTATCAGCAATATTATAAGCAGAAATTGGCAAAGTCCGAAAAACTATCATACTATAAACAAATTGAATGTCCAAATGAAACTGCCCCTTACTTAGCAGAAATAAAGAATTCCAACTGTAGAAAAATATTAACAAAATACAGAATATCGGCACATAGATTAGAAATCGAAATCTGTAGATACCGCAATATACCAAGATCAGAGAGAAAATGTAAACTGTGCAATAATGAGGTAGATTTCCTCCTTACATGCGAAAATCTCTCATTACCCAGATAGAAGGTGTTCAAACATCTTGCAGGTATAAACACAGCCCTCCAATTTTTAAACAAACATGAAAAGCTCTAATTATATTCTTAACTGTCCATCCCCGTTAACCTCAATAGCAGGACAATCTTGTTGGGAGCATTCTCCCGCCGGCTGAGGGTTAATCCTCCATGACGCCGTAACTCCAGACTGATTGTCCTGCTACTGGGGTTAGCGGGGATGGACAGTTAAGAACATAATATAGCTTTTCTTGTTTGTTTATGAAGTAATTAGTATGGTCCGATTGTGTCGCGAGAATGTGATGGGAGATGCACATAGTCAGAACTAAACTACTAACAGACTGAAATAGTAGAACAACCATTTAACTATTATTCACATAAAATGAGGTATTTGGCTATGGAAACAGTGAGTACGTACATATCCTGAACAAATAAACAGTGATGTATGAGTGTGCCCTTGCGCGTGCGCGTAAGTGCGTGCATGGGTGTGTGTATGTCTGATTATTTTATGTTCATTATTCATTATAGCTTTATTATTGCTGGTACGCCAGACTATACTCAAATTTGTTCCTGTTACCAAGATACGTTATTGATTTTTATGCCATTATGGCTAATCAGCACAGTAAAGTTTACAGAAATTTATGGAAGGAACATATTTTTTAAAAAACAAAAAACAAACAAACAAACAAACAAACAATATAGCAAAATACAAACTTAATCTTAAACAATTCATAGACCCTATAAGATCATATACCATGTCTCAATGCTGTGAAAATAAAGACGTAAATATTTTCAACCAACTTGCATGGAAACCGTAGCTGCAAAGAGGCAACAAGGCGTAATCAAACCATAAGGACTCCCATCTAGCCCAACACTACACATCCCATCACATATACACATGCAATGCACAATAATAACTGTATATGCCTTGTATGTGCACCTATGATGTGATGCAAATTACCGGAACAGAAAAGAGCCCCGTGAATCAAACCACATCCACTTGAGACAAAATGTTTCATTGCTAGAAAGGTCAAGATTAAGTCGGAACATCGAAAATAAAATATAAATGTGTCTATATCTATATACATATGTACAGATGAATGGGATGAGGTCAGCGTGTATATGGTCATTTAAGATGTTTACTTAGAAGGTACCCGAAGCGATGTAATATTTCTGAATTTTAGCAATTAATTAACCAAAAGAATTTATCTTCTTTTGTTAGATTTTTAAAGTGCTTGTTTGTGTTTTCAATTATACTAAAAAGTTCATTTCCATCACCATTGTATGCTTACATTCTATAAGAAAATGAATTTCATCTTCAATTGAGCTACTATCACACGAGTCACAAACTCCATCTTCTCTATTTATCTTATAATATCTACCAGTTTCTATTTTGAGCATGTGTGCTGATATTCGCAACTTCGTAATGACCGTTCTACATTCATTTTTCTTCATAGTTGTTAGATAATTTTCGAATCCAAACCTAGTTTTTACTGCTGTGTAGGTGGTAAGTTTACCATCAGAATGTTTGTCCTTTAAAGCAGTTTACCAGTTTTCAAGATATATCTAATGGTAGTTTTAATGTGGCACATAACTGTTTTATGCTCTTGTACCAGCATAGGTTAGTTGATGTGGTATGGAGAGTTTTTGAAGATTCAAGTCCATTGTGCAATAATGAATCTACAGGAGCATGTTCTAATCTATGCCAATAGAGTAACATTGACTTCACCACATCAAAGTGAAGGGAGAACCAACCCAGTTCAGAACAGAATGGCATAATTAGTACTCTTTTTATGCACGCCCAGAACAAATCTGCTAAATTTGTGCTGAATTCCTCCTGCCTCTAATCTGTCAAGGCATTTGTCTAAAGTGAATCCGTTTTTAAACTTAGGGCTATAAGGATTAAGATCTCCCCATATTTCACTTCCATATAACAGAATAGATGTTATCATATGGTTAAATAAAATTAAACCAGTTTTGATCATTGGTTGCCGTGAAAGTATATCTTTGCAAAGCTTAAAATATGCTTTTAGGTCTCTTTTGTAGAGGTCCTGTCTTGTACCTGAAGCAGAAAACTGAATCCATAAGTACGTGTAATTTAGTGTGCATTCAACAGGCCGTCCTTAAAAACTAACCTACCAGCTTTATTGAATATCATAATTTTTGTTTTATCCACGTTCACGTTCAAACACCAGTCTATGCAATATTGTTCCAATTTATCTAATTTTGACTGCAATCCTTGTTGTGTGGAAGACAATAACACCACATCATCATCATACATAAGACAGTGTAACTCAATATTGTTTAAAGTAACTGGATCACTTCTTTCAATCATGTATTCGGGAAGGTCATTTAGGAGTATTTTTAACAGATTATGACTAAGTTTTTCACCTTGCCTTACACCAAGATTTAATTTAAAGAATTCTGTGATATCGTGCTCACCTTTGATGCACGACTTGCTTGTACAGTACATATTTTTTATATTGCTGTAGAACTTGGTTCAAATGCACAATTTCAGAATTTGTAATATAATCCAGAATGAATAACTGAATCCACAGCTTTAGGTAAATCAACAAAACAGACAAACAATTTACCGCCACTGCCATTACAGTATTTATCAACCAGACACTTTAATCTGAACATGTGGTCTGAAGTTCTAGCTTTCTTTGTGAAACCGATTCGACTCTTATCAATGATTACATTATCTTCAAGAAACCTATTAAGACAGCATTAAATACTTTCCCTATAGCACTTGTAATAGTGATTCCCCTATAGTTGGGGTGGGGGTGGGGTGGGGGTGATTATCAGGGTCGCCAGATTTGTGCAGTGGTATGATATAGCATTCTGACCAGTTAACATGGTAAATACCTGTGTGCATACATGCATTAAACACTTTTTTCAAACTATATATTGTACTAACGCATGTACAGATATGGAAATAAAGTGTATTGTATTGTAATTGTGTAGTTTTCTGGAAATCAATAGTCAGTGAGCTCAGGGATCGATCCCAAAAATTAGCGATGTGTGGGTGTGGCTTAGCTACTGATGGGCGGGGCATAGCTAAAACTGTAGAGGTCCATTCATGATCATCAGAAAGGGATCTAATTTAATTTATATTTCTGAATCATGACGTCATCCTACAGGTTACATAGTTGATTATGACGTCATATGATGGATAGATAAACTAAATTCTTTTTTGTCAGGTCTTGATCTTTTGGCGCACTCTGGTATATGATAGGTAATGTAATGATTGGTTATGTGCTCTGCTCTGGCTCGGTTGTTATTCCTACCTCTGAGTATATTTTCCTTTGTAACCTAGGAACCCAGATTGTTCCAGCTTGTAATATCCTAATACTGCGCTCTTTCAATACAGGTCAATCTCTTATTTTTCTAATTCTCACTCTCTCAATCTTTATTTGTAGTTATTTACACTTCTTGAACTGGCACCTAAATGATGACTATGTACGTCGAACATATCTAACCAGATTGGTGGTGTTAATATTATTATTATTATTATTAGTAGTAGTAGTAGTAGTAGTAGTAGTAGTAGTAGTAGTAGTAGTAGTAGTAGTAGTAGTAGTAGTAGTAGTAGTAGTAGTAGTAGTAGTAGTAGTAGTAGTTAGCAGTATTCGCGTGCACACATACACATTGATTTATATTGTTTTGTGAACATACATTTTAAGGTCCAACTGCTGAACTGTTTCAAATGACATATACCATAGAAAGACAATTTAAATCATTATTTCCAATATAACAATGATTCAACAAATTGTTTTTCATGAAATAACTATCATGTTAAATATTTGAAACTGCTTTGATGGAAGCATCGGCTTCCGATTACCTTGTGCACACAGTAGCCGACCAGATTTTGTAAGTTGCATATCATTTGAAGCACATTGGAGGTGTGTGTGTGGGTGTGTGGGTGTGTGGGTGTGATATATACAATCCAGTTTTCTGGTTGTTTAAACGGATAACAGCTACAAGGGAGGGGAGTGGTGTTTCAAAAATGTAAATTTTATCTTCTAAATTTGTGCCAAATATTACATATTTTTATGTCGACTCATGGCTTTAGCCGATTAGTTTGCTTATAAAATTATGATATTCTGATCATATATCTCTATATAGACGCTATAGCCTTGACGATTGATTGGAAGTTTAATGGGATGATGCCTCTAAATACCTTTAGTGATTAATTCACAATTCTTAGTTATTGCTATTTAATACTTGATCCATCTCATCCTGTGTATCCACAGATCAACATCTAATACCTTCTGGACCTGGAGGACAGCCCGGTATAGGGCTCTCAAAACAAAGTAAGCTAAGGCTAATTTATAGCCTAGTTGGGTTTTTTCAAAGTATGCAGCAGGTAATGGTTGTTGTCTTGGAAACCCAGGTTAGATGGTGTTATATGTAATTAAACACAATAATCCCCAATGTTACAGCCAAATGGAGAAATCTATTCAGTCCCCATAATGGTCCTAATAACCTCCATCTCTTAAGGAATTCCTTCCCTTTGTCTACTCCCTGTCCATATTCCAACTAACCAACACATGACAGCTAAGTTCCCTTACTTATCTTGTCGGTAGCATGATAAGAATAACCAGAGAGCACTACTATGTGACTTGTAGCCAGTGGAATCATACGACACATTCTGGTGGTAGACCAACTGCAGCAAGTCATTTTTGGCAAGGCAGGGTTCATACTTGCAGTTTTAAATCCATATTATGGTGCTATCGCAACTGAGGGTGCCGCTGACCAATGCGCCACTCTAAACCCATTCGAATGAAATTTAACTATGCTGACACTAGAAATGACCTAAATAAATAAATATATATATATATATATATATATATATATATATATATATATATATATATATATATATATATATATATATATATATATATATATATATATATATATATATATATATATGCACCACCTTGTGACTATATCCTTCGAAATGGCAGCTTAATAGTCTCATAGCAGTGTCAGCTACAGAAAATTCTAAGTCTGAACGGTTAACGAACAAGGTTGTACTAGCATGCAAGTGCTAATTCCACCGACCACCGGAGTGTGGGTAGTCGGCGTTGTTGGCACAGTCTTGTACTTGGCCTATAGGATGGTGCTGGCGCACTATTGTGCATATTCTACCACAACGGGAGAACGTGTTGCGAGGTACTGCTGCTCGGTTTGAGCCGTATGAGCGAACTGTTGATTTTAGTTTGGTTTGGTTGGCGTATAGTTCGTGTCTCTGATAAAGTCGTGCATGTTGCGCATGCGAGTTAGTCTTGGTGGAAATAGATTTCTGAATTGTTTATTGGCTCAAATCCGTCTAGGGATCGATTTCAGGCCTCCCCCTGTTGCTCGGAACCGAGCCCGTATTTCTTCTCAGCGAAACTGGACTCGCTTGAGCACGTTGTCAAAATATTTGTATAAAAAGTTGATAATTTGGAAGAAAGATTATGACCAGTAATGCTTCGTTTTGGTGCGGGATTACATTAATTCGTATGCCTGACTATTCGTATTTATGCATCAATAAGGGTTTACACAAATTCAACATAATTAATTCCTATAAATTCAATTGCCAACTTGTCTTGCGATTTAAGTTATACATGAGTCCACTAGGTTGGTTATTTTTAGACCACATGGCAAGCGAAGGGATTATCAGAAAACTCGAGGTTCTTAAAGGTTTCTTTTTTCGCGTTTTTATGATTCGCAATGGATCTCTCTTTAATCCTAAGATCAACCAAGTCTGAACGCAGCGAATACACCTTTCCCACATTGACGTCATTACGCCAGGATTCCAGCCAACAAGCCACTGACCCACGTTGAGTTACTTTTGCACTAAAATACACCGCAATCTAAACCGTTCCTATGATAAACTAAACTCATTATATTATTTAAATCATATATCATTGGGGAGTGCATTCTATTGCCGAAACAGTAATGCATTATTTTTTATATTTTTGCAACGGCTTCACTAAGTTATTTGCGTATATAAAATACACCATTAGACTTAGCTTCATTAAATCAAGTGGATAATAGGGGATAATTTAAAATTGTAATCAACTGTATTAAATTTTACAAAACTATAAAGCTTTCTAATGATGTATGACTTCAATAATATTATGAACATAGTTTTTCATTTCATATGCACTGCTTAAAGTGTATTGTATCTGCTTCCCATAGCAGAGTAATGTTGTTTGCACGTGGGCTATCGCAGTTACCAGCCGGAAGTGGTATGCGCGATGCATTCCGGGAAGGTATTTCCCCCAAAATACACTAATGTGCGAAAGGTCTATTGTCTCTACAACATTTGCAATCACTATATAACCAAGCTACTGGATGAGCCGGAGAATGACTGAATGACCACCACACCACTCCTTCCCTCTCCTTTCATTGACCGCGGGTGTTCTACACTATCCAGTATCGTGTAAGCACTCTTTCATTTACGCAATTATAATTAAAGTCAACCAAAAATTGAAATGTTTAATTGTTGTGTTTGTAAGTATAGCCATACATGTATTAATTTATACAAATTTAATTTAACTAAGTTATAAGTTATGTGATTGACTACTCTGTTTAATTCTCATATCATAGCGTATATAATAAGAATCTATCAAAATGATAAAGCATAAGCTGGATTTGAACTCCTAATTGTAATGTCCGATCTATAGATTGTTATGTAACTGTCATGTTTAATATATATATATATATATATATATATATATATATATATATATATATATATATGTGTGTGTGTGTGTGTGTGTGTGTGTGTGTGTGTGTGTGTGTGTGCGTGTGCGAGTGCGAGTGCGTGTGCGTGCGTTGGGTGGGTGGATGGGTGGGTGGGTAGTGGGTGGCTGGGTGGTGCCAGTCGAATTAATTTCAAAATATTAAACTGAACGTTTGACTAAATAGTAATGCATACAATTCAAGGGTAAATTTTCAAAAATTGTCTTCTATCGTCTGCAAATAGATAGTTCGCAAGACCTCTGTAGAAGTTGGCTGTGACTAGCCTGAGTATTAAATGGTTACGGGCTATAGCAACACATAACACTTACCGAATGATGAGTTATGTCATTTCAATAGATAGGGATAAAGTAGACGTAACATAGGACAGCTAATGGATTATAAGTATTAGCAAATAACCCTAACCTATTGCAGGCCATAATTTAGATTAATAAAAAAACACTCATTCATGAGTATAACTTTTTTTTTTGCTAATGAAAACCGAAATCTGTAATACTCTTTTTACACTCAACGTTAGTGTTAATAATCTCTTACTTAATGCCTGTTGTTCAATTATTCAGATGTCAGATGTATTAAAGGAAAGGACCAGGGAACTAACAAATGCTCTTGAATGATAGATTTAGATAATAATTAACATATAGCCACCAGTAAAAAACGGAGATAAATCGGAATAATTCGAAAAATCAAATAAATACCTTCTACGCCACTCTGGCGGTAACCAATTCATGTGGCAGCTATAGTGCTGCGTGCTATGGTGTACCCCCAGCGAATAAATAATACCCGCTACAGCCTGTCATACAATCTCAGTTATATTCGCGTTAAACTGATTAGCCACTACTTCCTGTAGGTAAAATACTGTCAAATTTTAAAACAATTTGACTGAAAGACCTTGTTTCCTGAGACAGGATCTATATTCAGTTAAATGAATTTCAAAATATTCAGTAGGCATCATGTTGTGGCCTTGGAAACTAGCAGTGTATTTTGAAACGTTTTTAATGGTCTATTTTGTAGCGTTTTTACGATTCGCAATCGATCTCTCTTTAATCTTAAGATCAACCGAGTCTGACCGCAGCGAATTGTCTCTACAATATTTGCAATCACTATATAACCAAGCTACTGGATGAGCAGGAGAATGACCACCACACCACTCCTTCCCTCCCCTTCCATTGCCTACGGGTGTTCTACACTATCCAGTATCGTGTAAGCACTCTATTATTTACGCAATTATAACTATAGTCACCCAAAAATAGAAATGTTTGTCTTTGTAAGCATAGACATACATGTATTCATTTATTAAATTTAACTTGACTAAGTTATAAGTTATGTGATTGACTGCTCTATAACTTCACTTGTTTAATAGCATATTATAATATATATATATATATATATATATATATATATATATATATATATATATATATATATATATATATATATATATATATATATATATATATATATATATATATATATATATATATAATAAGAATTTATTAAAATGATAACACATAAGCTGAATTTGAACTTCTAATTGTAATGCCTGATCTATAGATGGTTATGTAACTGTCATGTGTAATACGTATGTATCTATATGCACGATGCCCGTCAATACAATAGACAATGCATTTGGCCATCTGATGTGAATGCTGAATCTTTTACTATTGATTAAATAATCTTGAATCGTGAATAGAAAGACAAAAAGGATGATACTTCCGACAAAGGCAACCAATGAATGAATCCAGTTTTTAATTTTCCCCGCCCATTCCTAGCTAAGCTCCGCCCACACCTTGCTCCTGTTGGGACCGAGCGAACACCAAACTCCCTGAGTATCAATGTCCAGAAAATTATACAGGTAGGTTGTAGAATATTTTGAAACTAGTTTGACTCGGTGCTGCTGTTGTCCAGTCAAATTAGCTACAAAATATTCAACAGAATATTCATTAAGTAGTAAAGACATACACTCCGTACAGTCATTCAATATGTAATTGTGACGTCAGCATACATGTGACGTAATTGATTATGACATAATATATATTTGACTTCCAACTTACGTCAGGACAAGATCGTCTGCAGTTCAGTTCAGTTCAGTTTGGGAAATTAGGCTTCTTCATGTGCGTGCGTGCGTGCGTGCGTGCGTGCGTGCGTGCGTGCGTGCGTGCGTGCGTGCGTGCGTGCGTGCGTGCGTGCGTGCGTGCGTGCGTGCGTGCGTGCGTGCGTGCGTGCGTGCGTGCGTGCGTGCGTGCGTGCGTGCGTGCGTGCGTGCGTGCGTGCGTGCGTGCGTGCGTGCGTGCGTGCTGGCGTGCGTGCTGGCGTGCGTGCGTGCGTGCGTGCGTGCGTGCGTGCGTGCGTGCGTGCGTGCGTGCGTGCGTGCGTGCGTGCGTGCGTGCGTGCGTGCGTGCGTGCGTGCGTGCGTGCGTGCGTGCGTGCGTGCGTACATGTCTGTATGTCTGTGTGCACGTGTGCATGTGCGTATGTCTGTCTGCCTGTCCGTCCGTCCGTCCGTCCATACGTCCGTCAGCTCGCCGGTCCATCTGGCTGTGCATGTGTGCGTACGTGCGTGCATGCATGCACATACATGAGTGTGCACGTTAGTACAGTTCTGTTATAATGACGCACAATTAGTGAATATCTACACATTGCTATGCACATGTAATGCACCTTCCTTCAAACCAGTTATAATAGGTAGCTGTTAGGAGTTTGAGTCAGACAGAATAGCTTCTAAGCAATTCAGTTGGTTTCACGGTCTCAGATCCAATACACGCCATCGCTTGATATGAGTCTTAAACAGGAAGTCACAGTTGCACTTTTAAATTTTCTTGGATTCGGTTATATGGCGTACCCGCCGATGATTCGCCAGCCGGGCATGAATCACGAACTATTGGTGGTTGTCTGTACCAAGAATGCTGGCTCATTCCTCATCTTCTCAACTGCATTTATCTCTTGTGTTCTCTGAAGTATCCTAGCCAGATTTGACCATACTTCTATCACAGTTCAGAGTCCAGTTGACATTTCATAATCCGGTGCCATAGAGTCTTCTTCACATAAAGGACAAATTACGCGCAATTTGACCTGCCAGTAATTTCACCTTAACTGCCACGTTCTTTATTGTAATAAAGGGAAGCGATAGACATGTAAGTCACGTGGTTAAGAGAGGGCGTGGCTTAATGGACCATATATAGAGTGTCAAATGAGGTGTGTTCCTATTGGAGTCCTTGTACAAATACACCGGGAACATATCAGTTGATTTTGAAAAGAAAACATCCACAATGCTTTATGTACCAGATATAAACATCATTATATGCAAGGAGAATGTGGCAAACAGATTCTTCACGAGTGTATTAGCCAGTGAACACATTCCTACCACTCTTAAAGGGCCACCATTTCTGATTGTTAATCTTGATAGACACGAATGATCAGGCCCACATTGGTTTGCGGATTATACGCCCACCATGGGACTCAGTTTTCAACAAACAATTGGAGAAGAACTGCATCTGTAAATCTGGCATCGCACAGCATTTTCAAATAAGCGCTGTGGCGAATTCTCATTCTCTATGTATTATATTTATCACTTATCAATTAGGGGTAAAAGCGTCTTTCAGATACAATCATATCTTAATAGCCTTCCTGTTTTCTGGAGGTAATGGCACTGCTCTAGACGTTCCTAATTTGCGAGCAGTCGTTGTCAGCTCGAGGTTCCAAAAGGTGGAAAGAAAAGAGATGGTCATGCGGTCTGATGGTCCCGATAGTCTTGTACGAAGTTCAGACTGGTGGTCCGGAAGCGGTGGCTGAAAAGCAATCGTTCCTACCTAACAGTTTGTGTATAAGCCAGTACGAGCAGGCAGAAACGGAATTTGGTATATGACGCTGTTGGTGTCTCGTAGGCGTTGTGTGAGCACGCTTTACAAGTATATGTTTGCGTATTGCCTATAAAACGGGACACAGTACAATATACAGAGATGGGAAAGTTGAAATGTCAAATTCATGGAAAGGAAAAATGTTTCACGGTCTTAAGACTCTGCATTCCAGATCAGATCTTTGCTTCGACTACTTACAAACTGGACACTGGGCCATATATTGCCTGAACACTCCACGCCAACCAGAGGCACTGCACAACGCACGCGCGATAGAAGGCACATAGACCCCGTCCTTCCAATAAGCTCAGCGCTAGAAAATAATACTGATGCTTGGAAAATAGTACAACTATGCCCACACCACCCCTGCCCTAACTGCAGTCAATTTGGACATGAATGTCGGAGTTACGTGAATGATATTACCGCGCAACCTCCGACCTCTCCAATTACCGAAGAAAAACAGAAAGTTTCGATTAAGGAGCCATTCCCTTAAATGTAAACCTCTCCCGCCAGTTGCGATTTTGAACCTCGTCAAAAAGCATTACTTTTGCCACACCTCTGCTGCGGAAGCACTGGAACTTGCTGCTATAGTCAGGTTCATATTGAATACACAGACTTTATCACCACAGCCATCGCCTGTCTTAGAGACTGTCCATCTCCCCTGATCTAGCTCCCTTTGTTGCGATTGTACCATACAATGTGCCCAAGTCTTAGCCACTGTAGATAGCGGAGCGACCATTACAATCCTTATGCTATGTCTCTACGATACTATGCCCGAAAACATATGACCAACCCTAATGGAACCCCGCACCTGTAGCTCACGGGGGTCTGTAGGGTCGTTCCGGTATGAAATATCCGCCCGTCACACCGCAAGTGCACGACAAATGGGGTGGCTGGTTAGCTGCAGATCTCGGGGTTCCGGATCCCGTGTGACGTTAGCTCCGCAAAGTACAAAGATGGCCTCTTAGGCCGGTGGAACAGATTTGTTCCGATGGGGTCATGTAACCATTGCCGCTGAGATGGAACCACATGGTGTCATCGCAACTGTTTGTGTCACTGGTATGTCTATCCATACTAATTTAGAGATATGAAACAATAAGTACTTAAACAATAATGATATATACTATACAAACAAGATGAATCGTTTGACAGTAATTGAGCACACAATAATACACAAAATAGAGCTAGCTAGTGTCCTTTGCGCAAGCTATCGCCGAAGGAACCACACAGATCCTTGAATCCTTATGCGGTTCCAAGATACTTTATTGGTAGGTGCGACTTTTATTTATGCGGATCTTCTACTATACCTAACCTACCATTTAGGTGTTAGAAACAAAAACTCGTTTAGGCCAGGAATTCCTACCTATAATTGGATACGGCTGTCCGATGAGCACAGATGCCCTGCTTCCCGTAGGTTGTCTTAAAAAGCATCTACCTCCACGGACAGCATGCGCACATGTTACTTTGCAACACATCCGAACTTGATGAAAATCCAGCTATCTTGCTCCGCAACCACATAAAACATCACCGGACAATGGCTACCTTTCACACAAGCAATTTTGATTACTGCCACATCATTAAGGTGGGTGTAGAGGGGTGAATATCCATCGCGAGCGTCCTTCCTGTGAGGGCGTGGTGGATTCCAAGATCCTTCCCAGACACTACAATGAATTGGATGGAGATGTACGTCTCATCCGTCACCGAGTCCTATGGACCTAACTTTTGACCTGTCATTAGGATTAAGTTCCAATATGCCCAGATATGCGGGCCGGTAAATAAACTATCACTTCATAGTTATAACTATATGTTTCCGCAGTGCTTTCCTTCCTTGGCGGGGTTATCTAGCTAATGAGTATCAGAAGATACAGGGGAGTGGGGGTGGGGGGGGGGGGGGAGATGTATGTAAATCCGCACTTTGCTCATCACCAGTTGGAAACCTCCGATAGTTTCCCAGGGTCGGATCTGATCAATGTGTAGATGGGACGTCCAAACAATTGAAAAGCCATCAGGCTTGATGGATCGTGGAAAGAGACAATAGCTTAATATAAATACGAGGCCCTATAGGTCACTTGGCCAATTTTGCACAACCTTGCCGGAGTGCAGGTCTACATTACCGCTATGACCAGAAAAGAGGCATACACTATATGTCTCCTAACGAAGAAATTGTCCCTAACCTCTTTAAACCTATCCTATCGAGCTGAATAGTAAGGTTAGTCGGTAACATGCTGATCTCAAATAATTAGAGCATGGTCAGCGACCTCAGTGTAAGATTGTTGATGGCGGGAGTAAGTGATGTGGATATAAGTGTTGCTGTTTAGTATTTCCTAGCATACTACGGTCCTAAGTTTTCTATAAATAAACAAAACATATCACCGGTATGGCTACGTGTCATATTCATAACTAAACAATGCATAGAACAATGACAATAATGGTTAATACGGTAGCAATTATCAGGTTGATAGACCTAAACAGTGTGTTTAGCCAAAGCATCTACAGTAAACAAGGACAATATGAACAGTAATAAAGAAATTATAAATTGCGGTCTTAAGACCAGGACGGTACCTATTAGTCATTAGTACCTTATACGGAAATGAATAATCACAGTTAAATATACCATGTATAGTTACTTGAATACGTAATAGCCATTTGTATGGAACAGGCTACTATGTGTTCCTGAAATTGAGGCGTTACTATATTCGTTACGCGAGTTGACACGTTCTCTGAAGCTGGACGTGTTTCCGCATGCAGATCTCCACAGCTGATTTTCCGCAGGCAGGTCACTGCATGCTGACTCCCGGGTAGAAGCGGTACGAACTCAGAACAGTGAAACAGAGCACAGAAGTTTTGTCGATCAGATAGTCACCATAACCATTACATAATCGATGCGGGAATTTGTAAAGTTTTCCATCTGGTGATGGTAATGAGAAAGTTAAGAGTAACCCATTAACAGAGAGGGCTACTTATATATATATAATTAATGCATGTACATTTAAGGCACATGGTGCGGGTGCGTCGCATAGCTCTTGCAGCGCACCGTGCAAAGTCCACCCAACTGCGGTCAAGAAGTCAAATTATCACACATGACGTACAGTGCAGAAGTTGAAGTCCACTTTTCAGCGTGGTCGGCAGATCCGACGAGTCGTCCACCAAGAAACACTGTGGTTCTACATCATGTAGAATCACATTCCGGGCCACAAGGACCCTTTCCGCAGAAGTTCCGCTTAGAGTAGTTTGGATGTGGGAACCATTACTTTAGTTAATTATTTTGCCCCAGGATGGCTGTCCGGGAGCATCCAAAATTGACGTAATGCGGAAAGTCTGAGAACTGCTTTTACGTGCGGGTGAGCTGAGAGCCGCAAGGAACTGCGACGGACGTGCTGTATCTTATTATCCACAGGTGTTCTGGTTCACTCATCTAGTCCACACCTCCAGTCAGTTCTCGACGGGTTGGCATCCACACCGACGATGCTCCGGATCCTTGAAATTTCACCCCTTTTATACTCGCTGGGATGTCAGAGCTGGATGCCTCGACCAATCAGCGGCCGAGCGCCAGCCAATCATCGTACTGGTATGTTGTGGCGTATAGGCCACGTGTACACAAATCACTGTGTATTTAGCTTAATATATATACGCGATTACGACGTTATAGCAATATTTTAAGTATAATTTAACAGGGAGCTTCGACGATAACTCAGCCATTTCTGGGCCGATTTAAAAATGGTTTACAGTTTTAGAAAGTTCGTTTAATTCTGGTCCTGATCGATAACAAGAACAACGAGAATGGATAAATTATAAGTATTTACGCGTACCTACTCGGTACACTATAGGTACGTACTCGCTTCCAATCTCGACACACACGTCGTTAGGGAAGCGTCAACGTGCGTGCATGCTCACTATGCGTCTTAACGCTTATTGCTCTACCCAGGGGTGGGGGCGTGCTTCGGAATGAATCCGATATGGCCGGTCCATACCCAGCCTGGCTGGAACAGCCGGTACCCGCCCGGTCAATCCGTGCTACACCACCCGCTCCTAGTTTGACATACGCGGCAAACGATCACGCATCGCGGATCGAGCACACGGATGCATGCTAGGCGGGAATTATAGACTTCACAGGTAGGCACGTGGCCTGAGAGGAGTAGTGATGCGTGAGACACATACAGAGAAAGAGCATGTAGAGGTGCCGCAGAGATTCGGATGGAGGCATACCTTCAGTTTTAATTTTTGACATGGAATTATTTTCCAGTCCTTTTCTTTTTTTTTGTTTTGTTTTAATGTCACGGTGCATGCTAACTTTATTATTTAGATTATCATCCCTAAAAAATAGCTTGCATGGGTCTTCTCTCGGGTGCGGATAATTATTTTTCCGCAGAGAACACCCAAGCTCAATGTACCACAATTACAATACAGTTGTTATATAGAATATATATCACAGTTATATGAGTAATTACTGGTGCATCCCGGGTAAACAAAGGGATGCACAGTTGATCAATATAGATTAATATAATGCGACCCGTTAGTGCGGATCCGCACTGGTAGATTCCGCTAGCCCACAATCCGTCCCGTCATACTGACACGGGAAGAAAAATAATAAGAAAAATAGGAAGATAATAATAAGCTAAAAAGACTTGTTCATCAGGCACCCCCAGCGTAGCTGAGACTGCATAATGGGATTATGACATGTTTCGCTGTGGTGTGTTGTGTACCTATGCCCCACACGACGTGTTTACAATGCAGGGATCAGCAGCGATAATTTTGTGCAAGATACAGCTGTGCAAGAATATTGGATCTCCTCGTCGATGGTAAGACTGCATGGAGATATTGATCTATCTGAAATGTCTTGCAAACCTAAGTCTGGCGTGGACGTGATAACCACTGAAATAGGCTGGCCGATTACGGATGCAGATGCGGATAGCGTGTGTGATGCAGACGGTGACGTTGTTGTGGGTACTGCCGGACTGGAAACTGCAGGTGAGGTTGGTACCATTACTGTATGTGTTGCCGGTGCGGATGGCACTGATGGTTCCGTCGTGATGGTGGCTGTGGTGGCGACATAATGACTGAGTGTGCGGCATGCTGTTGATACGGTGACTGTCACTGCGGGTCTCTAGTGTGGGATGTCTGGTTGTCGACGTTTCATACCCTTGGTCTTGGCCATCTTCGTGGTGGGAAGCACATTAATAGGAGGTCTAGCCTCGAAACGAGTGGCTAACACTTCAACGTTTTCACCTCGTTCACCGGGCTTTAAGGTAACTACAAGCACACGATGCTTATCTGTCAATGCGTGGTCACACCATAGCGGGTTGCGGTATAAAGATATCTGCAGTCCGCATAAATAGCACACTGGAAAAGATGGTCACGATTCACATGTAACATCAAATCCGAGTTGCGGCAGAAGGCACGCATACACGGCTGTCTGTTGAGCTGAAATGCTGAACACAGATATTTCTTCGTGGATGGAGCAGGCGCCGACTCTTCCGAAGTATCGGACAAGACAAGGTCCTCGATGACTGACATCTCATTTCCGCATGTTGATGGCAGTGCGGATAGCCTAATCTAATTGAACTTTCCCTAACTCTTCATAACTTTCCTAGCCAAGTAATATAGAAGCGATAAAATAATGATAAAAATCAGCAGAATTTAGTTTGTGACACGAAAATAGCATAATGCTTGTTGTTCTTCCCTTGTGTCAAGTTTGACGGGAAGACGAAGTTTCAGTGCGCGATCTCCTCCTTTTATACTGTTTGGTGACGTCACAGGAAGGTGGATGACCACACCCAAAAGTGTTAGGGTGATTCGGTCACGCCCTATATGGGAAGTTCTAATTTATTAACACCTGGAGTTGGATGAATTATTCCTCCAGTGTAAAGGGAATAATGATAATTATAGGAAGAAATGTATATCACTTTCGTCTCTACTCGACGGGAAAACAAGTTTCTGATCAACGTAAAAACTTGGAACTAATTATTCCTGTGGAGGCTCACCTTTCGTTAGCGTGAGGCGGTTTTACAGATTGGATGCTTATAAACTTGCCTGTTTTAATTTCAGGCTGGGGCACCCGATGGGGTGTGGGAGAGTGTGGTGACATCAGCGGCAACTGCCCTGACTCACCCCTCTCGCCTCTTTCATCATGCTGTGGTAGTCGCGTTTTGGGTGGCTCTTTTGTTTAAAGCCTTAGATCCAATTCACTGGAAATAGAAGTGAAAGTCACGTGGTCCTTAAAAGCATGTGGTTGATCAGAAACTTAGGCAATGTTTACATAATGGCGGAGTGTTGCTGCTAACGAATATTTATTGTTGATGCAAAAGATGGAATTATATGTTTTAATCTCTGTTCCTCGAAACAGTGTCCCTATATTGCACGGGTTCGTGTACATGTGCCTTGCTTGTCTGTAGATAGGTAATTCCTAGCCGTGTTGATTTGCGGCTGGAATGCAGGTAAGAGAATCTTTGAAATTCTCCCTAATATTATACTGTCGAAGTTTTGATGCCGCTTTATCGGCCCGTGTGCTAATGATCTGTATACACGGTAGAACGATGGTGCTCTTAATCAAATTTCGACAATAAAACTGCATGTAATTTATTGTGGGGTTTAGACAGTTCCATGTCTTGTGGGAAATCAAAGTTACTGATTCCGCCAAGCTGGACTGTGTTTTTCGGGTGGGTGGGCTGCCAAGCATCCTCCTCTATGGGGAGGACTAGCCTCATCCCTACCCTGACAACACATGTTTACAATTACATTACATCTCGGAAGTAAGGCATGCACACAGTTTACAATTAACAATACCGTCGTAGTCGTATGGAGATTGTGAATACATCTTGTTCTCTTAATAATATTGACTGTTATTACGTGTGAATGATGTGTAGTATCTTTAGCTGTTTCCGTACGACGTTTCCGGGGTGTGGGGGGCGGAGGGTGGGGCAGAGACGGGGGGGGGGCGTGGCGGGGGGATTGGTGGGAGTTTCCCCCATAGCACATACTGTAGGTGAGGTGTTGGTCGGTGCGGTGCGGGATGCCACCTCCTCTGTAGCAGCGGACTCTCTCATATCTGAAGATTGACGGTCATCAGACGACGAGTGGAGTGTGAAATGGACTGGGCCGGTGATGCGGGGTGTTGGTGTGGCTGTGGATATAGGTGCCACTTGGGTGGAGAGTGGTCCGGCGATTTCGGGGCTTGGTCAGGTACACCTAGTCATACGGTTTTGCGGTTCTAGACACGCCAAGGCCTCATCCTGTCTCTTCACTTCCATGCTATTC
Organism: Chaetoderma sp. LZ-2023a; assembly: GCA_034401795.1. Taxonomy (NCBI): domain Eukaryota; kingdom Metazoa; phylum Mollusca; class Caudofoveata; order Chaetodermatida; family Chaetodermatidae; genus Chaetoderma; species Chaetoderma sp. LZ-2023a. The sequence goes on from CM067361.1 coordinate 47,975,354, forward strand.
ATTACATGTTTCACCCCGCAGGAAGAATGGCCCGGGTCAGCCTCAGGTTCCGCTTGTGGTAACTCTATAATGGGTGGTATAGCATGAAGTGCGTGGGAGTGGGAAGAGGTTGGCGGAACAACCTTTCCGTCCATCCCCTTGGACAAAACAAACGAGAAAGTCTTCAGATATGACTTCCCAGATCGAGTAAACCTGTGCTGTGGAGGGAGAGGGCGAGTACGTATCTCATCATCATTCTCAGCATTAGCTGCTTGTTCACCGGACTCCTGGCTTGGTAGAAGATGGGTTGAACTGGCACCACGGTGCTCTGCACTAACATCGGGAATACTAGTTTCCGTAGAGACTTCTGTCTGGGTACCGGCGTCATGGGGAATGCCCAGCCTGAGCTGTGGTGCTGGGTCATCGCTGACACAAGGTTTTAGTCAATCGAAGTGGATGACTGAGGTCAGGCCATCCGAAGCGTGGATGCAGTAGGTCACGTCTGACATCTTACCTACTACCACATAGGGGCCTTTCCACTGGTAACTCAGTTTACTCGGCACATTAGCAGATCATCACGAATCATGAACACAAACCATTTTCCCACTTCATACGGATCACCATGCACTCTCCAGTCATGCCACATCTTTTGCCGCGAGTGTGCAGTGGATAAGGTTGCTGTCACTAGCTCATGGATCTGTTCTGTCCACTGCCGTATGAGTTCGACATAGAGAGAAGGGGAATTTTTCTCCCATGATATCTGGGGCATGGCCAGATCCAAGGGTAAGGCTAATTCACAGCGCAACATTAACCGAGCAGAGGTGTAACCCGTGCTGGAATGTACTGGTATGCCATGAGCACATATGGGAGTCGTAGATTCCAATCTCGACAATCAAGGCATGTTTCCTTCGTTAACATTTCTGCAAGTGTGCGGTTGATGGCTCCACCATCCCATCACTCCACAGATGATATGGAGTCATTCTTGTTTTAGCTATATGAAACAATTTGCAGAGCTCGGAGATCAGACAGCTCTCAAAATTACTTCCTTGATCAGAGTGCAGCTCATAGGGCATACCGTAACGGCAAAATACATTGCTTACCAGGACCTCCGCTACTGTGGATGCCTCTTGGTCCGTTGCTGAAGAATCTGTTGATGATAACATTCCAGGGTTACCAGACGGTTTTTGATGTAGAGAACGTTGTTATGTATGTGGCATTCTCTGAACTGCTGGTAGTAGTACTTGGCCATTGTGGATAAAGGTGTTCCCGGGGAGGATGTACCCCTCCTGGATCCACGCGTATATGTGATGTGTTTGTGTCTGTTGCTTGCTCATGTGTGGTTGTTTCTGGATTCCACTCTGCGCACCGCAATTCGGGGGAACACTGGAGATGGCTGTGTTGAATGCGTCATGGTGGTGGCCACTTCTTGTTCACCCTCGAGCCCGATTCTGCTCAAGGAATTGGCATTTCGATGTGGTTTGCCGGGACAGTGAACAACATTGAAGTTAAAGGCCTGCCATGTCGCTACCTGGCCTTCCAGATTTTTAAGGTTTCTGAGCCAGCATAGTGAGGCACGGTCTGTATGGAGGGTAAATGGGTGACCATGCAGAAAGTGTTTATAATACTTGTCGACGTGTACCACAGCAAGTAGTTCTCGCTTCGTGGTTGTGTATCATTTCTCCATTTTATTTAGAGTATGTGAACCATAACCCAGTACCTGCTCCGTCCATCCTCCATGACCTGAGATAGAACCATGCCGATAGCATAAGCTGACGTGTCAGTATCCAAGATGAAATTGAGGTTAGGGTTAGGATGAGCCAACGCTCTGAAGGAACCTTCACACTCACTCATCTACTCGAATTGTCGATCCTTTTTGGTGATCTTGTAAAGGGGAGATGCAATCTCACTGAAATTACGGATGTATCTGCGATAGTACTAGCAGAGACCGAGAAAACGCTGAGTTTCCGTGGCTGAAGAGGGTGTCTGCCACTTTGCTACTGCCTTTGTTTTTGATGGCTGAGTAGCCACTCCATCACTGGATATGAGGTGTCCCAAGAACTCGACGCTCTGTCTGAAGAGATGACATTTCTTGTGTTTGAGCTTTAAATTGGTCATGCGGAAACGGGATATTATGGTGTCCAAATTAGTTCAAGTTTGCTCAAGCGAAGAACCAAAGACCATTACATCGGCGATGTAACACAGACAGATTTCCCATTGCAGGGTGGTCAATACCTACTCAACGAGATGTTCCAATGTTCTGGGAGTGTGCACAAGCCGTAGGGCATCTTGCGGAATTGGAAAAGACCATCCCTACACACGAATGGCGTCTTTTCCATGTCAGCTTCAGCCATGGCTACTTGCCAGTACCCACTAGCTAAATCAAGGGTACAAAACCAATTGGCTCCGGACAAGGAATCTAAGGCCTGATCTATATGCGGGAGCAGATAAGCATCCTTGACGCTTAGATCATTAAGGCGGCAGTAGTCGATACAAAACCGCAAAGAAATCCGTCCTTCTTGCCTGCTAGTACAATGGGACTGGCCCATGGGGATGCTGATGGTTCAATTATACCAGTCCGCAACATGTCGTTCACTTGTTGGTCAGCTTCCGCTTCCTTGTGAATGGGAAAACGTTGTACCGGTTGTCGAACTGGTCAATTATTTCCTGTATCGATGGAGTCTCACATGAGATGAGTTTCCCCGAGGGCCATGTCTCCTGATGAGTAACTATCGCAATATTTATTAAGTAGTTCGCTAATTAGTATTAGTAAATAACACCTAATACTATGCACCTTTTGGCCTTTCCCGGTGAGGTCTGTTTTCGCCACTGGATGTCGCCCAGCACCTCACACAGGAACGCAGCCTAGGCTATGTGCCATTCTCACACATATGTATGAGACTAAGGACCATGCTTAGGAAATATAATCGGGGACATAGCCCACATAACAGTTAGTCCCAATGAGCCATCTCAAAACATGATCGTGCATAGCCCAAGGGACACTAGTCTAACATGAGATCGAGAACCATGTCCAGGGAACATGATTGAGAAACATAGAAGAAGAGTGATAATGACGTACTGGATCTGCCCGCTTATTGTTTGCGTGTCGACCCAGGGAAGGCGGTGACCCCTACCCTGCTAGATTGATGCCTGTTTGCTCCATGGTGTGGCGCTGGTGGATCCAATGACATTCCTTTTGTCTCCTCCATTTGGTGAATGCTTCATCCTCGGGGTCTGAGGAGAGGATCTGGATTATTCTGAATTGCATGTCCACTCTAGAATGCCTAGCTCTGTTGAAATGACATGAAACTGGAGTGTCGCACCTCTCATTTTGGTGGAGGTTGGTGATAGAGCGTAAGTGCTCTTGGATGCAGATTTTGAAGGTGCGTAATGTCTCCACTATGTATTGTTTCTTGCAAACGGAGCATGTCAACGGATAGACCATATTTCTGTTCTGACAGTTACCGATGATTTTGTACCTATATGAAAGCCCTGTGTGGGAGCTGGAGAAGAATCTGTCCTTCTGCATTATGTTGCAGATGTTGCAGTTTTTTGTTGTGCATGGGATAAGGGGATTTCTATGAGGTGGTGTTCTGCCTACCGTTGGTATTTTAGCTCTGACTATTGAGTCTGTGATGGTTTTATTTCTTCTAAAACCGAATAGTGGCGGTTCTGGGAAAGTCAGCCGACATGTGTGGCTTGCTTCCAGAATTGGCCAGTATTTTTTTGATTGCATTTTTGAGGAAGATGCCTGTGCGGTTGAAGTCGCAAACGAAGACCAGTTTGGATAGAGTGATGTCTTTTTTTAGTCTTTCGGGTGGGTGAAGGAGGGCGTTTCTGTTTTGTGCATGTGCTCTGTGTCCGGCATTGTCGAGGATTGTGTGTGGGTATCCCCTATTCGCAAAGTGGTCTAGTAGGGCTAGGCTGTTCCTGTCAAAATCTTCTAAATGGATGCAGATTCGCCTGAGTCACAAAAACTGTCCATATGGGGACGAGTCTTTGCAGATGGAGGGATGTTCCAACTCATAGTGGAGGTACCCGTGGGCGTCTGTGGGTTTAGTGTAAAGATCGAAAGTTATCGTCTGGCCATCGCTGTTCTTTAACATGGTGTCTAGAAAGGAGACCTGTTCCCGTCAGGACTCCATAGTGAATTTGATACTATGGTGAGAGGAATTCATGTATGTGATGAAGGAGTCTAGTGCCTGTCTGCCATGTTCCCAGACCATGAAAATGTCGTCTATGTATCTGATGTAGAGAGACGGCTGGAATTGCGCTTTAGCTAGGAGTTTAGTTTCCAAATCAGCCATATATATGCAGGCAAAGGTGCATGCTGCTTTGCTGCCCATGGCGGTCCACCCCCCACCCCACCCCCAACTTGGAGGTAGTGGTCGCCATTGAACTCGAAGTTGTTGCATTCTAAGACTAGTTTTAGAAGGTTCAGGAGGCCTCTTATGGTGAGGTCTCCTGGGAGCCCGTGTTTTCGGCAAAACTTGGCCACCGCTCTTGTCCCTCATTGTTTGGGACATTTGTGTAGAGGGATGTGACGTCCATGGTGACAAGCAGAGTACCTTGTGTCGTCCGCCCGAGATTTTCCACTTTGTTGATAAAGTCTGTGGTGTCTTTTGCATATAATATGATTTTTGTGACGTGTACTTTGATGTGTTCGTCAACAAAACTGCTAATCAACTCCGTGGAGCAGCCTATACCACTGATGATGGGTCTGCCTAGAATAAGTCCCTCCTTATTTTCTGTTTGTGGACTTTTGGGAGGAGGTAAAACCTGGTGGTTTTTGGCGGTTTGGGAATGAGATTGTTGGCGGTTATGTGGTCTATTTCTCCATCTCTAACTAGCTGATCCAGGCGTTTTTCCACAAGATTAGTGTCTTTCTGAGTCAGGTCTGTGTCGACCTTTTTATAGAACCTGGTACCGGCTAGTTGATGGTTTGCTTCGGCTATGTAGTCTGATTTGTCCTGTACTACAGTGGCCGTTATCACACATGATTGAGAAACATAGTCCATGATCTTTTCATGTGATGCCCCTCTCATACATATACCCTCCCACTTCCCAGAGAATCACCTTTCATGACCTCTGATCATCGGAGGCATGGTTCACAATACGAACGCTTGCCTAACTGTACATTGAGCCATCATGGCCAGATATATCGACTTGATCAAGATGACTGGCCAGCGACCCAGTCTATAGCGATTACAGTCTGAGCTCACGCTCAGGGGCAACCGATGGTCTGATCCATACCTATTTGCCAACAGAATACAAACTTTAACCATTTTCCCTGGCCTTGCCTGCAGGGCACCATAGCAGACCCGACCATAGTCTGCAGAGATGTGCCCTGCATATGGACTGCCATCCACGTACCACGCATGTCCACTTGCTGAGACAGGATGAACCAAAAGTCTCAGTATCATGAGCAATACATTGACTAGACGGTACCACAGTAGGATATTATTTCATCCTTGGTTGGACACGGAGGCCTTCAGTATCTCCTCAGCCCTATAACAAAGATTTTACGTGCCCCCGGACCCTTACAGGCACACTGCCACCTGTTTACGGAACCATTCGAGGAGCCATGTCCCTCTCTGTTCCGTATTTGTTGTTTTTGAGACTGCATCAAACCAACTGTGGCACGCAAATACAAATCATGTAGATGTTCCGGTAAATCATCGGAATCTGTGAGGTGGTGTTTCCAGCGATATTACACCCACCAGATGGCCACAACGGACCCCTGGTTAGAGGGTTATTGGGTCCACTGTGCCATTGAACACACGAAAGGGTATATGTTCCTTGTTGGTGGTGTCCATGATCATGCGGGGACTGGCACATTGTGAGGCTTACATGTATTCCTGGTCAGCTTCCAGCATGGCTGTGTGAGTGTTGTCTCCTACCTGTGGTGTGGTGGCCCACAAGATCCGTTCTTGTCCCAGCTCAACTGTGGTGATAGTTGATAGTATTAGTGGACACGTGTCACATAGTGATGATTCCAGTCCAAGGGGTATCCGTCGGCCGTGTATGTCTAGTTCCTGTTGTCTGCAATGTATGACGGCTTCACTTGCACTGAGGAAATCAGAGCATCATTTTGGATGGAGGCGATGACAACTCACTGAATAAATTGCATCTCCTCTATCTGTATTATGAGATTTACTACACCGGCCACGGGCACATCGGCTCCCGTAGCTGTTTGCAAAAAGATGTTTGTAGGCCTAAGGGGTGGCTTCTTATGAGATGGGATGCTCTCATACAAGCGCTTGTCAAAGACGATCATGGAAGCTCCAGTGTCCACAGTGGCACTGGTGGAAATACCGCTGAACAGACAGGCACATTTATAAATCACCTTTCGGAAGCGTTTCCAATGATGCCATCTGTGAAAGGGGTTGAGGAGCAGAATCATTCTGTATGTAGTCAGTTTGTTTCAGGATGGCTTCCCTGAGTGTGGTTGGTGACTGAGTGAGGAATGGGCCAGTCCGTCGTCGCTGCTACTGTGAGTGCTTTGGTGGCGACGGAGCTGGTGGTAGTAATAGTGGTAGTGGTGTTGCTGATTCTGTGTAAGCTGAGTTAGTATAGACAGCACTGCAGATTGGATTCTCCTGTTCGCCGATAAGGGCTAACTGTGTAAGCCACGTTTTACACCGCATCATGGGATGTTTTGTTGATGCACAGAAGAACCAGTGGCATTGTGGCCCATTTCGTTTCTTGGTATGATGTTTCTTTTTGCGGATCCATGATGTTGAACGGATGCTTTCCTCGGAATCACGGCTGTAAGTGCATGTGGGTGATGTGGCGGTAAGAGGCTGTGAATTGCAAACCACCAAAAGACATCGGATGTTAGGTGCCTTGGCGGTGGGATGTGGTGCATGCAAAAACGTTGTTTCCACGGAGGTACTACAACCTACCACTGCCGTTTTACATAGGAAAGAAGGGTTTTTAGATGCGGATATTGCAGGGCCACATTTTCCACTAGAAGGGGGTGTCAGTGCTGCAGATGTGGGAGGCATCATAGGTACCGACATATGTGAAGCCAGGTGCACATATGTATGCGAGTGTTCTGTATGCTGAAAATGAGATGGTACATGAACGGGAGGAGACACAGCGTATGGTACATGATTATCATGCCACGAGTCACCTATTGATGACACAGGCGAACAATATGAATGTAAAGGATTAAAGTGATGTCCCCGTAGAGGGTCTTTGTCGCAATCGTCCGCGGTCTGGCCCTGATGATATTGGCCTATCACGGATATCCGATAAGGTTAAGAATTCATTTCCCGCCTGCGAGGCATCACGGAATGTCCCCTCACTTATTGGCGAAAACTGTTGTAGGTGCAGTGCTGGTTGTCGCACCAGGGAAATGTGTTACATTGTTTGTGAGCACGCGAGCAGTACGTCCATCGTATGATGCTACCTCTAAATCGAGGGATCGCTGACTGTCTGTTGATGGTGACTGAAGCTCACAGTTGGGTGTTGGCATGAGTTCGCTTCTCGGTCGAGCTCCACATTGGGTGCTCACGGGGGTCCATCGGGTCATTCCGATACGAAATATCTGCCCGTCACTCTGCAAGTGCACGAAGAATGTGGTGGCCGGTTAGCTGCAGATCTCGGATTCTTGATCCGATGTGATGTCGCTCCACAAACTACAAAGACCGGCTCCTAAGGTCGATGGAACACATTTGTTCCAGTGGGGCCATGTGACCATTGCTGCTGAGATTGAACGAACCACACGTTGTAATCCCAACTGTTTGTGTCACCGGTATGTCTATCCATACTAATTTCGAGATATGGAACAATAAGTAATTAAACCAAAATGATATATATTATACAAACAAGATGAATCATTTGACAGTAATGGAACACACAATAATACACAAAATAGAGCTAGCTGGTGTCCTTTGTGCATGGTGTCATGGGAGGTACCACACAGATCCGTGAATATGCAGCAGTATCCCCACAAGAGAAGCATCCGCACCGCGAGATCACTGATTAAATTAATATAAGCTATTATACCCTTAGCACAAATAAAGAGAATCCTGGTGCTGTGAGATGAAAGTGCCTCGCGCGGGCCCCCATCACATAGATGTTTCCGTGATGGTACGAGAGGTAGTAGCCTCGCGTTGGCCTCTGTCACAGGATATCTCACTATTGTGAGAAACAAGTGCCTCGTGCAGGCCTGTCACCGGAAAATGCCTTCAACGCAGAAGCGGAGAAAAGAGCTGGCAAAAAGGGCCACTCTTTTGTTCAACAGAAAAATGCTGCGGAGAAAGACCATCCTAGCAAAAATGTAATTAAGGTAATGCATGCTGGTTTATCTGAAGATGGAACAAGCGACTCCCGAAGGATCCGCAAGTCACTGCCTTATACGGTTCCAAGATACTGTATTGGTAGGTGCTGCTTTTATTTATGCGGGCCTTCTACTATACCTAACCTACCATTTAGGTGTTAGAAACAAAAACTAGTTTAGGCCACAAGTGACAGGAATTCCTACCTATCATTGGATACGGCTGTCAGATGGGCGCAGATGCCCTACTTCCCATAGGTTGTCTTAAAAAGCATCTACCTCCACGGACAGCATGCACACATGTTACATTGCAACACATCTGAATTCAATAAAAATCTGGCTATCTTGCTCCGCAACCACATAAAACATCACCGGACAATGGCTACATTTCACACAAGCAATTTTGATTAGTGCCACATTATTAAGGTGGGGGTAGAGAGGTGAATATCCTTCCTGTGAGGGTGTGGCGGATTCCAAGATCCTACCCAGACACTCCAACGAATTGGATGGAGATGCGCGTCTCATCCGTCACCGAGTCCTATGAATCTAACTTTTGACCTGTCATTAGGATTAAGCGCCAATATGCCCAGATATGCACTGTGGGCCGGTAAACAAACTATCACTTCATAATTATAACTATATGTTTTCGCAGTGCTTTCCTTCCTTGGCGGGGTTATCTAGCTAATGATTATCCGAAGATACAGGGGAGATGTATGTAAATCCACACTTTGCTCATCCCCACTCGGAAACCCCCGATAGTTTCCCAGGGTCGGATCCGATCAATGTGTAGATGGGACACCCACACAATTGAAAAGCCATCCGGCTTGGTGGATCGTGGAAAGAGACAATAATTTGACATAAATACGAGGCCCTATAGGTCACTTGGCCAATTTTACACAACTTTGCTAGAGTGTGGGGCTACATTACCGCAACGATCGGAAAAGAGCCGTACACTATATGTCTCCCAATGCAGAAATTGTACATAACCACTTTTAACCTATCCCATCGAGCTGAATAGTAAGGTTAGTCGGTAACATGATAAGCTCAAATAATTAGAGCACGGTCAGTGACCTCAGTGTAAAATTGTTGATGGCAGGAGTAAGTGATGCGGATATAAGTGTTGCTGTTTAGTATTTCCTAAGTAATTTCGCAGTAAGTTTTCTATAAATAAACAAAACATATCAACAGTATGGCTACCTGCCATATGCATAACTAACCAATGCATAGAACAATGACAATAATGAGTAATACAGCAGCAATTATCAGGTTGATAGACCTAAACGGTGTGGTTAGTCAAAGCACCTACAGTAAACAAGGACAATATGAACAGTAATAAAGAAATTATAAATTGCGGTCTTAAGACCGGGACGGTACCTATTAGTCATCAGTACCTTATATGGAAATGAATAATCACAGTTAAATATACCATGTATAGTTACTTGCATACCTAATAGCCATTTGTACGGAAAAGGCTACTATGTATTACCGAAATTGAGGCGTTACTCTATTCGTAACGCGAGTCGACACGTTCTCAGAACCTGGACGTGTTTCTGCATGCAGATCTCCGCAGCTGATTTTCCGCAGGCAGGTCTCTACATGGTGACGCCAGGGTAGAAGCGGTATGAACGCAGGACAGTGAAACAAAGCACAGAAGTAATGTCTATCAGATAGTCACCATAACCATTACATAATCGATGCGGGAATTTGTAAAGTTTTCCATCTGGTGATGGTAATGAGAAAGTTAAGAGTAACCCATTAACAGAGAGGGCTACTCATATATATAATTACGGCATGTACATTTAAGGCACACAGTGTGGGTTGCGTCGCATAGCTCTTGCAGCGCACAGGCCAAAGTCCACCCGACTGCGGTCAAAAAGTTAAAGTATCACACACGACATGCAGTGTGGAACTTGAAGTCCACTTTCAGCGTAGTTGGCAGATCGTCCACCAAGAAACATCGTAGCTATACATCATGTAGAAATTCCACTTAGAGTAGGTTGGACGTGGGAAACATGACTTTGGTTGTTTTGCTCCCAGATGGCTGTCCAGGAGGGTCCAAAATTGATATAATGCGGAAAGTCCGAGAACTGCTTTTACGTGTGGGTGAGCTGAGAGCCGCAAGGAACCATGGGGGATGTGCTGTATCTTGTTATCCACAGGTGTTCCAGTCCACTTGGTTAGTCTGCACCTCCAGTCAGTTCTCAACAGGTCAGCCTCCACGCCGCCGATGCTCCTGATCCTCGAAATTTCACCCCTTTTATACTCGCTGGGATGTCAGAGCTGGATGCCTCGACCAATCAGCGGCCCAGCGCCAGCCAATCAGCGTACTGGTATGTTGTGACGTATAGGGAACGTGTACACAAATCACTGTGTATTTAGCTTAATATAAAATGCGATTACGATGTTGCAGCAATATTTTAAGTATAATTTAATAGGGAGCTTCGACGATAACTCAGCCATTTCTAGGCTATGGTTTACAGTTTTAGAAAGCGCATTTAATTCTGGTCCTGATCGATACCAAGAACAACGAGAGCAGATAAATTATAAGTATTTACGATTACCTACTCGGTACACTATAGGTATGTACTCGCTTCAAATCTTGACACACAAGTCATCAGGGACGCGTCAGCGTGTGCATATGCGCACTACGCATCTTAACGGCCGTAACTGTTTTCGACGAAATACTTCTCGTATAGGGCTTATTTCTCTACCCAGGGGGACGTGCTTCGGAATGAACTCGGTACATCTGCTCTGTACCCAGCCTGGCTGGGATGGCCGGTACCCGCCCGGTCGATCCACTCTACACACCAACTTTTTTCACACTGCTGGATTGGCCCTGGGAGTTGCCAAAATCACCAACTTCATGATCCAAATCAATGACCTCTGATTCATCCAACGAGTCATTTTAGCCAACAACGTAAACGACGCCCTACTCGGGATCGATTTCCTCATGAATTGTGGCACAATGGCAAATTGTGCTCACCAAGAATTAGAAATCGATGGCCGCCAAATAGCACTGGGCGAACCGCATACTTGTGCACTCATCTGCGCTAGCACCACCACACTAGGACCCAGTCAAGAAGATATTCTTTGGGCCTCTGCCTTGAACACCCATTTCGTATGCGCCATACAAAAATAGAATGTGATCAAGAATTCATGCAGACTGCAACTTCGCCTCTCCAGGAGAACTAGTCAATCTCCATAATCTCGAACGCATCCCCTATCACTTTATGAATACCTATGCCCTGGCCAATACCTTGGAAGCTAGGAAAATTTGTGGTCAAACTTTCATACATTGTAACCCCGCTTCCATCAAGGGAAAGTGTGCTGAGATCAGTGTCATGAACAGGGATGACCATTTCCAGAGTTGGTCTCTCTTATCAGCTAAATTTCATGCAGATGCCAATGCATGCTGCCCATGCAAGTACACAGAGCACTGGGACACTTGATTTCAGTGCTTTAGATTCGCCTACAACCCTCACCCTGATAAAACGGGTTCAATGAAAGAATGGCCTAGCAATCAGTGTCTTCAGGCATGACATGGGGATTTACCAACCAAGATCGGGGGTCCAGAGTTGAATCTAGCTCAAAGTAGCACTCCAAGAAGCAGCACCATGAGACCTATAGCTTCCCTTATATTGTTGTCCGCTTTGATGGTGTTAGCGAACCACCAATGCTGTATCGAACCACAGCACCATCACTCCCACCACCCTGGTGCTTGCTATGAGGTTCTCGAATGCACTGAATCTCAATACCTAACTCGAGATCATGGTGGTCACTAGTCAGCCTCACCAGTTTGAAGTCATCTAGCTCGTTGACTTCCTGCACTGCTCCTCCATTCTGAACCAGGACTGCCGCAGCAACACAGGCCAGGGCACCTCTTTGCAAGGTTAACTCTAGCTGCTCTCCGGCTGTGACCTGAACCTGCTGGTGCTCTCTCTCTCTCTCTCTCTCTCTCTCTCACTCTCCCTCTCTCTCTCTCTCTCTCTCTCTCTCTCTCTCTCCAGTAGCACCGCCTCAGGCATTTTCACACTTGGCTGTAAGTTGAATTGTGTGAATCCATCATTACACCCCATGGCTTAGTACCCTTATCCCTTCACATAGAAGGCAGGTCCGTGGGCAAGTCGAGCCCGGACTCGGCACTCATCGTTCACATAGGCGGTATTCAGTGTGCTGTTGCTGTGCATGATCTCCCACCAGCTCATAACCTGATGGAGCTCCACATCCTTCGCTGCGGTGCTCACGAGCTTGAACTTGAGCATCATTTACCTAATCTCATGGATCTGTCCAGGGATAGCGAAGTCGACGCACTTCCCATCCATGGAGAGAGGGTTCTCATTATGAATACCAGGTCGAATGACGGTCAGGCAGTCTATTCCATGGATTGGTGTGATGTGAGGTCGTGGCTTCAACCGCTCCGTCTGGATGGTGTGCATACTGTTTCATGTTTAATGTATCTCTGTAGAAGAAGATTAAACACCTGCATGTTCGGCAATGTTCTCCACCAGATTGTCTCAGGGAAGCACATTTGCAAGAGCGAAGCCACGGCCGGGACCACAGGCACGACCACTGGGACAGATACCATGGGTAAGGCCCCATCTGTCATTCTGATAGTTACTCAATTCCGATGACTACTTCGTGACATCAACGTCCTCCATGCCGAGAGGTCTCCCTCTCCTCCATCTGACAAAGGGGTATGGGCATCCCTGAGAGAGCATGGACTGTCCCAATCTATCAAGGAGTTGCTGACCAAAATCAAGTTCAAGAAGTTAGACAGTGCCCAGGCTAGGGCACTGGATCACCACACTAAACCCACTAAGAGTCCTGTCATTCTGGCTCTTCAAAAGGTGAGAGTCAATGGCTAACCATAGACAAATAGGCCAGCGTATTCGACATCCACACTGATGCTGAATGCCACATGCTGGACAGCCTACAGTCTGGTGACTGACTATGTCAGAGAGCAAATCAGCGCTGCGGTCGCTGAGGGACATGATACTCATACACCACAGGTGGAAAGGAGGGAGACACTACTGGCAGAGAGGAAGCTATTGTGCACATCGTCAATGCAAATGGTCGGAGGCAGATGGAGGGCAATATGACAACGTTTTTAAAGTTCCCAGAAGACGTCCAGGATTAACACATTAAACCTATGCGCTGGTCCGATTCGTAACGTGGGTCATCCGTGAGAGGTTCCAGAAAAAGAGAGTCGTGGAATCTGATCCGCAGTGGGTAGAGTACCAGGAACAACTTCCTGATCCTCAAGCTCCAGACAGAATTCCTCAAGATTCTGGCAAAGCTCCTCAAGCTTCCGACCAAGTTCCCCAAACTTCTGATGAAGGTCTTCAAGCTTCTGACGAAGGTTCTCAAGCCCGAAATACATCGTGGCTGACATGTCGCCCCGACTTACATGCGAGCTTCTTGGCTGGATTCAGCTTGTAGCTGAAGGGCTGCGCCTTCTCCAAAGAGGGATTGAAGTGTAAGAGAGCTCCTGCCTACTTGTTGTTGAAGATTAATCTGTGCATTTCAGCTGCCCTCTGTATGCCTGCGATAAAGACTTGCTTTGTCTCCTTGAGGATCAGGCTGTCATATATTGTCTCGAGCAGGGTACGCCCACACTTGGAGCTGAAGTATAGAAGTCTTGCATTGTGGCAGATGTCTGGTGATATCCAATGGGTGTACTTCTGAAAGAGAATGAAGACAGTGATCCCAGTGTGCCGGAGCCATGTGGTGATGTTGCTGAGGTAGGTGGCTGTCTTCTGGTCCATTGCAGGGGCATCGATGACAAGGAAAAGTGGGTCGATCAGTCGGGTTGCTAGCAGCTTCTGCATCAGTGCCTGCAGGTTCTGTGTCTTGGTGATTGGGCCCTTGTACCATTGGTAGACTGTACTAGTAGTAGTAGTAGTAGTAGTAGTAGTAGTAGTAGTAGTAGTAGTCGTAGTAGTAGTAGTAGTAGTAGTAGTAGTAGTAGTAGTAGTAGTAGTAGTAGTAGTGCCGGTGGCGGTAGCGGTGGTGGCGGCGGCGGCGATGGTGGTAGTAGTAGTAGTAGTAGTAGTAGTAGTAGTAGTAGTAGTAGTAGTAGTAGTAGTAGTAGTAGTAGTAGTAGTAGTGGTAGTATGGGAATTCTTCATGACCGCATAATTCCTAGCATGTGTTCGCATGTGACTATCTACAAGCCATCTGCGTAAGTTCTTCTTCATCATTCATGAGTATGAGCCGCATCAGATAGATCGTCTGTGAATATTCTTTATTTTCATTTATGTGCCGATGACTAATAGGCACCGCAAGGTCGTGTGACCTTATATTTTGATTGTACTGTATTAGTTAGTAATATGGCAGTAGCCATCAAAGTTTTTATCTTTTTGATTATTTGTTATTATTACAGAAAAATACTTGGACTGCACTTCACTTAGGTTACACTATACAGCACCAACAAACACACCGTCTTGTTCACCCCCCCCCCCCCCCCAGCATAAATTTTTCACTAAGGTCGCTGTTCATGTACTCACTGAGCGAACGTGACATGCAGCCGCTAAACTTAACTATGATAGCTCAATAGGATAAGTTACAAAGTAGTTAGGGACGACTACTCTTTAGGAGACATTTGTGTAAAGCCTCTTTTCCAGGAGCAGTGTATAAGGTACACACCGAACACTGGCAAGTTTGTATAAATTGGCCACCTACAATAGGGCCTCCTAAATTCATAGTATAATGAGTAGTTGTCTCTTCCTACGCTCCTCCGGCCTGAGGACCTAATAATTGTCTGGATTCCCTCCGACACATTGGTTAGAACTTACCTTAGAAACTATCGGGGTTTCTGAGCGGTTTGAATCAAAGTGTCGATGACTGCATACACCCCCTCTGTATCTTTGGATACCTGATAGATTAGTCTTCATGCCAAAGTAGGTATCGCTGCGAAAATATAATTATGTTAGCCTGACACAGCTGTGTATTCTTTGGACAATTTTACTTAATCCCAAAGAAGATAAATGTTAGCCCCAGGAACCATATCTCACATGATCTGCTCTCGACATGCTAGGTGATGGATAAGGACACAGATCTCCAACTAAATCTGCGGTGACTGGGTGTGGCCCACGAGCCCTCCACGCCTTCACAGGAAGGTCACCATAATTGGATATCTCTTTCTTTCTCCCCACCATAAATAGATATGTGCGTTCTAAAAATGCCTATGTAATGTGACTTGTCGCCATGTTGTTATTTGTGGTCATGATGCGGTATGTGAAAGGATCATTATTTGATTCTGAAACTACCACTAGGTGACATGTTTGCATGCTGTCGGTCTGAGGGGGATGCTCCATGGTTGTCACCTTAGTGGGCACCAACCATTCTCGCCAGACAGACCTGTATATTAAAGATAGGAAAAACACATAGCCACTTGCGGCCTAAACTTGATATTTGTAGACCTAAAAACTAAATGTTAAGGAAGGTTCTAGCAAGAAAGCCTGCATGAATAAAGCAGCATCTACTAAAATAGTATCTTTAACAGACTCCTCCTCTCTTGTAACAGCCCATTCGGTATTGTTCAGTGACTCATAGTATTTGTCTACCCACATCTTCATAAGTTCATAATAAATGGTACAAATGAAGACTCTAAGCCCACCGCCCATCTGTCAAATACGAATTATGTCCACTCGATGACATGAATCCAGCTTCCCCCACCCCACCCCACCCCACCCCCGTTGCCTCTCTCCCCTCTCTCACCCCATTAGCTGATGTTTGAGTGTCTAGTAACATAGTCAGGTTACTTTCGCTTGACAACTTCTTGGAGCTAGTGCTGTGGGATGAGGTATCAGGTGACAAGTATCTCGTATTGCTTTAGTCAGATGACGGCACAATAGCCACCTGATTGCCTCTCGTATTACTTTTATGGTTCATTTATCTTCCTGTAGTCAGTTAATATATCAAAGCTCTTAGAATAGGAATGAATAGATGGATGAAAGATTCATAGCTGCAAAAATCTGCAGTCACTCATATATTGGTTACTGCATACAAACTCTCCACCATCTTAAGATTATAATGTAGAAACATAGAAATGCATTCTCTCCATATTAAAATATGGATAAAATATACACGAATGTCAAGTTAAAGTTCATAGCGAATAATAAAGAGGCTTAAAAATTTCATTGATGTAAATTCGTGGTTATCATAGATATAGTTATCACAGGAATGCTTCTTAATACTAATATTTAAAATCTTTTATTAAACTGATAAAACGATATTGACATGCATATTCAAGCTCAATATTCGATAAAAACATCTCTTCTATAGGTGTAGAAAAATTTGCGAAAATCGGTAATAAAAGGCATACATACAGTTTTTGGCCATATCACAGCTATCTTGGGTAAATTATTTATATTATTAGTGCCACCGCATCTCCTGAATAGTTGGTGATCTTAGAACATCAACCGTCACTTGAAATATGTATTCAATAAGTTAGAAACTGATAAAAAAAAACACCTGGGGCAATAAAAAGGCAACGTGTCTTCCAAGATGGCCATCTATCTCTGTTTATCGCTCAGCCACTGCTACAGGGGTAATCAATATTTTGATTGGCAGGTGTAGTTATAATGTATGCACATCTATCACTACATCCCTAGTTGACAATTCTGCATCTATCATTCAGTCAATCAGATAGCGCATCCCTTTTTAAGGGAGTAATCGATAATAGGACTTTCTTGAATGCTGGGTGAGTATGATACAAATAGTAGACTCCACTCTTTCTGCTACTCATTCCACAACAGAGCAAGCTAGAGTGAACATCTATGTGTAATAGTAGCAATGGATGTTTTCATTATACTTATAGTATTGTTAGAACTAATACAAGTAGCAATGAATCTTATTCTACTATTGGTAGTGGTACTGCGTAAGTCCCGCAAGACATACTTTACACATATATAAAGCAAATTACAGGGTTCGGCACAACAGGAAAAGGAAACAAAAAACGGATATTTTTTTAATAGTGTATTTTGTATTGTCTTTAAAAATTGTATAAGATCACTAAAATCTGTAATTAGAGCCATCTTTCTTATGTCTTCCTTATCAAGGCCATTAACAGTAGGGGGTGATAGATACGCTTTCTATTTGGTTCTCACAAGTCACATGATTTTGAGGGGGCGGGGCTAAATTGACCATATATAGATGCAAAATGGGCAGATTCTTGTGGGTATGTTTGTATACACACACACCCCACTCGATATCATGTCATTTGTAAGCCGTTCCAAAAGCATGTCTATCACTTCATTACTACTTATGTGTGTCTATTGCTTAAACCAATCAGATCATGTGTCTATCGCCATAGGCCATAATTGATATTGGGCTGCCAGGTGGCTTCAGCCAATCAAATCATGCATCTATGACTATGGCATATAATCAATATTTGGTGGCAGGTGGCTATACATTATGCACATCCATCACTCCAGCTGTCAAATCATACGTTTATTCCTTTACCATATAGTCGATATTTGGGTGGCAGGTGGCTATAATTTATGGGCGTTTATTGTTTTAGACTATCAGATCGTGTGTCTATCGATACAGGGAATAGTGAATATTGATTGACAGCTGACTTATAATTTATGCCGGTCTATAGTCTATAATCAACAATTCTATCGCTACAGCCAATCACATTGGGCATATATCGCTATAGCCCATAATCAATAGTGGTTTTTTGATTGACAGGTGGGGCTGGAGATAAATACAGGACTCTTTTATTCTGGGCATTCTGACAAAGATCGAGCGAGTGAACTTCGTTATGTCCTCGTAGTAATGGATGTTCTCATTATACTTATAGTAATAGTTCTACTAGTAGCAAAGTAGCAAGAATGATACTTTACAGAGATATCATCGGATTTACATACTTTTCATATGCACCACGTCTTCAGTATTTAATGAATCCATACATCAAGTTTAGTTCCAATATACCCAAAATGCTTGTAGCTACAGCCTGGACAAAGATTTTCTGCAACGTTCAGTGAACCATGCAAAATAAATCACGTGGACATACTTTTCATATACAACACACCAGCAGCATATAATACGTCCATGCACCAAATTTAGTTCTTGTATAACTAAAACTCTTCAACCTACAGCCTGGACACAAAGTTTCTGTAATGGTCCATGAGCCAGGAAAGGTAGGTCAAAGATATGCCATGCTCACTGCCATTCATACCTGGCACATGTTTTCCCTACTATGCATCCAGATACCAAGCTTAGGGACCGTATAACAAAAACTCTTGAAACTACAGGATGGCCAAAAAATTTCTGTAATGTTCAACGAACCATGAAAAGTAGGTCAAAGTTATGTCCTGATGGCCTACTTTTCATAGACTGCACCCCCAACTCTCTAAGATGTATCAACATATCAAGTTTTGTTCCCGTATACCAAAATCTCTTAAAACTACAGCCCAGACAATAATTTTCTGTAATATTCAATGAACCGTGAAAAGTAGATCAACAGTAGGGCACACTGACAAAATTTTCATACACTACACACCTCCTTCCTAAGATGCATCCACCTATCAAGTTTACTTTCTGTATACCAAAAACTCTTGAAAGTACAGCCAGGACAAGAATGTTCAGTAGTGTTCAATGAACTGTGAAAACTAGGTCAAAAGCAGGTCATGGCGACCTACATTTTTACACACTGCACGCCTTTCTCCCTAAGATGCATCCACATACCAAATTTAGTGAATATATGACCTATGGCCCAGACAAACTTGTAGAATGGACGGACCGACAAAGTGGTGACTATATGCTCCCCCCCCCTCCCCCCTCCCACTACACAAAATGTTTGCGGAGCATAACAATGCATGACATTTCTAGTCTCTCTACTGGTTTACCATTACATATGCTATGGCACAGCTTGATCATCAATAATACTAGCCATTGGGTGAAATAGATGCACAGTTCAAGTTGTCGTGCCAAGTCATGTGATTTTCATGGGAAGAGGGTAGGTATGGGATGGGGTAGGTTAATTTCCCACATATGGAGTGGAAAAAGTGGCGTGTTCTGGTGATAGTGTTTGTGCATGGACACTGCCACTCAATATATGGACAATTAATTGACGCTGCACCCCTTCCACCCCACCCCACCCCACACCCTACACCACCCCACCCCCAGAAAATCATGTGGCTTTAGGACCAATGAAAAAGCGTGTCTATCCCACACCCTTACTCCTTACATAGAGCCTGTTCTGTTTGATAAGGTGTGTTTCCCTTGGAGAGGTACATGTATACGCTACTTCTTTGAGGCCTTTGTGTATTTGATTGTCCTATGATGTATGCTACAGTTCTTTGGCCGAGTTTTGTAGCATACGTCTGAGGTTTGATCAAAGCAGCAAAGAATCCATTTTGATGAATCATATGATATTCTGGCAGAGCAACCGATTTGAATCCATTAAGGAATCGATATATTAACCCACTATCTTATGAATATAAGAAACAGTAAGAATTGTTAACTCGCACAACATAACGTACATACAGAGAAATTCAGAAATACCTGTGGACGTTTCCAAAACAAAAACAGAAAATGTTAGGCCTAGTTAGTAAATGTGTTGTTGAATATTTTGAACATAATTGAATTCGCAGGCATTTGGGCATGGTTAGGAAGTAATGCCTTCCAAGCCAACTATGTTCAACATATTCAGTAGTACGTTTTATTTTGTTTTGGAAACAGGTTAATTAAATTATTCTCGAGCGGTACTGTAGCAGTTTTACCTTAATTCACCCATAATTGTTGTATATCTTTTAATCATATTATCATTGAGCGTTTGTACGCATGATTTGATGAAGTCATCAATACAAGTAGGCCTCGTACATCTAGATCTTTGACGTCATGGCATATGTAGATTATCATAAAAATGGAATGAGTATCTGTTATGCTATCACGTGTCGAAGCTGTTCTAACATTAACGACCATTAGGCATATGGCGCTAACCGGTGCATTTTAATTAAGTAGTTTCTTTCTAGATTAGGTGGCCTAATGGACCTTTCCAGTCTATCCATCCATCACATGACGTCATAATCAACTGAGTGGCGTGTAGGATTACGCCATAATAAATTAAAGTCATGAATGACGTAGATAAGTTCGTCGCGAACGCATACGGACTAATCCTTGTAGGACGAATTGTATGTCTTTATTATTTAATAAACTTCTTAAACGAATATTTTGAAACTTAATTGCCATACGCAGCAGCAGCACGCAGTCAAATTAGTTTAGAAATATTCAACAGCTTACCTGTATAGTTTTCTGCAAATTGATAGTCAAGAAGATCGATCGATCTCAACACGAGCGAGGTGTGGGTGGAGCTTAGCCAGAAAAGATGGGCGGGGCATAGCTAAAATTATTTTCGTGACCATTACTGCCGGCCAAAGCGGACTCTGAACTGGTCTTGAGAAATTGCGATTTGCAGGATAACAGAAAGGTATTTTTGAAAATTGTCTTCTCTTGGGCGGAAAAAATTATAGTTTTGTTGAAAGATTTTGAACATTAAATGGCAGCTTGAGATGCGTATCATGTTGCGCGGCACATAAAGGCGCTGTTGACAAGAGGGAGTAAAACTGGTTATATGAAATGTGTCTCCAGACGAACAACTATAAGTTGCACTATGATTGCAATTTAAATTTCCGTGCATATTTCAGCTGAAACTGTGACTTTGTTACGGAAAGGTTTGTTTTATATTAAATGACAAATTGCAATAAAGCGAACGAGCATATCTCTCGTGAGTCCACGATGACTATATCCTGTTCCGAAAACATCATAGCTAGCGAAAATGTGACATCTACTGAACGCGGATATGAAGGCGGATATGAAGGTAATGATTTGATAATTACCTTTTTAAAAGTGTTAGATACTTATCCTTTGTTACCATGGAAAATCATCATAAACAGCATATGTGTATCCGGCGTGATTACTAACATCCTGCTCCTCGTCTACCTGCTCTATTATAAACGATACAAGTCGCCAGTCTTCTGTGTTATACTCAGTTTGGGCGTGGCTGATTTGTTTGTGTGTGTGGCTAACTTGCTGAACTATATCTGGACATATCCTGTAATGCGAGGTCCGGTGTGGATGTGCAGCTTTGATTCTGCATTGCTTCTCACCACTTACGCGTCCAGCACTTATCACATGGTGATATTGGCAATACTAAGGTAAACCACAGCCCCCTTGTTTGCTCGGGAAACTCATAGTTGTTGTTATCGTCGTCGTCGTCGTCGTCGTCGTCGTCGTCGTTGTTGTTGTTGTTGTTGTTGCTGTTTGGATAATCTTCCGACAATTTCGAGCACGCATAGCAGTGGTAAATCTCTACTTATAATGACAAATATGGGAGAGGGATAGGACACCATAAGCCTACATAAATATAACGGAACACACGATTAGAATGATTGCACATACACAGATACATTAAATTATCACATGGTGATATTGTCGATTCTAAGGTAAACCACAACCTCATTGTTTGCTCTTGAAACTCACAGTTGTTGTTGTTGTTGTTGTTGTTGTTGTTGTTGTTGTTGTTGTTGTTGTTGTCGTCGTCGTCGGCATCGTTGTCGTCGTCGTCATCGTCGTCGTCGCCGCCGCCGCCGTCGTCGTCGTCGTCGTCGTCGATATTGTTGTCGTTATCGTTATCGTTGTTGTTGTTGTTGTTGTTGTTGTTGTTGTTGTTGTTGTTGTTGTTGTTGAGTCAGGATAACCCTCCAAAATGGGAGAGGACTAGGACACGATATATACAAATAAAGTAACATGCAAAGTAATCAACACATGATTAGAATGATTGATATACACATACACATTAAATTATCCTCTGGTTAGGATTGCAGTAAGAGTCTGTAAACCTCTGCCATGTCGATGACTGTGATTGGCTGACAGATCAGCTGAAATATCATCAGGCAATCACAGATCAGCTTATGTATCATCAGCCAATCACAGATCAGCTTAAATATCATCAGCCAATTACAGACCAGCTTAAATACCATCATCCATTCCCAGTCATCCTCACATCAAACAAATCCTTACCATGGCAATATGATGTCACCCATATTAAGATATAATGACATACAACTAGAGGCATTTTGCACTAATCCTATAATCATATTCTCAGTCACCAAAGTCAAGATCACCTTAGCTGCTGGTAAAATAAAATATTGCTTTGATAGGCGTTACCTTCGAAAGTCGTGAAGGGACTTCCAACTTCTGATTTTCTACTTCTGACTTCCGACTTCTAACTTCCCACTTCAGACTTCTGTATTGTTAGATAATGACAGATTTTTTAAATGGCCGACAATGACTACGATGCAGAAATAAGGTTTTAGTTTACCTGTCCATATTTATATTTATAGTGTGAAAACTACACCCATATCCATGTGCTTATTTATTCACCGGAGCTTGTCTATTATATTATCAAACTGAATTCACTAGCTCGCTAATCAGTATTCGATCTCAAATGACCACGTGGCATATCAGTTCATACTCAGGTAACATCAATAATACAACAACAACAACAACAACAACAACAACAACAACAACAACAACAACTACTACTACTACTACTACTACTACTACTACTACTACTACTACCAACACCACTACTACTACTACTACTACTACTACTACTACTACTACTACTACTACTACTACTACTACTACTACTACTACTACTACTACTACTACCACTACCACTACTACTACAACTACTACTACTACTACTACTACTACTACTACTACTACTACTACTACTACTACTACTACACTACTACTACTACTACTACTACTACTACTACTACTACTACTACTACTACTACTACTACTACTACTACTACTAATATTAGCGGGATGTGCTGCACAATACTCTGCCGGGGTGGGCCGCGATATATTGTTCTATGCTATATGGATATTATGTGCTGTACTGAGCATTTGCTTGCACATGGGTCCCATATGGGCCCCATATAATAGCATGTCATACGTGACCTAATCGATTCTGCACACAACATCCCATATTGGTAAGCCTTTAGAATAGGCATATGGTGTCTATATAGGCAAAATAAGCAATTACAATCTTGATAAAATCTTGACCAATATGGAACCCTTCTGGGCATGGCATTGCAGGTAGCATCCCCGAATAGGTTTCGTTTTCTAAAGGCTGACCAATATGTGATGATGGGTATATGTCCAAAATGTGTATGATAATGTTAATGTTTCAGGGTACTGCTTGCAGTGATGGAAATGGTCGTGTCTGAGGATGTGCTGCCTCGGCTACCGTCGCTGCCACTGCTGCTGCTGCTACTGCTACTGCTACTGCTACTGCTACTGCTACTGCTACTGCTACTGCTGCTACCACTACAACAACAACAACAACAACAACAACAACAACAACTACCACCACTACTACTACTACTACTACTACTACTACTACTACTACTGCTACTGCTACTGCTACTGCTACTACTACTACTACTACTACTACTACTACTACTACTACTACTACTACTACTACTACTACTACTACTAACTGACTTCGGACTGCTGGCTTCCAACTTCTAACTTCCGACTTCTGACTTCCGACTTTGGGCTTCCATGTGTGTGCGCATGCGTGCGTACGTGCGTGCGTCAGTGCGTGAAGGCAACAATTGGAAGTCGGAAGTCAGATGTCAAAATTCAGAAGCCAAAGTTGTCAGAAGTCGAAGTAATAGCAGTAGCAGTAGCAGTAGCAGCAGCAGCAGTGGAAGTAGGAGCGCCACTAGCAGTATGGTGAAAACATACGCATGTTTGACACATACCCACCACCCTATATGGGACCCATATTAGTCAGCTTTTAGAATACGGAACCCATATTGGGAGGCTACTGACAATGGCATGCCAACATGGGCTACAGACTGGTCAAACTCTTATAAGATTTCAATTGTTTATTTTCCCACATGGACACCATATGGGTCCTGTGTTTTAAAGGCTTATCCATATATAGGATAGTGTGTGCAGAATTGATTAGGTCTCGTATGACATCCTATTATATGGGGCCCATATAGGACCCATGTGCATGCAAGTGCTCAGTACAGCACATTATATCCGCATGGCATAGAACAATAGCCCAGCAGAGTATTATACAGCACATCCATTACTGGAATATTGGTCTGTCATACTATTTACGTTACCTGAGTATGAGCGGGTGGGTGTTCTACGTGATCATTTGAGGTCGAAGACTGATTAGCGAGCTAGCGAATTCAGTTATTTATATGATAGACAAGCTATGGTGAATAATCAAGCAGATGGTTATGTGTGTAAGTTTGATAATTAATTTAAATGTGAACAGGAAAGCCAAGACATTACATCTCCATTGTCATCATTGTGGGCCATCTGTCAATATCTAACAATGCAGAGGTTGGCAGACAGAAGTATAGCGGCTTGGCCCCTAATTGCCCCATTGGCCAACACATGCGAACCACCACCACCACCACCCCCATCTCTCCCTCATCAGAGAGGGACGACAGGTCTAACTCACAGGTTGGTCCCGCGGTGGATTACCCCCACCCACCCCATGCCCGGCGACGACGACTGTCTGAGCCAGCTACAAATGAATGCTGATTGGGCAACAGGTCGACAGAATGATTATGTTCT
Organism: Chaetoderma sp. LZ-2023a; assembly: GCA_034401795.1. Taxonomy (NCBI): domain Eukaryota; kingdom Metazoa; phylum Mollusca; class Caudofoveata; order Chaetodermatida; family Chaetodermatidae; genus Chaetoderma; species Chaetoderma sp. LZ-2023a. Next base: position 48,000,237 of record CM067361.1, read on the forward strand.
CACTGGGCTGATCACACATTTGTGGCCAACGGTCTTAACTTCACTTTGATGTCAGACGGCATATTGTGGATGCCCTCACTTTCCATGGACTACGTATATTATTAAATATTCAAGTTGTAGCTAATTCATAAAATGGGACGGGATGTTAATTGTTCTGCAGCCCAGATGAAGTGAATGCACTATGGAGATATCAGCCCAGTGCAAAAACCCAGCGGCTTCCTAGAAGGAAAGACAACTACCACCAGAAGGTTTTAACTGGATTGTAAGAATACATGCTTTGGAGACCAGCAGATGAAAGAGGAAGGCAACTCTCTAATGCGTCTATGCAATATTGGCAATAGCTTGTTGCAATAACTGCTGGTCTCGAGGTTTTCTGCAAAGAAGCTGACTAACGTATCTAAGGATGCTTCAGCACTTAACAAGCCCATTTAATTTGCGTGTATGGTTTGGCGGAAGAAGGGAATCGTCTAATGTGTTATTATGTCTGTTTTAAAGAAATTAAAGTGTTTGTTTAGTGCGTATTTACCTAAGTCAGTGACGCTGCAGTAGTCACACAATAATATAATATGTATAAATCAACAATACCAAGTAATCGATGATGAGACAGCAATAGACAATTATTTAGCAGATTTCTGCACTGGAAAAAATCGTCTCGGAATAACCAGAGTCCACAATACTACGACTATGCGAAGGTGATGAAACTCTAAAGATGTAAGAGGATCGATCTATAATATTATGGTAATAGTAGAATAGTAGGAAGGCTGGACCTCGCTCTCCCTGGGATGGTGGTGAGACAAACCTCACCCACCCACAGCCAAACAAATGTCCGACCAGACTAGCCCCATGGTATCGAGCACTCCCAGATATAATGTGCCTTTTTTTATACATCACACAGACCACAGCTGGTCTATAGCACACACGCCACGATGATTTCAGCTAGGTAGCTGCAGTGGGACTGAGCACGACTGCGTATATTGTTAGGACGTTACCTTAACTGCAGCAGTATACGAAATACCACTGATAGGGATCTTTGGAATCGGATGTGTGATACCCTGATAGTGTTCGACGACATGCGCTCACCACTGGCGTGAAGCGAACAGCTCCGGCAGCAGGAATGAACTCATTACCACATGTCATCTTCACCATGACAAAAGTCAACGCCACGTTACTGGCGACATGAACGGATATGGGCTTAGCGTTTGTCAGCATCTTCTGGTAGTCGACATTATCGTTTAAGCACTGAATATTCAACACGGTTAAACAGATGCATTCTGCCTCGAGAGAACTAATCAGATCTGCCCAACCTACGTCTCCTAACTAATCAGGTCGATGCTCTAGGATTTCCATTGCTATAGTGCTATATATAGCAACATAAACATGGACCAGCTCACGAAGTACTATAGCCTTATCTGCACAGAGTTGAAGGGCTACAAGAGAAAGACACCAGATAAGCTCGCACAGCTCTCTGATGCTGAGCTAGCAAAGGAGCTTTGAAGCTCAACATAGGGTTTGGTAAGGAACAGATCTGCTTTCATCGAATACTTTAACATGGGCGAACATGTCATTGAGCATCTCCTATGGACTAAAGTATTCTACCAAGATCGAAAATAATTATCAGATGTCTTTCTCTGGCTGTGGGAGCTATGGTGTATGCCGAGTCTGGGCTGAATAAGGCTCTGCGCTACCACAAGCTGGAAAAAGGCTAGATGGCCGCAAACAGGAAGCATCCATCCCCTGGCTGTGTATGCTGGCGGTGTGTGTTGGTGCAGTCAGATTGGTCAAGCTAGGTCAGGCGATCTCTATCACAATGGCTGTTGCAGTTCCAGCTACAACTGTAGACAACCTTCTAGATGAGAAAGTTGTGAAGAACGCTGATCCCAAACAGAGAAATAGCCAGGCCTGACACAACTCGTGCTGCTATTGTTGCAATACTGTTGCTCTGCTATCGTTTTGGCTCCCACACATGTGTGTGCACAGACTGCTGTATGCTCGCCGATTGTGGTCGTGGGTCCTGCTTCATTGCCTTTGATTGCAGTAACCGGGACAGTGGCTTGAGTTGAATTGATGTCAGTGTTTGAGCCGAAATGGACACCATGGGCACTCCCTTCGCCTATCATGTTATTATCACCACTGACCACTAGGCCTCTACATTCACGATCATATTGCTCAGAATCAGTCATAGATGTGGAGATATAGTGAAGTCACATTGCCGGAAGGCATGCTGAACCTTGGCAATCAGGCTACTAGGGTCTGCAACGATAATCATATCCTCGACAAGACTACTGAATATGGCCTGCACCTCCTTTCCACTCTCCCTATTGATTGAGCACCGCAGCCGCACTGGGCCAACAGGAGATAGTAACGCAATGCGTGGGGGGATTGGTTGATTCAAATGATCCCTGCTGGCATGAGGCTTTCGGTTGTGTGTGGGACAATGTACTCCTGCGTATCTGGGCGGTCTTAGTTGATGCTGTTGATATGCATATTCTGCATAATAGACCCGGGCCCTGAATTTGGGTCGAATGAGGATGTAATAGTCATAGAAGGGCCTGTGAGGCAATGGGGGAAATGGCTTTTTTCCTATCTATCCGCGGCAATCAGTCAGTCACTAACGGTCGCGATTTATCTCATCAGTATATATATAGTTTTCTCAAAGTGGCCTTGTGGGTCATTAGGAGTGTCTCGGCTTCTACTTGTGGGTCACCGCCGACCATTGCGTAGCCTTACAGGTCATTGCATAATGACCCATAAAGGCCCCCCCCCCCTAAAAAAAGGGCTTTAAATGGTGTAATTGTCTCAGATATGTATTTTCTGTGAAATGTGTAATTAGTGATCCATAATGGCCAAGTGACCAGTGACCCACAATGACACCTGTTAGAAGCGTGACGTCACTTGGATTTCGACAAGGTGCTGAAAATGTACCATTTTGAAACTTTAGTTGGTGACCCACAAGAGCGAGCTAGGATACACGCATTTATATATATATATATATATATATATATATATATATATATATATATATATATATATATATATATATATATATATATATATATATATATATATATATATATATATATATATATATATATATATATATGGTGACCCACAAGAGCGAGCTAGGACATACACGTTTATATATACACGGTGGCCCACAAGAGCGAGCTAGGACACACACGTTTATATATACACTGTGACCCCCAAGAGAGAGCTAGGATACATACATTTATATTTATATAGACACGGTGACCCACACGAGCGAGTTGGGACAGATACGTTTATATATACATGGTGACCCACAAGAGAGAGCTAGGGCACATATGTATATATATACACGGTGACCCACAAGAGAGAGCTAGGACACATACGTTTATATATTTACACGGTGGCCCACAAGAGCGAGCTAGGACACACACGTTTATATATACACTGTGACCCACAAGAGAGAGCTAGGACGCATGCGTTTATATATACACGGTGACCCCCAAGAGAGAGCTAGGACACATACATTTATATTTATATAGACATGGTGACCCACACGAGCGAGCTAGGACACATAGGTTTATATATACATGGTGACCCACAAGAGAGAGCTAGGGCACATATGTATATATATATACACGGTGACCCACAAGAGAGAGCTAGGACAATATATATATATATATATATATATATATATATATATATATATATATATATATATATATATATATATATATATATATATATATATATATATATATATATATATATATATATATATATATATATATATATATATATATATATATATATATATATATATATATATATATATATATATATATATATACGGTGACCCACAAGAGCAAGCTAGGACACATACGTTTATCTATACACAGTGACCCACAAGAGCGAGCTAGGACACACACGTTTATACATACACGGTGACCCACAAGAGAGAGCTAGGACAGATACGTTTATATTGATATAGACACGGTGACCCACACGAGCGAGCTAGGACATTACATTTATATATACATGGTGACCCATAAGAGAGAGCTAGGGCACATATGTATATATATATACACGGTGACCCACAAGAGGGAGCTAGGACACATACCTTTATATATATACGGTAACCCAGAAGAGCGAGCTAGGATAACTCTGGACATGGTATAACATATTTAGAAAAAATTTTAGCTGAATGTTGTCTGTAATTACTGTCAATCAAATTAGTTTCAAATGTTCAGCAGGTCTAATGTTATTATTGTCTATTGGAAATTATTGTCTAGTGGCTGGCAGCAGACAAAGGCAAGTCAGCTAAAAATAATGTCCACAGAACTGTTATAAATATTATTGATCTGTTGTGCTGTTCACGTGTCAAATAACAAATAAGGAAAGATTCCACTAGCTGTACTGAAAGAAAAAAGTTTCTTAGTTCTTATATTAGCATAATATTGTTTAACCATACCTTTTTTACTCTGTGAAACAATAGTTACAATAACTTTTAACAAACAAACAAAATCTTTATAAATTTTATAATAATAATAATAATAATAATAATAATAATAATAATAATAATAATAATAATAATAATAATAATATTTGATGTAACTGTTTAACCGCCATACTATATAAACATGTAAATTCACATGTCCCCATATGTCATTCTGTGATCTGGGTGCAAATAACCTATCTAGTTACCCATTCCATCAACTCCCCCATCACACAAACACGCACGCACGCACGCACGCGTGTGCGCGTGCGCATGCGCGCGCGCGCGCACACACGCACACATACACACACACCACCACCACACCACCACCAGCCCCCTCCCACCAAATGTGTCTAGTTTTATTTAATTATATTGTAGAAAATTGCAGTTTGTGTGCCATTTTTAAAATGTTGGCCTACACGTATCAAGGCGTATATGAAAATCTATAATTTGTGAAATGATAGTCATTTTAGAAATCGATGAATGTTTCCAACTATTCACCAGCACACCAACAATAATATTAAGAAATTCAGAGTGTTCGATATTCTCTTCACGCCATTTATGGCCATTTTAGCGATTTTTCTGTGACAAATTTCTCCTGTGGCAGAAATATTTATTACTTGAAACTTCTTTAATTATTAACACTTTGACTTCAGTTTTAACGACTATCTCATTTATTTATTGTTTTCGTTTTTATTGGAATTATAATCTGATGTTCTTCCGAAAAATCTATGAATTTAACTTTTACCGCATATAGGACGTTAGATGGGTGGGGTGGGTGTAGGGAGGGTGGGGAGGGTGGGGTGGGTATTTTGCCATATATAACCACATAGCTTGAAATTTGCCGAGGCCTCCGTGGATGATAACTAGGTGTCTAGGCTCACCCCACCCCACCCACCTCTATGAGTAAGCCACTTACGAGATATTATCCATATAACCGCTGCTATTTTAAGTGTTTACGATAGGCCTGTCCCCCCCCCCCCCCCCCCGCCTCGTCATCTTACCTTGAGCGAGGATGACAAACCAGGTGATGAGAAGCACTCGCTAACTAGTGCGGTAGTTGAACCAAAAAACTAGCCTAACCCTGAAAAGCTGGTTTTGGTCTCGTTGGAACCGGAATTTCATCCTCTTTAACATATCCAAAATCCGCAAAAATCCGTTTTGGGGTAATCTTTACAATATGCAAATTAGTTAATTAATATGCGTATAATGAACTTTGGGTGGTATAAATCATTTAAATTGTCATACCATGAATGCATTCGTTATCTAACTTGTTTTATATTACCTGATTCATATACCATATATGATAAAATACAAATTTAACAATCAGCTAATTAAATAAAAATAAATTAAAATAACTAATATGCCAATTAGTTAATTAAGAGTGCATTTTCACACCAAATGCGTGAAAATAAAATTGCTAAATTTGTGTACTTTTAGAGGCTTAAATTATGTATCCAAATGTAATGAAACGAAATAAATCTTAAGATAAGATGATTCCACATCATATAAATTAATATAATCTCACAACTTAAAAAATTATATTAATTAATATGGAATGAAATCATCGTATGGTAATACATCGTTTGAGATGTATCCTTGAATACGTAAAAGTGGAACTGTTGCTAATGTTTTGCTTGAGATAAGATTTTAATGGTAATGTAGATTTGATAATTAGATACATATTAAATTTAGAGGAATTACTCAGGAATCGCATACACATATCTTTATCCAATAATCAATGTATCACATTCACTTTCATTATCATCATCAGAAACAATAAGTTCTACCATGTTCATATATCCATCATCATAACTATTACCACATGCTGAAACACACTTGAAGCCATTTTTTACAACATGAGCATACCATTATTCCACATGGATTTGTTAAAGAAGATTTGTACTTACACTGAACAACGTTGTGGTCCACGTTCTTCTAAGTCAGTAGCCACAGGTGTAAATTTCAGATTTTTAAGCTTCCATCCCCATTCTGTAGGATCAAGTGTACTTACCATTCCCATTGTACAATCTGGAGATGTAATCTTAGACAGTGGTAGCCAGATGCTCGCTCTGTTGCTGGCATCAACATGTATAAGACGTACCTTAGCCCATTCAATTTATCAGTCGGATTCCGTCCATACAGCATTACCAATAGCTTCAGCCCAGCCTCGCTAACCTTCTCTTATGTAGTGTCATATGTACCGAACTCATCACTAAATTTCCGGGTTGCTTCTGAATATTTAACCATTTTTAGAATAGCAGTTTTACCTTGACCGAACAAACCTGAAGATGTGCCACAGCCACCACATGCATGAATGAAGAGCAGCCAATGAGCAATGCAATCACCCAGATGTGCACATACACCCCGAATACGGCAGAGCCTCTGGCTTTCCCTTTGACGTTTCTTTCCCTCTGATCTCAGAAATATGTCTGATGGGTCAGGTCTAAAATAGTACAAGAGGAGCACAAGAATGTCAGTGTGACAGTGTCATCAGCTACTACTGTCACGGACTTGTTATTTACAGATGCAAGTTCTATGGCCGATGATACTATCAATGTGTCTGCATCATCTACTGCTTGGCGTACATTATATTTCAGCTGCAAGCTAACGTTAAAGTAAGGATATGAATTAATTCTTATTTTCTTTATTTGCTAGAAAGACATTCTAGTTTGCATGCACCACATCAGACTCATTGATCTTTACATATGCAGCTAACTTTCCTGATCTCCATTGATGCGTATGATCTTTAGTTGATGGTCCATCACAATTTCCATCAAAGACTAAAAGAGATTGCTTGTCTCAAGATGAACTACATGTTGACTTACTGTGATGCTATTTTGCAGACAAACTAGCGTCTTTACTTGATCAGCTTACTTTAGCAAAATGTCAGAAACTTTTATGTTATCAAACTACTTTTGTATTTTGTGTTTAACCTCTTCAGCTTGATCGCAGTTGATTCCATCATGATCATCGGCAGTTAGTCCAGAGGCCAGGTATCACAACCTTTCTTCATCTATGGCATGTGGTTCATAGGTATCGAACCAGTCAATAACACTGAGAAAGTTTTGGAAGTCATGGTTGACTCTTGATTTTCCCAGCTCAACATGTTGCATGTTTGTTATGTGTTGAAGTTTAGGCAGAGAAGTCATAGCATCATGAACACGGGCACACATGTACATGCTGTTGACCCAGGTGGCATGAACAGATTCTGTAATTCCTCGTCCTGGTGTCAAACCTCATCGACCTGTTGTGCTCAGCACCATTACTTGCTCAATAACAAGATCTGTCTGACTCCAGAGGCCAGCCCAGTATCTGTCAGATGTGTGTACTGTGTGATATCCATGAATCATGAACTTATCATATAACCATGGGTGGGTATTCGACAATTCAAGCATAAGTTGAAGATACAGACGAGTGGACCTTTCATAATTGTTATGGCCAGTCGCTGCAAACAAGTTGATCATCTTGCTGACTGAAATAAGATGCAAATGCCAATCACCTGCCCTTTCAGCTCTTATAAATAGTTTGAGCGTGTCAGTGTATGCCATTGACTGAAGCCACTACTTAGCAGTTCTTTAATTGGTTGCAAGCATGTATTTATTTGACTCTTGTAATTTCTGCAGCACTTTAGATTCGCCGACATCCTCTATAGTGTCTTGTTTCTTCACAACACCCTCATATATATCGCACAACTGTATGTAATCCTCGTCAACTAGACGTAAGTCATCATTCAAAATATTATCAATATGGCACTTGCAACATCTACACTATCTAACAAATTAGCACGAGCCTCGCCTCTCATATTTTTAACACATACATTATCAACAGTTTCACATGCAAGATCTATCTCCAATATCACACCAGCACAGTTTTATTTTGAAACCTGTCTCAACCAGAACATTAACAACAGTTTAACGCTTAGGATATATCTCAAATGGCACATTCCTATCAGTTTCACTGTGGCGATCTGTCTCAACTAGCATCTTACCACCATCTTGCCTTTGAGGATATCTATCAAATGACTCACTTTTAAAATCTGACTCAACCAAATCACTGTGACAATCTGTCTGGGAAAAAATGTTATTAACGAGATCACTTTGAGATTCCATCAATATGTACAATTCCGCAGCTGCTCCGGACTCCAGCTATTCACACAATTCAGTAAATGCTTTCAGCATCTCCTGGCCGAACAATTGGTTTGTCTTGTCTATGTGTAGTAGATAAGACCTTTGCTGACATAAAGTTGATTGGCAAGATCTGAGATAGACTGCTTCAGCAGCAAGGAAGTCGAAACACTGTTGCAGTTTTCCCTCAGATTTACGACCCCATGCACCATTCCTTTCTTTACTCAAGTCAAGTATCTGGTCACGAAATGCCAAGGTACATGTTGATGACATCTGAACACTATGACTCCCTCCCTCCTTCCTTCCTACCCCCCCCCCCCCAACCCCCCCCCTCCCATCCCCCGCTCCCGCTAACACACCACCAGGATTAATCTTGTTCTGTTAAGAGAGGATCACAAAATCATATTTTACCCTCGGGGATCCAGATACACTCACTACGCCACTGCATCCCACCCCTCCATCCCTTCACCCTCATCAGATGATCTGCTAATAATATCAAAGTACCGGTAGTAAATTCATGAATTATTTATTAATCACATGACGTGCCGCTGATTTGCAAGTAACATCCCTCACCCCACCCCACCCCACCCACACAGCATTCCACCACTGCTAAATTTTTAAATTAATGCAATTACAGTGTGATATTAACATGTTTTGTTGACGAGTTAGGTTAAATATTCATTGAGTAAAGTGTATAATGTCGGCATATCGCAAGGCGCATCAGCATTATAAGTTGCGCGTGATCACGGAAACACATGTATATACTTGGTATATGCGCAGTTTTGGCGAATGACCGGCTACACCAATTAATGTGTCACGTACTCAAGTCAATTGCTAGTATGTAAATAATGGACAGGAAATAGCATACTCCATACATTTTCAGAAAACATACTGATCAAACTTCTTGCGCGGAGACCCCTCTGTGTGTATGGTGCACCGCAAATATTATGAAAACCTGGTGTGCACTCATATGTATTTTGTAAGATTTCCCAAAAGGGATTTTGCGGATTTTGGATATGATATAGTGCAACAAATTTCGCTGCGAGCAACACCAAAACTAGCTTGATAGTAATTTTCTTCGGGTCCAACCCGAATTCTACTGCACTAAACGTGTGCCACTAGCGCCGTGCCGCTGTATGCACTCAATCACTCTGAGCTGATTTAGCGAAATGGATAGACCGGGGTAGCTAGACCATATGTATGATCGGTGGAATACTAAATAAATGCACCAACAAAGTAGAAATTCAACGTTTTTGTAGGCTTGCAAGAATTGTGCAATTTTATAAGCGCGATTATTTCAGAGCAATTATACGTGCACTTATTTAATTAATTGAACGTTAACCGCCGTTCTAACTGCAAATTAAACCGGCTACGCCTACATTGCGACAGAAATTTCAGTAAATTTTCAGTTTCATTTCAAACCTTTACATATAAATTTCCTTATTCAATATTCCTAGCTTTCTTTTTAGCTTTCACATGGGCCACTTATACGACTTATATACACCTGTGCAAAAGTTAAGCACCAGCAAAAACAATAGAACGTAGAAACATGATGGTACAACTAGGCTGCCATACTTTTTGTCCCCGCCGTAGCTGACATAATTCCAAGTACGAAATGCACATGCATGCATGACTTCACGCCGCTTGATGTCCGTGCGTGGCGGGAAACAGCACACGTGTTCAGTTATGTAAAAGTCCAGTTTGAGGTGTAGAACATTACATACAGATTTAGGCGACAAGATTAGGAATTTTGTGTTCATGACCGTGGTTTATTTGTACAGAGAGAATTAGCTCTTGATTGTGAACCGCTATGGCAAGACGAAGGTTAAGTGATCGTGTGAAATGGCAAATCATAGGCATGCATACCACTGGTATGTCATGCAGAGAGAGTGGCAGACAGCTGAACATTAACCATACTGTAATCAGTCGTTTGATTGCAAAACATGGGCAAACTAACGAGGTGAAGGACAGGCCTAGATCTGGAAGACCGAAGAAGACTACTGCCTGTGATGATCGAGCCCTAGTACGCCTTGTTAGGAGATCTCCATTCACCAACAGCAGAGTGCTCAGCCAGCAATGGGAAACGTGCAATAGAGTGTCAATGTCTACCGTCAAAAGGAGACTGTATGCTGCTGGCATGAAAGCTAGGAGACCTGTCAGACGTCCTCTCCTCACTGCACACCACAAAGAGGAGCGTCTGAGGTGGTGCAACGAAAGAAGACACTGGAACATGAGATCCTGGAGACGGGTACACTGGTCCGATGAAAGTCGGTTCCTGCTTCATGCCACAGATGCTCGAACTCGTGTATGGAGGTCCAGACGCACGGCGTACGACCAACGTAACATCATGGATGAAGTTCCATTTGGTGGAGGTTCCGTTATGATATGGGGGTGCATCTCATTTGATTGTAAGCTGGATCTGTTGACTGTACCTGGAACACTAAATGGACAAAGATATCAAGATTCCATACTGGATAGAGTTGTGGTCCCTCATTTTGTAAATAATGCACCTGGAACCCACCCTATATTCATGGATGACAACGCCCGACCACATCGTGCTAGAGCTGTGCATGAATACCTCCGCCAGAGTGCCATCGAAACCCTACCATGGCCAGCAAGGAGCCCTGACATGAACCCTATTGAGCATATCTGGGACATTCTGGGAAACATGGTGAGAAGGAGGGATCCTCCTGTGCAGAACCTACAGGAATTAACAGACGCACTCCATCTTGAATGGCAACGAATACCACAATGGCGTATCAGTTGGTTGGTGACCAGCATGAGATGTCGTGTCCAGGCCGTCATCCAGGCACAAGGTGGATATACCCGGTATTAATAATGACAGTCTCAAACTCGTGCACAGATGTTAAACTTCGTTTTCAGACACCATTAATGACAATCTAGCCACGTGTGTCAACTGTAGGGCAATAGTTGTCAGTTGTGTCAACGTAACCATATTCAGGCCTCGTTTTCAAGTTCAAACAAAAACATACAGTGTTTCCCCACCATCATAATCAGCATTCCTCTAGTTGCATTATTACCTCTTGCACTAAGATGGATGGGTACATAAATGTTTATGCTATTGCTTTCTTCATAGCACATGAATATACCCTCGCATGTGCGTAAAAATAGGGTGGTGCTTAACTTTTGCACAGGTGTATATATAGGCCTAGACACGTCTACACGTAAAGATATATACCTAACTTAACCCTTATCAACTCGACGCCAAAAGTTAACTCTTATAGAGGCAGTAAAATAAATATAGGCCCCTGATGTATATTTGGGAAACAATGTTAGAATATCACGTTAAAAGAATGTCTGTCTGTCAGTCTGTCTGTATGTGGGTTGGTCATATTATTGTACTTTGCAAGACAACTTTTAGATTTGAGTCCATCCACATTGGGCGGGGCAGGGGTCAATAGGCCAAATTGCTAATAATGCATCTCCTCCGAAAACGTTGGACCGGATTCAACTAAATTTCGTAGGTGAGTTGCCCATATCAATGTGGAGTGCATAAGCACATTTACATTTGCCGCCATCCCCATGGGTGGGTGGGATGGGGGTCAAAAGGTAAAATATTTACTGTAAGGCAGCTCCTCCAGAACCATTGGACAGAATTCAAACGAACTTGATGTGCAACCCCCATCCACCCACCCACCCACCCACCTACCCACCCACCCACCCCCACCCCACACCACACCAAAACAAAATTTGAAGCCCTTGGAAACCTAATAATAATAATGTGGTTAACTCTATTATACCGCAGTATACCAAAGTATACTGTATTGCCACCACTCCCACACCCACACATCCAACCACCCAACACTCCACCCACCCACTTATTCATTCAACCACTTACTCACGCTTTCAAACACTCACACAGTCAGTCAACCACTATGTTAGCCAATGACCGAAGGACCGACAGCCCAAATCAGTCACCCAGGCAGTTAATCACCCACTCTCTCAGTCGATCACCAGCTCACTCAGTCAATCCTCCACTCACTCACTCACTCACTCACTCACTCACTCACTCACTCACTCACTCACTCACTCACTCACTCACTCACTCGCTCGCTCACTCTCTCTCCCGCTCTCTCTCACTCACTCACTCACTCTCTCACTCACTCACTCACTCACTCACTCACTCACTCACTCACTCACTCACGCATGCACGCAGGCACGCACGCACGCACGCACTCACTCACTCACTCACTCACTCACTCACTCACTCACTCACTCACTCACTCACTCACTCACTCACTCACTCACTCACTCACTCACTCACTCACTCACTCACTCACTCACTCACTCACTCACGCACGCACGCACGCATTTACTCACTCACCCTCTCACGCACGCACGCACTCACTCACTCACTCACTCACTCACTCACTCACTCACTCACTCACGCACGCACGCACGCACGCACGCACGCACGCACGCACGCACGCACGCACTCACTCACTCACGCACGCACGCACGCACGCATTTACTCACTCACCCTCTCACGCACGCACGCACTCACTCACTCACTCACTCACTCACTCACTCACTCACTCACTCACCCACCCACCCACCCACCCACCCACCCACCCACCCACCCACTCACTCACTCACTCACTCACTCAACTACACATTCACTCATTCATGACTAGACTCGACCATGCCTTACTCATACCTTAGCTAAGTTTGGCTAGACCTTACCTAGGCCTTAGCTATGCCTTGTCTAGGCCTTTCTAGACCTTGGCTAAACTTGAATAGGACTTACCTAGGCGTTAGCTAGACCTCACCATGTTTTATCTGTGGTTGGATAGGCCTTAGCTAGGCCTTAGCTATGACTTGGCCAAATCCTACCTAGGCTTGAATAGGCCGTATCCAGGCTTGACAACGCCGTACACCTTAGCTAAGCTTGACTAGGACTTACATAGGCTTTAGTTAAGCCTTATCAGGCTTTATCTATGCTTGAATAAGCCTTAGCTAGGCCTTAGATATGCCTTGGACAGGTCTTACCTAGGCTTGAATAGGCCGTATCCAGGCTTGACAACCCCTTACACCTTAGCTAAGCTTGACTAGGACTTACCTAGGCTTTAACTAGGACTTACCCGGTTTTATCTAGGCTTGGATAGGCCTTGGCTAGGCCCTATCCAGGCTTGACTCCGCCTTACTCATCCCTTAGCTAACCTTGGATAGACCTTATTTAGGCTTGAATAGGGCTTATCTAGGCATTAACTTGCCTTAGCACGGCCTATGGGAAGGCCTAGTCAAGCCTGGCGAAGGCCTGGGTAATGCATATCAAAGCCTGGCTAACGCATAATTAAGGCATAGCAAAGTCCTATGTAAGATGTCGACTAGGCTTGTTAAGGCCTAACCCCGCATGGCTAAGGCCTAGTTAAGGCCTATACAAGCATTTCTACGGCCTAGCTAACGCCTAGACAATCCTGGCGAAGGCCTAGTTAAGGCATAGTCAAGTGTGGCTAAGGGCTAGTCAAGCATGGCGAAGACCTACGTAAGGTATAGCAACCCTAGCTATGGCCTATCCAATCCTGAATATGACCCACCCAAGACCTAGGTGCGGCATACAAGACATAGACATACCTTGTCAATGCCTAGTTAAGCCTCGTTAAGGCCTAATTAGACCTAGATAAGTCCGAGCCAAGCCTACCCAAGGCCTAGCTAAGGCTTAGATAAGCCTGGCTAAGGCCTAGGTACGGCCTAGCGATGGTTGACCAAGTCATATGTAAACCCTAACAAAGCCTTACTACGACCTAGATACGGCCTAGGTAAGCCTAGGTAACGCGTAGGTAAAGCATAGTCAAGCCCAGCTAAGGCATAGTCAATGTCTAGGTATGGTCTGGTCAAGCCTATCTAAGGCCTAGAAAAGCCATATATGGACTAGATAAGGCATATGTAAGGACTAACAATGCCTAACTAAGACTAGCTAAGGCCTAGGTAAGACTAAGCCAAACCTAGATAAGGCATTGCTTAGGCGTAGGTAAGGACAACGCAAGCCTAGATAAGGCCTAGCTAACGCCTAGGCAAGGCCTAACTAAGCCTAACTAAAGTTTACATAAGGCCTACATGTAACCTTAAATAAGGCCTAGCGAAGACGTAGCTACGGCTAGATAAGGTCTATCCACGCATAGATAATGCCTAGCTTAGGTTAGGCATGGCTATGCCTAAGTTAGGCCTAGCCTAGTCTGGATAAAGTCCATTATGGTTAAGGCCTAGGTAAGGCCTAGTCACGTCTAGGTAATGCCTAGGCAAGGTCTAGATAAGCCTGGATAATGCCTAGTCAAATCTTACAAAGGCAAGACTAAGGCAGACACCAACGTTTATGGTAACTAATGGTATATGGTGTGGGGTATGGTATGGTTGGGTATGACAGGGCAGGGCAGGGTAAGCTATATCCAGGTCCAGGGTAGTGTAAGTGAGCCAGCTGACCCCAGGTTAGGTTATGCAATCAATGCATAGGCTAGCCTAATCTTAAGGCCGGTAGCCATACTAGTCTAAGCCATACTAGTCTAAGCATTACTAGTCTAAGCTATACTACTCTAAGTTATAATAGTCTAGTTTAAACTATATTAGGCTAGTCTAAGCTATACTAGTCTAGTCTAAGCTATGCTAGTCTATGCTAAGCTTGAATAGTCTAGGCTAAACTGTACAACTCTACTCTAACCCATGCTTTGCTAGTCTAGGCTAAGCGATGCTATACTAATCTAGGCTAAGTTATGATATACTAGTCCAGGCTAAACCATGCTATACTAGTCTAGTCCCAGCTAAGATATACTATACTAGCCTAGGCTAATCTATGCTATACTAGTCTAGGCTAAGCTATGTTCTACTAGTCTATGCTAAGCTATACTAGTCTAGGCTAAGCTGTACCGGGTTACTCTACGCCATATTGGGCCAAGCTAAGCTAACATGGGTTAAGCTACGCTCTACTGGACTAAACTATGTTATACTGTGCTAAGCTAAGCTATGCTCGGTTATGCTAAGCTAAGATATACCTGGCTAAGCTACAGATATAAACTGGTAAAACTGGGTAATCAGGAGCACTACTACTATGCTGGTCCAAGCTAAGCTATGCTCTACTACTCTATGCTAAGCTATGTTATACTAGTCTAGGCTAATCTATCTTATACTAGTCCAGGCTAAGATAAGCTATATTAGACTATGCTATGCTATGCCAGTCTGGGCTATGTTCTGCTAGACTTGTCTAAACTATGCTGCTATATTAGTCTAGGTTAAGCTAAGCTCCACTATTCCAGGCTAAGCTTTGCTATACTAGTCCAAGCTAAGTTATGCTAGACTAGTCTAAGCTAAGCTATGCTTGTCCAAGCTATGTTATGATAGTCTAAGCTAAGCTGGTTTGGGCTGAGCTAAGATATCTTCGGCTAAGCTAAGCTAAGATAGACTTGGCTAAGATAAGCTAAGAAATACTCCACTAAGCTGAGATTTACTCGAGTAAGCTAACCAAAGATTTTTTAGGCTAAGCTAAGCTAAGATTACTCTGATAAGCTAAGATAAACTCGGCTAAGATATAACCTGGGATAGTCTACGTTAAAACAAGCTATGCTAGTATAAGCTAAAATATGTTATGGTCCGCTATGTTAGTCTAAACTAAGCTATGCTACTCTACACTAAGCTATGCTTGTCTAAGTTATGCTAGTCTAAGCTAGTCTATACTATGCCAGTCCATTCTAACCTATCTTAAGCTATGCTGCTCTATGCTAAAATAAGCTATGCTATGTCAGGCTGAGTTAGGCTAAGGGAGTCTAATATAACCCATGCTAAGCTATGTTAGACTAAGCTAAACTAAGCTATGCTAAGTAAGGCTAAGATATGTTAGTCTAAGCTAAGCTAAGATATGCTAAGTAAGGCTAAGATATGTTAGTATACGCTAAGCCAAGCTCTGCTATTCTAAGCTAAGATATGCTCAGAGAGTCTAAGCTAACATATGCTAAGCTATGCTAAGCTAATCTATGTTGGTCTAGGCTAAGCTGTGCTAAGCTATGCTAGTATAAGATAAGCGATGGCAATCTATGTTAGTCTAGCTAAGCTATACTAGTCCGAGTTAAGCTAGTCTATGCAAACCTATGCTAAACTTAGATATGCTTGTCTAAGCTATGCTAGTCTAAGCTATACTAGTCCAGTATAAACGGGACTATCTAGGCCTAGGCAAGAATATGTAATCTATGCTCAGGCTGGAGCAGCCTAAAGTGGTCTGGCTAGACTACAAATCTTTGCCTAGGCTATGCTAAGCCCAACGCCAGGCTAGGCTAGGCTAGGCTATGGTATGATATGCTAGATTAGGCTATTCTAGAGTACTCTAAACTGGGATAGTTAGGCGTAGACTATGTAGGCTATGCTGGCCAGGTTTAGGCTAGGATAAGGTATACTATAGGCTAGGTCCGGTAGTCTAAGCTGAATTAGCAATGCATAAAGGTTAGACTTCACAAGCTATGCCTAGGCAAGCCTATGCAGCTCTCTATTTTTAGATTGTCGAAAGAGATCCCGTGAACTAAACAGTTAATTTGGAGTCATTTTATGAGAGTCACGATTTGAGTTGTCAGTTCCTTCTTGAAATATTTTATGGGATTTGAGATTATGTGAAATATCCTCTCCCTCTCAAAGAAGCAGTTCCTTTCGCAAATACCTGAAGTGTATGGTAGGCTATGGTAAGGTGGGCGGGGTCTACCTTGGCCTTAGCTCTACCTTAGCCAGGCCTGGCTAGACCTTATACGGCTTAGCTAGGCATTGCCCAGGCTTGACTAGGCCTTAGCCATACTTGACTTGACTTGACCATATCCAGGCTTGGCTAGGCCTTCTCTAGGCATTAACCAGGCTTTGCTAGACCTTACCTATGCCTTAGTTAGGCGTAGATAGGCTGTATTTCTCTAGGCCTGGCTAGCCTTACCTAGGTCTTAGCTACGGTTACCTAGGCATTATTTAGACTTTAGCTAGGTGTAACTAGGCCTTAGTTATGCATTTGCTAGGCCTTATCTAGGCTTGTATAGGTATTATATATGCCTTAACTAGTCTTAGCAAGGTCTTCGTCAGGGCTTAGCTAGGTTTATCAAGGCGTTATGTAGACTTTAGCTGAGCCTTAGCTAGGCTTTGCTTTGTCTTACTGAGGCCTAATTTAAGCCTTATCTAGACTTGGATTAGTCTTACCTAGGGATTAGCTAGCCTTACGTAGGCATTATCGAGTCCTTACTTAGGCCTTAGATAGTCCGTGGTTAGGCATGGCTAGGCCGTAGGTAGACCTGACTAAGCCATTCCTAGCCATTGGCTCGACCTTACCGGGCTTCATTAGCCCATAGCTAGTCTTGGCTATGACGTACGTAGGCAAGTTTGGCTAGACCTTACCTAGGTCTTAGCCATGCTTCGCTAGGTCATACCTAGACCATTGCCAAGCTAACCTAGGCCTTAGCTTGGACCTAGATAGGCCTTAGTTGGGCCTTATCTAGACTTAACTACGCCTTAGCTTGGTCTTAGCTAGGCTTGGTTAGGCCTTAACTCGGCTTGACTAGGCCTTAGCCAGGCTTGGTTAGGCCTTACCCAGGCCGTAGCCAAGTAGGGCTAGCAAAGCTGGCTGGCTTAGACCAAGTAAGTCATGGTCAATCCTAGCTAAAGCTGAGATAAGGCCAAGGTAGACCATATCCCACCTTCCCCTACCATACCCAACACTCCAGGCCATTTGCTAAATGTACCACTACGTTGAGAGGTAGAAAATATTTCACATACAAGCCATACTATGAAATATAGAGTATTTAAAAAAGAATCGATAAATCAAATCGTGACTCATAAAAAGGTTAGCCTAAACTAGCTTAGCACAGCTTAGCCTAGCTAAGTCTAGCATATCTTAGCATAGCTTTGCTCAGGCTATCATAGCTTAGCTTAGACCATCTTAGCTTAACTTAGCTTAGACGAACAAAGCATAACTTAGTAGTACATCGTAGCTTAGAAGAGCATACCTTAGTTTAATGTAGACTGACACAGTTTAGCCTATCTTAGTATAGAATAGCTTAGCTTAGCCGAGTATATCTTAGCGTATCAGATTATATATTTGGTTAGACGAGAATATCATAGATTAGCTTAGACGAGTATATCTCTAGCTTAGAAATTATAACGTCGGATGGGGGAATAGAGGGGTCGGGGGACAGCCTACCGCCTAAGGGCTCTTTAATCATGTGGCTGGTACCTAGAAACGCCATAGTGTGGAGATTATATATCCTGTATGCTTCCGTGTTCATCTCCTGATTGGAGTGTTTATGTTTGCACATGGGTCTCCTCTTAGAACCAGAATAATTCAGTAAGAAGCATGCTCCGTCCTAAGGTTAGGTAGTGCTATCTTGCTCAGTTTGAAGAGTCATTTTGCTTCCCCTGCATAAGTCTTGGGAAAGCAAAGTGCTGAGCTTAGACTAGTCTAGAATATCTTAGTCTGGACTATTCTAGTATAGCTTAGCGTAGACTAGTCTATCATAGCTTAGCATGGACTAGTATAGATTAACTTAGCTTGGACTAGTATAGCATAACATATCTTAGCCTAAACTAGAATACCTTAGCATAGACTAGTAGATCATTGCTTAGCCTAGACTATTATAAAATTGCCTAGTCTAGTATAGCATAGCTTAGCTTAGCCTGGACTAGTATAACATAGCTTAGCCAGGACTAGTATATCATAGCTTAGCCTAGACTAGTATAACATAGATTAGCCTAGAGTAGTAGAGCATAGCTTAGCATGGACTATTATAGTACCGTATAGCATAGCTTAGACTAGTCTAGCATAAATTAGCCCAGACTAGTATAGCATAACCTAGTCTAGTATAGCATAGCATAACTTAGCCTAGACTAGTATAGCATGTTTTAGCCTAGACTAGTATAGCATAGCTTAGTCTAGTATAGTATAGATTAGCCTAGACTAGCGTAGCTTAGAGTATATTAGTATAGCTGTGCCTAGACTAGTATAGCTTAGCCTAAACTAGATTAGCTTAGTATATAGCTTAGACTTGTATAGTTTAGACTAGTATGGCGTAGACTAGTATGTCTAACGTAGCATAGTCTTAGGATTAGTTTAGCATAGGCTAGCCTAGGTATAGTTTGTATAGTCTAATATAGGGTAAGCGAGCCCACAACGGCTACCCTAAACTTAAACATAGCTTCACTACCCCGCCCTGCCCTACCACACCATACCGTACACCACACACACTTAGTCACCATAGACAGTAATAACTTTCTTATTGAACCACCTTAGACCAGACACTATAGACTGTCAAACCAGTCTTATTAGACCACCTTATATATCATGGTACATACACGTATAGTCACCTTAAACAGTAAAACCTGGCTTATTGGACCACCTTATAGATCACATACACTTAGTCAACCTAGGCAGTAAAACCTGTCTTTTCAGACGAACCTTATGGATCACCTACACTTTGCCCATATAGGCAGCAAAACCCGTCTTATTGGACCACCTTAGACTGGACAACATAGACTGTCAAGCGTGTCTTGTTAGATCACCTCATAGATCACATACACTTAGTCACCATAAACAATAATACCTGTCTTATTAGACCACTTTATAAACCACATAGGCCTACACCTATTCACTATATAAATATTATGTAAAACCTGTCTTATTGGACCACCTGATAGACCATATAGGGGTAGCTATGTGTAGATATGTATGTATTGGCAGTGTTAGATGGTAATATGATGGGGCAAAGGTTCAATATTTCCGACGACAAAGCATGCCCACTTATAACCAAACTATAGGTAGCCCGTATATGCTGGCATGGATGCTTTTACTGATAAATACTTAAGAAAATATTTATAGCAAAAACTACATATATATTGTTCCGGGTGTAGCGGTGATCGACCGGTCAGGTACGAACTGTCCCAGGTTAGCTGGGTACGGAATGGCCGGATGCGGAATGTTCCAAACTCGCACCCCATGGGTAGAATAATAAGCGCGCATAGCCACATAGGAGAGGCTCAGAATAACAGAGTCTGTGAGATGGCACATTGAGCATGCGCGGCCATGAGAGATAGCCTGCATACGCGTGTTAGCGTGTGGAGAATGGCAGCTTATGAATATCCCTGTCCTGAAACTGTAATTTCTTTAAAACAGGCCATCCTCGCTTTTCTTGGAAAATAATATTTGTGTAAGGGGTTAATATAGTTTATATTAAACTTGATAAGTACCATGTTAGGACCCTCCCTTGCGGGGATGCCTCACTGATTATACAGATCAGAGATCGGTGAGGTACCTCTGGCGAGGACCATGATAAACGAATCACCAACTTAGTCCTATGTACTTAATTTCTTTCTCGTAGCAGCATACGAGTACCATTGTTTGGCTGTGTAATTTTTATTAATTATGTATTTTATCCTGTATTAGCTCTAAATTTAGTAAATGACACAAACAGCCGTGATGGTATGGTGTGGTTCAATTTCCGTGACGCTGGTCGCATGCTCCCCCCCCCCCCCACCCCCGCCACTGGAACGTGTATGTTCCACCGGCTCACGAATTCGGTCTTTGTATAATCCTGAAACACGCAACACTAGATCTGCAACCCCGAGATCTGCAGCTAACCATCAGCCTTGCTCCACCACACCCCCCCCCCTCCCCCTCAAACGGCATGCGCATACGGTGCCGAAGTGCGAGCATATCCAGTGGACCAGCACGCAACCACGGAGGCCACAATCGGCATTTCCATGCAATTTGCCTGGTTTATGAACAACATTGAATTTATAGGCCTGCAGGGATTCTTGCCACCTCGCTACCTAATCCTCCGGGTTTTAAAGGTTTCTGAGCCATCGTAGTGAGGCGTGATCTGTATGCAGATTAAAAGGGCATCCATACAGAAAGTGTTTATAATATTTGGCGAAATATACGGCAGCCAATAATTCTCTCCTGGTGGTTGCGTAACACTTCTCCATTTTGTTTAGAGTATGCATTCTATACCCCAGTACCTGCTCCATTCCATCTTCTGTGACCTGTGATAGAACAGCACATATTGCATAAGCAGACGCATTAGTGTCTAAGATGAAATTGAGGTTAGGGTTAGGGTGAGCAAGAATTGGGGCAGTCGTCAATTATTCCTTCAATGCCTTCAAAGAAACCTCACACTCACTCATCCACTCAAATGGTCTATTCATTTTGGTGATCTGGAATAACGGTGACACTATCTTACTAAAGTGATGGATGACCTGGCGATAGTACTGGCAGAGGCCTAAGAAGCTCCTAGTGTTTGTTACTGAAGTAGGAGTCTTCCATTCTGCTACAGCATGCGTTTTAGTGGGTTCGGTGGCCACTCCATCAGAGGATATGATATGACCCAGGAATTCAACATTTTGTCTGAAGAAATGGCACTTCTTTGGTTTGAGCTTGAGATTTGCGGTTTGAAAAGGCATCAATACTTTATCCTAGTTGGACAAGGTTTGCTCAAACGAAGAGCCAAAGACGATTACGTTGTCTATGTAACATAAACTGATTTCTCATTGCAGGGTAGTTAATACCTGTTCAATTAGACGCTCAAATGTTCCAGGAGCATTGCACTAACCATAAGGCGTTTGCGGAATTGGAAAAGACCATCTCTGCAGTCAAATGCAGTCTTCTCTCGATCAGCCTCATCCATGGCTTCTTGCCCATAACCGCTCGCCAGGTCAAGAGTATAAAACCATTTGGCTCCGGACAACGGATCTAGTGCATGATCTCACTTTCACCCTTTGGCCTTCCCGATGTATTTCCAATTGTGGCCATTGCATTACAGCCTAGTAGTCTACACAGGATGCAGTCTAGGCTTGGTGCCTTTCCATATATGTGCATGAGATTAAGGACCATGCCTATAAGAACATGATTGAGGAACATAGCCCATGGGACAATAACCTAGGTGACCTCTGACTGAGCAGATACAGTACTGGATACCCATTAAATGGT
Organism: Chaetoderma sp. LZ-2023a; assembly: GCA_034401795.1. NCBI lineage: Eukaryota > Metazoa > Mollusca > Caudofoveata > Chaetodermatida > Chaetodermatidae > Chaetoderma > Chaetoderma sp. LZ-2023a. Next base: position 48,022,789 of record CM067361.1, read on the forward strand.
CATTTTGGCAAGGGCCCACATCCCTGCATAGCCAATTGGGTGGAGATCTGTGTCCTGTCCGTCACCTTCCGGCGTACTGGGGTCACGACATGTCTCCAGTTCAGCGAGTAACATATTGCGCCCTCCCCCTCATATAACCCCCTGCTTCCCAAAGCATCACTTTTCATGACGTCTGATCATAGGAGGCATGACTTGCAATACGAGTGCTTGCCATGGTCTGACTGTACAGTGAGCCATCTTGACCACACATAACCAGAAACAGGTTGATGAACTGACATGATCAAGACGACTGGCCGGAGACCCAGTTGATAGCGATCACTACCTAGGCTCACGCCCACGGGTAACAGATGGTCTGATCCATACCAATTTGCTAACAGTATTCAAACTTTGTCCATTTTCCCCAGCCTTGCCTGCAGGACTATCATCTAGCTAAGACGCGTATAAACCTAGAGCTATTTTTATGTCCTGAGTGTAGATTGTCATCCACGTACCATGCATGGCCACTTACTGAGACAAGGGTTGGCGGGGGTGGGGGAGGGGGGTGGGTGGGGTGGAGTGACCAGAAAACTCTAAGGTTGTCAATAATCTCAGCAGCCTGGACAGTGCGCCGATTAAAAGCTACCACAGTAAGATGTTAATTCATCATTGGTTAGACACGGAGACCTTCACTCTCCCCTCTGCACTATATTACAGATTTTATGTGCCCCGGACTCTTACGAGCCCACTGCCGCCAGTTCCGGACAACCCTTGAGGAGCCTATCCCTCTTTGTTATCCAGGGTAATGGATACATGTCTTTGACTCTTAGATTATTATGGTGGCAGTAGTCAATACAAAGCCGCAAAGATCCGTCCTTCTTGGCCTGCGAGAACGATAGGACTGGCCCATGGTCATGCAGAGGACTTGATGATGCCTGTTCGTAACATGCCATTTACTTGCTGGTGTGCATCTGCTTCTTTGTGTATTGGGAGACAACGGAATGGCTGACAGACCGGTCAATTATTAATGGTGTCGATGGAGTGCCGTACCAGATGGGGTTCTCCCAGGTCCATATCACCTGTGAAAATGCTATCCTGGTACTTATATAAAAGACACCATATGTCACGTGTGTGAGATTTCATTAGCATGCAAATATACACAGCATATGCCTGGGACAAGCGTTATTGGTTCGGTTGTGCCATTGAATAGTCTGAAAGGTATTTGATCCGTATTAGTGATAACGACTATCATTCGTGGACTAACACATTGCGTGTCATGTTCCAACATTGTGGTGTGAGTTTTATTTCCTAACTGTGGTGCGGTGGCCCAGTAAATCTCATGTTGTCCCGGCTCAACTGTGGCTGTAGAGTCCCATATCACTGCACAAGTGTATGTCTAATTCCTGTTGTTTGCAGTGTATTACGGCTTCACTGGTGCCGAGAAAATCAGAGCCTAATATGGCATCATATTGGATAACTTGTGGTTCGGTGTGTGTTTTCCAGAGACTTGAGCTCAACACCAAATGGGACTATTGCAAGTTATGGACCACCGCGACTAACAGTAAGCGGTAATACACGTATTTGTCTCTGGACGATACATGCCCAACTGTTTGTTGATTGGAATTTTGGAGCTCCTTTTATACTAACTGGTGACGTCACACCAGGACGTCTTGACCAATCAGCGCACCCGTCGTATACAGGGTACGGGTGCTGACCACGTGATTAGCTGGCCTTCACCCCACCAAGCACGTGCGCTATGGAGATGTTTATTTTAGATGGGAGCTCAAAATAGTGCCCGAATATTCTCTGATATCTCAGCATGTTCTGAACCGATTTTGAATCTGTAAACAGTTTTGGAATCCTCGTTCGATGCTCGTAACTACTTGGTACTTATCAAGTTTAACATAAACTATATTAACCCCTTACACAAATATTATTTGTTGCGAGAGGAAGGTGCCTCGTGCGGGCCTCCATCACAGGAAAATGCCTACTACACCGAAGCAGAAGAAGAGAGATGGTAAAAGGGCCTCTCTCTTATTCAAACTATGCTATGTAAAATGAGTCAATCTAGTGAAATTATAAGTTATAGTGATGCACGCTGTATTACGGGAAGATGGGGGTGGATTATTTCTGCAGAATTCAACACCGTTACCTTGTGTAAGTTAAAAGATACTGTATTAGTAGTTACTGCTTTATTTATGCAGTCCTTCCGCTAGATCCTATTCTATCCTTTAGTTTTTAGGTCCACATATATAGTTTACGCTGCAAGTGGCAGTGTATGCTACCTATCTTTAACATATAAGCCTGACTGGCGAGAATGCCTGATGTCTGTGTGATCATGCAGCATTCCCCTCAGATAGTCAGCGTGTGGACATGCCACATGGTGGCAGCTTCAGAATCATATAACGATCCTGTCACCACCGCATCATGACCACATATAACTGCACAGGGACAAGTCACATAAGCATTAAAAAGCACATTTAGGTTTATGGTGGGGAGCAAGAGACTGATATCCAACTATGGTGACCTTCCCGTGAGGTCGTGGTGGGTTCTAAGACCGCACCCAGTCACTTGTACAATTGGATGGAGATCTGTGTCTTGTCCGTCACCTAGCGTGTTGGCGACGGATTATGTGAGATCCGCACCCTGGGACTAACATTTTCCTGCTTTTAGGGTTATGAAGATTGCCCAGAGATGGACTGCATGCCAGTATATATAATATTTTTGCAATGCTTCCTACTTGACATGATTATCTAAGCTAGCAAGTATCCGCAGATACCGAGGGAATGTTTGTAGCCATTGAGACATTGATTCTAACCACTCTGAAACCTCAATGGTTTCAAAGTCAGCTCTAGCCAACGTGGCGCAGGGAATCCAGACAATTATTAAGACCTGAGGTTGGAGTAGCATAGACAGAGACAATTACTCCTTTATTCATAAGAATTAGGAGGCCCTATGGTATGTGGCCAATTTATACAACCTTTTATAAACCTATCCCATCGAGCTAAAATAGCCAGGTTTGGTTGGCCGCATGTCAGGTTCGCGTAGTGAGAACATGAGCAGCGACCTCAATGAAAAATTGATGCTATTGGGGAACAAGGTGGTGGGTTGTTGTTGCTGTATAGTGTATCCCAGCGAACTGATGTCCTAGTATTTTATATAAAATAAACAAAAGAAATAACTGTGGTGGCTACTGTCATGTAACTAACTATCACAGTACAGTTAAAATGTGAGGTCACATGAACTTGATGGTGCCTGTTAGTTATCGGCACAAAGTAAGAATAAATATATACAGTAAAAAGATATAAACTATAAAATGCGGTCTCAGATGACCGTGCGGTACATGTTAGTCAACAGTACCTTATATAAACATATTAATATGATAATACAATGATGGAGTACACACTAGTCATAGGTACGGAAAATGTTCAAAAGTAACTGTGGTTGAAGTGTCACAATTTCGGGCCACGAGATGGCATGGTCTTGAAGTTAGCTGCTAGGTAAATATCTGCAGGCGAACTGTCTGATGCGGCTCACTCTCAAGAACGGTGAAGAAGAACTATTGCGGATGCAGATGGCTAGTAACTAGTCACGTTTATTCACATATTTACTACTTCAAACGGTGGTTGAAAAGTTCCGTACTGGTGCGGATTTTTGTAGCTGCCCTGTAGTTATGAAGGGCTACAGTTGAAAGTTATTCGATGCAGATGCATCCTGGTGGATCACAAGACGTGATGCACTGCATAACTCATGCGGCGCATCAGGCAAGGTCCCTAGACTGCGGTCGAAATGTTTTATGATGAGCATGACACATGTGCGGAATTTGAATCATCACCCGTTGGCGTGGTGTGGCAGATCTGGCGAGTTATCCATCGAAAGCACAACTCGTCATATATACTTAACGAGGTCTTTCATTGGGCCCCAAAGGCCCATCTGCAAAATGGAGTTTTCAAAAACTATGTGCGGATGCGAAGGCTGTGTTCCAGAGACGAGGCTGATATCAGAATGGCATTGCAGTCGGCTATTAGGTGCCTGATCTACAGTTAGCAGTTGCCCCATGACTCGGTCTGCTCTGGCCTAACACAACCTTCCACCTTCTCTCCACTCTGCTCTCTATTCTGATTTTTCTGCTCCTTTTATACTACTCATGACGTTACAGCTGGAGCGCCACAACCAATCAGTACGCGAGTTCAGAGGCAATGAAAGCGATCATGTGATACGCTATCCCCACCATTCACTAAGTACTTGCACACGCCTATGGCTTTTGAGCTATATTTTGAACGGAATCAAACATGAATAACTCAGCCATTTCTGGATCGATTTAAAAGTAGTAAAAAGATTGGGATTCCTCGCTTTATTCTGGTAATGATTCAACCCAAGAACGATGAGGAGAGTGTATTCTACAGAAACTAGGAGTACGAGTACCGACCCGCCACACTATAAAATTCCATTCTTTCCAACACTAACACGTGTTGGTAAGCAATCTCTGACGCCCGCGCATGCACGCTACTCTATCTCATGGACTTTGTCGTTTCGAGAGTCTCTGTTATATGGCTTTATACAGGCGTTCTATCGTACCCGGGGGGGGGGGGCGGGGCGTGCTCGGAATGCACTCTGATCCAGCCATTCTGTGCCCAGACAAGCTGGGATGGTTCGTACCTGACCGGTCGATCCACGCTACATGATGCCTTGAGTAGTATCAGACTCGAGAATGAACAAGAAGTGGCCAACACCATGACACACGATTTATAGTCAGTTTCCACATTCCCAGAGCTGTGGTGTGCAGACTGGGATGCGGAGAAGCTCGCTCATGAACAGGCAACAGACGCGCAAACACGAAATATATGCACGTGGATCCAGGAGAGGGTACGCTCGCCTAAGGAATCTACCAGTACATTATCCGCTATGGCTAAATATTATTATCAAAGATATGAGGAGTGGCATGTGCACGATGGCATTCTTTATATTAATCAACGAATAATAATTCCTGAGCGTTTCCAAGTCATGACTCTACAGCGATTATATGACAACGCTGGCCATCTGACTGTAGAAAGGCTGGTTTAGCCGATAAAACAGAGATTCCACTGGATAAATATACGCGACAGTGTGAAGGCATGGGTGGCCAAATGCGTGCCCTGCCAGAGACTTGCTGTTGGCATGCGCTGGATCACTGGGAATACTTCCGTAATGGAGAGGTTTTCTTTCATATAACAGAACACGGCAATGCAGTGCGATGCAGATGACTGGGTAGACCGTTTTAGTTCTTTATATCACATGATCTTTGCACGACGTCTTCCTCATAATGGCCATGATCATGAAGGTTTCCGGGAATGTTTGGTACCTCTAGAAAGCCTGAAAACTCAGCTTCCTCGCAGGAATAATACCAGGTCAAGACGAAGAGAAAGCCGCTTGTAAAACTTTTGATTCCTGAACAACCTTGAAGAAAAATAACACATAGTACAACATCGCCATTGAACTTGCTGACTGCTGTGGCTGCTATTACCAGCGCAGGCCAAAAGACGATCACTGATTGATTGGAGAATCCCTAAGAAAATCAGCTCTTCGTTGAAAGATAATGAGATGCAGAGCTGAAAGGCAGCTTGTGGCCCGGTCGACAGTATACGTCCTGCTTCCCAGTTCAATAATGATGGGAAATTTGCACTGTCGGATCATCAGGGCTTCAGCCGCTCGCAGTGGCCCGGCATCGACATAGGCAGTGTGGTCGCCTAAAGTTTTGGAAGGACCGCTCAGTTGAAGTGGCCCAATTAACAAGCTAAATTCTCCTGCCTCCAGCAAAATCATCGCCTTTGCAACCCTCTGAAAAACTCACTGATCTGGCACCGCCACACCATCTTCTGACTCCAGAAAGAACCCGATATGCCTACACATGTACAGCACCATTGGTTCCTCCTCGCTGACACTTCGCCTGAACCACCTCAGCTACCGTCCACCTGCTGTGAAGAAACTTGACATCCCCGCCCAGTACTACCCTCCGAGCAAGCCTGGTTTCTGCCGCTTATGTTTCTACTTGTAAAGAACATTTTCGCTGCTTGTTGTTTTCATTCTAAACAAGACTTTCTGCTGCAGCTAAGGAACCGTTCCAGAACTGTTGATTCTAACTGTGTCATCCTCCTCGTGCCATTTACTAAATTCGCCTGCACCATGAGATAAACTAACATTCTTTGTGCCGCCTATTCACAGCAGCTTATTACACCATGAAGTGCCATTGAACTTTCACCCATTCCAGTAACTACCGAGGATTAAGCCACCACATGACGTTGCACCTTGGGAATATACCTACTCCTACCAAGGCTGATTGAAAGTCAGCAATGCCCGCAATAGCAAAACCTAGACCCCGCATTTGCAGGACTATTGCTACCAGGACTGTGACCGTTGCTACCACGCTTAGAAATTGAACTGTACATGACAAAAAACCTTAAGCAAATGCACTAATCCAGTTCTTATTCATTTTCTCCTGCAGTATCTTTAGAGATATCGCCTTAAGACCACTTGCTGATTCTCCACCCCATTAAAGCGGCCATTCTGTTTTCGCTTTAAGGAACATTTCTCATAGGAGATCGTTCATCTTAGCCATAAATTGCGGATGACTATCTCTTGCACTGTTCAACGTGAAGGCAAATTACTAACATTGCAACGGTGTCGCCTTTACTGCATATTTTTACTGGTAAGGACGTTAATCCTTTGTGCTGCTTTTCTGTGCACGTGATGCCGGGCGCGCTGGTCACAAAAATATTCCCTGCACCTTCTTCTTCTTCTTCTTCAGTAGGCCCCACACACTTCACTCTGACTACTTCTAACTAGTAATAGTTGTCACAAACGGCTTAGCCACCGCTTCCTCACAGGCTGCCCTCTCTACCGAAACTCCTGAAATCGAGGCCCGTCTTCGATCTTCACTGCCTCGGCCTCTAAGTGTAGGATATATTGCTAGGACTAGGAAAGGTGAGTCTCCTGGTTCACCTTGTCACTCAGCTCATCTTAACCACGCATGACAATCATCACCTATCGGCGACCACCGTTGTGAATGGTTTGAACATCCCGATATGGCTTAGCCCGACGTAAGACTGCTCCCCATGGACGCTCTCGCCTCAATACATACCAGCCTTTCTCCAGACAGCTCAAACGTGTCTTTTGACCTGTGTATATACTTGTAGGGAAAGTTCACCACCCGAAAACCTGCACCGAACATTAGGATGCTCTGAGTGTGTCCCATTAGGCTGAATACACCTTTCCCACATTGATGTCATTACGCCACGATTCCCCTAAATCTACGCTCAGGGCAAAACTGCTGGCTGGTAACACTGCCAACAAGCAGCTGACCCGCATGGGGTTACTATTGCACTAAAATACACCACAATTTAAACCGTTCCTATGATAAACTAAACTCACTATATTATTTAAGTCACACATCATTGGAAAGCACATTCAATTGCCTAATCATTGATGTATTATTTTTTTTTTCCGAATCGTTCACAGGGTTATTTGCGTATATAAAATAAACCAGTATACCTAGATTCATTGAATCAAGTGGATAATATGGGCTTTTTAAAAATTACAATCAACTGTATTATTAAATTTTACAAAACTATAAAAACAAATACAGAAACAAATAGAAAATTTACTTCTTTCCAATATTGTATGATTTCAATAGTATTATGAAATTAGTTCTTCATATAAACTGCTTAACATGTTTTGTATCTGATTCCAATAGTAAAGCAATGCTGTTTCCACATCGGCTATCACAGTTATCAGGCAGAAGTGGTGTGTGAGATCGATTCCGGAAGGTATTTTCCCAAAATACGCTAATGTGAGAAAGGTTTATTAAGAACTTATCGGTGTAACTATTCCCACATCGAATAGCGTATTTTTTCTTTTTTTGGACTGCTTGGCCGGCAGTCTAGGCAAACATAGGCTTAGTTAGATGACCCCCATGGTTAACAACGGTTCCTGTGACTGAACCGGATAACCGCTGTGTCCCTGGAATCCCTTCCAACTTCGTCTCATCTTCCTAGTGTCTGACACAGAGAAGGTTCCACTAAACGCTCTCCTCTTTAATTACATGGGCCAGTGTGTTCGTCTGCAACCCGGTGCATTTTTATATTGCTCAAGGCTGTCTAATAGCCCTGAGCCAAAGATTCACCCAACCCTGCGAAGGAAAAGGTTCTCGCATAACCTAAGCAATAGCGCCCTTCTGTGGCCATTAGATGCCTTAACCCGCAAAACATTCTAGCTAGTCTAAACAATCGCTTCACGCAGGATCCCCTCTAAAGCTTTGGAGTTAGGCACGCACAGAAGGCCGGCCTCTAAATGTCTGCTGAGAACTTCTGATCAATGAGGCAGCAACGACTAAAATTTCTTCCCCCAGCATGTTCTTTAGGACTTTACACTACTCTCCTTCCATCCCACTGTAAGCAGACTCTTAGGAAATAATTAGCTCTCAGTGCCAAACGAACTTCACGAACAATAAACCTATTATACACGCACGCACGCAAGCAAGCATGCACGCTCGCGTTTTTGAAGTACTTAAGGGTCATTGTGACCTTTGCTTTCCCATAGTGGTAGAAGCTTAATATTTTAGAACATGATAGTTCATGTGTCCGTGATAGTAATTATACAAAAGAAATTTGGAATATACTCAAGTTTGTATATAACTCTATATGACTGTAGTACCCATGTGGGTCACTATATTTATATATAGATGTGCATGTTTTGGGGTACTTGTGTGTCATTATGAATTGTGTGGCTTTAAGGGACCTTTGTTTTCCAACAGTTGTAGAAGCTTAATATTATGATAGTTCACGTGTCTGTGATAGTAAATATACAAAGAAATTTGGAGTATTCTCAAGTCTGAATGTAGTACCCTTATAGTGACCCACAAGGGTACTACATTCAGACTTGAGAATACTCATATATATATAGATATGCATGTATTAGGGTCGTTCTGGGTCATTGTGTATTTTGGGGCTTTATGGGACCTTTGCGTTTCTACAATAGTAGAGGCTTGATAGAGGCTTGATAGAGGCTTGATAGCGTAACACATGATAGTGTAGATCCGCTGGGGTATGGCTTAGTATCGGGAGATCACGTCTTAGTATTTTGATTCTTGAAGAGTCAATTTCAGAGTTGGATAAAGCCTATTTAGGGCCAACTCTAACTATTTGTGGAGGACCCTTATCACTAATCAGCTGGGACAAGGACGGAATGGAAACTACAGCTACTTCTACTACTACTACTACTACTACTACTACTACTACTACTACTACTACTACTACTACTACTACTACTACTACAACTACTACTACTACTACTACTACTACTACTACTACTACTACTGCTACTGCTACTGCTGCTACTACAACTACTACTACCACTACTACTACTACTACTACTACTACTACTACTACTACTACTACTACTACTACTACTACTACTACTACTACTACTACCACTACTGGAAAATCTGGCATGTACACTATCAGTTCCAGTCAATTTGTGTGGTGTGAGTCTGGTAGTTTAAAGATGGTCCGGTAAAAGAGGAAACAGGTCGAAAATTGAAACAAGTAAAAATTACATTCCAATGACGGCTGTGCCATATCCTAGTGTCAGTGAATCGTCAATGACAGGGTTCCTAGAACTAATGCGTGACAATAATAAAAACTGCATACATGCCCATGCCTAGAACTATGGCACGTCTGGAATGTATCTATCAGTTCCAAACAATTCGTGTGGTTATGATTCCGGTAGTTGAAAGCTGGTCCGCTGAAAGAGGATTTTTGTCCACTGGATGGTGGGCCAGTGGGTTGACTATGCCGCTCCCAAATGCTAGTCAAATGGTGCCGCAGAATTGCCTGGGTTCGAAACTCTCTCAGGTCGAAAATTGAAATATGTAAAAATTACATTCCAATGACGACTGTGCTATATCCTAGTGCCAGTGCGTCGTCAATGACAGAGTTCCTATAACTAATGCTTGACAATAATAAAAACTACTACTACTACTACTACTACTACTACTACTGTTGCTGCTGCTATTGCTGCTGCTACTGCTACTGCAGAGGATAGTGCTGACAGTTAGTCCTCTGTGTCTGTGGGACAGGGATACAGCCAAATACTTGTTAGGAATGGTGTATGAACTAAGATTGGATATGACGCCACACTCATGCAATATTAGGTCAGCACCACCATGACTACTACTACCACCACCACCACCTCTACCACCACCACAACCACCACCACCCACCACCATCGCCACTAATACCAGCACCATCCGCCATCACGACCACCACCGCCACTACCACCACACCAGCACCACCAACTACCACCGTCACTACCACCATCACCGCCACCACCACCACCACCACCACCACCACCACCACCACCACCACCACCACCACCTACCACCATCCAAGATCTCAAATGCCTCTACCCACTTCGTAAAATTGTCTTGCAATATGAGGATGTATTTATTTCCTTCATCCGTCATATTCAAGGGTCCGAGCACATCTATAGCCACTCACTCCCATGGTGCACCAACTATTTTAATTTGTAATGGTCCAGTCTGGTGTTGGCCAACCGCAGAGGGGGCAAATCCTGTCGTAGACATTCTAGCCATCGTGCATGCTTGGGGTATAGCCATCCATAGGGCGGCCGTAGTGCCTCTGATGGTGTGGGTTACCAGTTCCAGGTTGGCTAGTCCTTCCCGTTACACGATCACTCAGACAAACAGAGACGGACAGACAGACGCCTAGGCAGATTGATGGGCGGATATACGCACGCATGCACGCACGCGCACACACAGACAGAAAACCCCAAATGCTATGCCCTCTTCCCCGTATGGGGTCGAGGCTAAACATGTTAAGATCGATTGGGAAGTGTGTAAAAGATGAATGGAGCTTAGATAGAAATTGCACGGGCATAGCCAGAAGTGGATTCCTCTAATGCATAATGGAGTCGGAAATTGAACTGCCAATTATGGATGAATCCAGTTTTAGCTATGTCCCGCCTATTCCTAGCTAAGCTCCGCCCACGCGTGTTTAGATTGAAAACTACACAGGTAAGATGTTTAATATTTTCTTAATCTAAAATCTAATTTATATCTATATTCAGATTTGTCCAGCTGGTCTATCCTCTGACCGCTCGAGCAAGAGTCACCTCTGCTCTTCTGTCTAAGATCTGCCTAACCGTTTGGCTGGCTACTTTCATCCAAATAGTTGCAATAACGCTTCATCGCGAGGTATTGATGGTCCAATACAACGGGAGAGAAACACCTGTTTGCTGGTTCACAGGAAACCGTGTCATATACTTTTGGTGGATTTTAACTATGTGGATATTTCTTCCATTCGTGACAACTGCAGGGTTTCACATCGTCAAGCACCTAATCGTATTGTTCCAAAGAAGGAAATCAGCTCTTATGACATCATCATCCGAACAAAGACAACAGCAGAGTAGACAAACAGATTCCAGAGCAATTGCAATTGTTATAATTGCGTACCTAGTGACAATATTACCAATTGAAGTCATATATGTAGGTATCACATTGTTCTCTCTGACATACACCGAAAGCTTTGCTTTCGTAATGCTTATTCTTGAACAACTTCCATTCATCAATTCGTCTATTAATCCCTGGATTTATCTGTTTGCAGCTGAGTCTGTCAGGTTAGATGTGCGGAAAATGTGCATGTGCAACGAAATCAGTAAAAAGTAACAACAAATCAATCAAATGCATGGTATTGCTAACCACTTCCTCAGTAATATAAAAAACCTTACATATAACACTGTGATAAATACTGTAAATAGAAGTTTTACCATTGATTATGTTTCTTAAAGGGTTGCTAATCTCCTCTCAAATGTTATATTGCACCGATATGTGACGAGGGACAAGTGTTCATTTAACATTTTCTAAATATGTGTACTGCATTGCATTTGCATAATTTAATTGAGCTGCTGCAATGCCGCCAGTTACATGTCCGCCTGCTACTGGGTACGCAACAATATATATACTCAGTGTACAATCTACTGGAAATCGTCATTTACGTGTTTATCTAGGGATGAATTCGGGTTCCTTATCGGGGTACTCCAATCTGAGGTATCACGTGGTTGCTTTACCTATCTACGCATGCACACACTTTTACTCTGGTTTGAAGCAGCAATTTAAACATAGAACCGTAGCTTTACGCTATGCTGAGAATAGCTATCTCACTCCTGTTAGCATTGGAAACGTCGCGAGAACACGAATGTTGAAGCAGGCGTAATCGAGTAGAATTTGTACCACATGATACGAATTTGTACCACGTGAAACCGTTATCCGATTATATGCTTGGCTGTTTGGATATGTAATCTGGGTAAGCGGGGTACCTCGATAAGATAGCCGAAGTTTATGTAGGTAATCTAGGTAATAAACTGAGCGTAGGTAGTTAAACCTCTATGCCTAGCTCTGCTCATATAAAATTGCTAAAGGCTTCCTGTTGGCGAATACTATTTACAGTTAAAATTGATCTAAAATGTTAAGCATATGCACATGTATACATTATATAATATTCAATTCCTAGCAAAAGTAAAATACTAATAATTGATGTTTTTAAATCTTTTGTTTTTGAGATACGTTTTGTAGTTATCAAGTGACAAAAATCCTGCCGTCAGCCACGGTATGCTGCCTACAGCGAGGATAGTCTAACAGGCTATGGCGTTAGCTGCGGTATGCTGCCTACACCTGAGCCTGCCTACTTGACTAAAATGTTCTAATTAGTCAGGTGTTTATTGAGTACTGTCAGTCATTATGTTCTGGGTGGGCCTAGGACTAGTCCGAACATGGCCTGAGAAGTTGCTACACTTTCTGAAAGCATAGTGTAGTGCGGATCAACCGGTCAGGTAAGAATTGTCACAGCACACCTGGGTATGGAACGGCCGAACCGGCTACGTTCCGAGCACTTCCCCCTGGGTAGGACGAGAGGTTCGTAAAACGACTAAGTCTGTGAGATCACCTAGCGCGCATGTGCCGGCATCAGAGATTGCTTGCCCACGTGCGTTAGCGTTGGAGAAAAAAAGCATCATATTTTGTACCGAGTTGGTACATGTAATTACTTTAAATTATACTTTCCTCGTCGTTCTTAGTCACGATCATGACCGTAATGAAGGAAGGATTCCAAATCTCTTTACTGTTTTAAAATCGGTCCAGAAATGGCTGAAGTATCTTTAATTGAACCGGCAGATTTCTTTCAAAATATTCAACCTCATAGGCTTAGCACATGCATACGCTCGCTGATTGGCGGTGGCGCTCTAGCTGTGACGTCACGAGCAGTATAAAAGGCGCTGGAAAATTAGATTCAGGAACAGTCAGGAGAGACTGGTGGTGGTGCGGTACCTGGTCTGAGAGACGAGTCTAATAGTACTGCGAACTGTACAGCGGATACCTAACATCTGTTGCAGTGCCAATCGGTTTTGAGTACTCATAATCTCTGGGGTACTAGCTACCACATCCGCATCGCAACTTTTTGTACGCTACTGGAAAGATATCACCCGGGGGCAATAAAGAAATTCAAGTAAGGTGACCCAATCTACCAACCGCAGAGGGACCTTCCTGTGGATGGGCCTATTGGCCCCAATGTAAGCTCGTCTAGTATGTAGGACGAGTGATGTGTTCAATGGATAACCCGCCAGATCTGCCCGACCAGTGTTGAATCAAATCCGCACATGTTTTGTGTCAGACTTTAAATATTTTGACCGCAGTCTGAGGACATGCCTGATGCATCGTACAAGCTATTCGATGCATCTCGTCTTGTGATCCACCAAAATGCATCTGCATTACCAACTTTATATTTGTAGCCCTTCAAGGACTACAAAGAAGCTTTCAATTTCTGCACCATTATGGAACTTTCAACTTAACGCTTAAATTATTTAACTTTGTGCATAGACGTGACTAACTACTAGCCATCACCAACCGCAAACGTTTTTCTTCATTGTTCCTGGGAATGAGCCGCATCAGACAGTTCGCCTGCAGCTTTTCCTAGCAGCTAACTTCCGCATCGTCCATCTCGCATTCCAAATGAGTTACGCTTCAACTACTGTGATTCCAGAACTTTTCCTGTACCGATGACTAATATGTACTCTGTCATTGTCTTATTATTATTGTATTTATGTATTACTTTTGTGTAACAGGTACTGATCACTCATTGTTACCTGCCGGTCGCTTGAGACCGCAATTTCATAGTTTATTATTATAATGTATATATTATTCCTATTTTTGTGTGTACATAAGCACTGTCAAGGTCGTGTGACCTTCTATGTTACTGGTTTGTGATAAGTGCATCACATCAAACTTATAATGTCACTAGGTTGACTCTTTTACATAAATTGGTTTGAACAAGAGAGTGACCATTTTTGCCATCTCTCTTCCTCCGCTTGAGCGTTGTAGGCATTTTCCTGTGACGGAGGCCCGCGTGAGGCACTTTCCTCTCGCAACAAATAATGTTTGGGTTAGAGGTTAATATAGTTTATATCAAACTTGCTAAGTAGACGCCTAAGGACCCTCCTTTGCTGGGATGCCTCACCGATTATACATGAGGTACATCTGGCGAGGACCATGATGGCAAGTCATCAACGTTACCCTATGTACTTGACTTCTCCCGTGTATCAGCAAACGAGTACCATTGTTTGACTGTTACGGTTTTAAATATGGTATGTATTTAATCATGTCCCTGCCCTAAATGGAGCTGTGGGACCGTCACACCGGTGACACCAACAGCGAGGATGAGACCGTGAGGTTCAACTTCCACGACAGTGGTCACATGACCCCACTGGAACGTGAATTTTCCACTGGCTCTAGAAGTCGGTCTCTGTATAATCTGGCAATGTGCAACACTGAATCCGCAACCCCGAGATCCGCAGCTAACCAACAGTCTCGCCCCAATGTAGTGCGTGCTGGCGGTACCGCAGAATGAGAGTATCTTGCAGACCAGCGCACACGCACGGAGGCTACAGTAGCAACTTCTCAGGCTGTGTTCGGACTAATCTAGTACTACAAGCTGACTATCACATATTAGTAATAAAAATGTAAATCAATTGGTATGGGAGGCTCCTTTCACCATACGGCGGGTCCGGGGAGGTTATCCCCGGGAATTAAAAGAAATTGGATGCTCTGACATGTCTGAGAAGTGGTCGCCTGCATTATGAAGGATGCAAAATTAAATTGTTTTGTTTTTAAAAAGAGTTATATTTCACATAATAATTAGTCACAGGCTTGGGTCCAAGTGCAGAGTATTGCATTTAAATGCAAATGCAAATGTTTGTAATTGACTCAAATGCAAATGCAAGTGCAAATGCAACTTAGCGCCATTGCATTTCAATGCAAATGCAAATGCAAATGTGCGCAGCTTCTTCAAATGCAAGTGTAAATGCAAATGCAAATGCATTTGCAAATGCATTTGAATATTTGGGCACACGTCTGGTATTGAAATTCTGGAACAGAGTATGCATCTGTCATCTATGTATCTGTTGGTAGTGAGTATCTTTGGGAAAACATTTTGCAGACCATAAGACTATTTTTGAAATTTTGCCACTGGAATGACCGGTTCGGTTATTGAACTAGTCATTGCAGCATGCAGTTTTAAAAAATAGTCTTCTTTTTATCTGCACATGCAACTTCGCCATGAAAAAATAATACACCTTTCACCATTAAAGGATATACCATTAAAGCATTGAATTTTCAGATTCCTAAATATTATGTTGACTATTTTGAAGGCTAATTTATATTCATAACCATTGCGCATATGGAATCAACATGTGTCAGTAAAATTACTTTCAAAATAATTAATCAAATATCATGTTCAACATTTTGAAAGGAATTTGATTGATAGCTGCTACTGCAATATGGCAGCAACAGGTTCCAGTCAAAATGCATTCAAAATAGTTATTAGCTTACGCAATATTTGTAGGAATTTAACAAATATTATGTTGAATATTTTGAAGATAATTTGACTGACATCTGTGGGTAAAAGTTTCCAGTAAAATTTGTTTCAAAATGTGCATCAGCTTATTCAAGACCTGGAGTAATTATGGCACTTCAAGATTCAAATGTTTAAACGTTCACTCTCTCTCTCTCTGAGACCAGCGTCCTCTCACATGAGTGAGTATCTGTGTATAGTCAGACTGAATGGCAGGCACTTCTAATCACAATGGGCGAACAGGAAATTAACCTGTGTCACGCAGAATTACCAGCATCTATTATGCATTGATCGTGGTAAATATCCAATTGCAATCCAATAACATAACTTTTGAAGATTTATCACTGGAATAACTGACTCGATTACCAAGCCAGTTATTTCAGTCATAATTTTTCAAATATCTTCTCTTGTAGTGCAAATGTCCATTCAATAAGCCACTCTTGACAACTAAAGGATTAAGAGATTTCTGAATGAATGGAGTTAACAACCTTAATGACTGAGCAAGTGGAGATATATTACTAAGATCACACTAATTACTTTGAAAGGATCTTGACAATTATAGAGCACTTGTTGAGTATATTGTACAGTCAAAAGTGCTCGAGTGACAACCTGTGTTTTGGGGCCAAAAGATTGTGGTTCTTTACAACAAATGATTGTATGAGTATTGTTCATTCTCCTGAAACTCAACATATTCATTATCGCAGTAACACTGGTTAGTCCAGTTTTTACGTTAACCCTTTGGTGGCCAAACAGGCCAAAATCAGCCTTTGCCATAACGCAGGCTTTAGAAAGGCCCGTTTCCAGGCCAAGAGAAGAAAATCACTGTGCCAATCAATCCAGGGGTCGTTTATGTAATGAAGATTATTTTAGAAACAAATTAACTAAACCTTGTTGGCGTGTATATCAACTGACTTAAGTCAAACTAATTTCAAAATATGCATGCTTTTACACATGTATCTTAATGGCCGACAGCTACATGATAAGAAATTAAGTTAATAAGTAAAAGAGAATTAAGTTTATAATTTCTAGCAACAGAAATGCAATTTTTATGATTTAAGAAATACTTTCGTTGAATATTTTGAAATTAATTTGACTGGAATCTGTTGCAGCAGGTTCCAGCCAAAACTCAAATGCAAATGCAAACCTTTTCATGCAAAAGCAAGTGAAAATGCAAATACATGAGATTCAAATGCAAGTGCAAATGCAAATTCATCAGAAAATTCATAATTGCATTTAAATGCAAATGCAAGTGCAGATGCATTCAAATGCAAATGCAAATGCATTTGCACTTGTACCCAAGCCTGATTAGTCATCTAAATAAATGACTACACATATGCTTTGAGGTAAAGCATGACTAAGCTATATATCAGAAGATGGTTTAACTCTCTCTCTCTCTCTCTCTCTCTCTCTCTCTCTCTCGCTCTCTCCCTCCCTCCCTCTCTCTCTCTCTCTCTCTCTCTCTCTCCTCCCCCCTCTCCGCAACATCTCCCATTAAAATTAGTTTAAATTTAGTCCAAGATAATGTTAAAATAATACAATACACCCATTTATAGCCACATTAAAAACTCCTGCATATTTCTAGCTAAGGTCTTCCCACATGTTTCCGCGTGGTGGGATCGATGTATATACTTTGAACTCTAAATTAACAAGATCCTATTTTAAAGTAACAATACAGATAATCTGGTAAATAGTTTCAAACTAATTTGACTGGGTGTTATTGCACTGTCATATTACAGCCTATGGCAGCAACAACGCCCAGTCAAACTAGTTTCAAAATATTGAACATAATGTTTTTTAAAAAGTAAATCCATCGAAAGACAAACAATCCGTACACTTGGCGGACCTTTAAAGTTTCATGATTGAGTTTTAATACGCCAGTAATTTGATTGCTCACAAGAAAATACAATTCGGAAAACTCGCCAATTAGTGTTTAATATAGTAACCGTCTGCATTCTCCGTGGATGCTGCAACGAGAAAATATCCAAAAACCTGTCAAAGTGTAGTTCCATACAATAGTGACAGCATAGTAAAGCTAACCCATTAAGTCCTGAATGGACCTTTCCATTTTTAGCTATGCCCCGCCCATCACTAGTTAAGCTCCACCCACACCTCGCCGTGTTAGGATTGATCGATCCCCAAATGCCCTAGCTATCAATTTTATGGCAGCAACATCGCCCAGTCAAATTAGTTTCAAAATATTCAACAGCTTCCCTGTATAGTTTTCAGGAAACTGGTAGACTGTTCCATAGCTTACATACTCTTGATGAGAAGCAATTCCTCTTCTCCTCTGATACGCCTTAAGGTGGTGACCACGAGTTACTGAGTCCTCTTGCATGTGAAACAGGGAGGGAATCTCAGGGTCATAGAGCCGTTAGCATTTTAAATGTGTCGCCCAACCACCACCACCCAACCCCCCACCCACTCCCCCCACCCCACCCACCCCCACCTCGCTTGCTCATCTATACACCATTTTTGGTAGTTTCAATACCCGTAGGCGATCACTATATGAGAGGTCTTGTAGAGAGTGTACCAGCTTAGTTGCTCAGCGCTGAATGCACTCTATGGCGTTTATATGCTTCTTCATGTGTGGGTGTCATACTGAATTTGCACACTCGATGTGTGGTCGAACTAGTGCCTTATATAACAACATAACGGTGTTTTTCTCCAGGTAAATAAATGTCCGCCAGATGACGCCCATGACAGCATTGGCCTTGTTCAAGTTCAAGTTCAAGTTCAAGATTATTTATTTTGATATAGAATATACATTTACAGTTTCACAACAGGTAGTCCACCAAAGGCAGAGCCTATGTGGCGGTGGACCCCTACATATAACATATAACATATAATAACAACAACAATATAGGACATGAGAATACTGAATACATAAGGTTAACATGTTATACTCCTATATATACATATAGTTAACTGTCTCGCTGCCAAGCCTCTGCAGTCTACATTTTCCATGGAGCCTAACTCAGGGTATGCTGAGTACCTCTAAAACAATTTGACCGAACGTTGTCGGTGGCTAAGCCACAAGCAACTTTCAGTCAAATTTTTTCTAAAATACTCAGCCAATCCAGAGTCATTGCCAATTGGAGTTATTGTCCGCTTCCAGCAGTTCAACAGTTAATAGACGTATGACAATTTACATTTTTACAGGGAAAGACATGACAGAGGGATGTGTGCTTATCTTGCTTAAGTTAATAATTCTATATTACATATTCTTATTATCAATGACAAAGTATTTTTTAGGCTGTGATGGTAGAGTTAGTTGTTTGGTAGTTACCATTATGACAGATATTCTTATTCTTATTATTATTTTTAATATTATTATTATTATTATTTGTTCTGGTGACTGGGTGCAAGTTTGAGAATAGCATGCCATGATGGTGAGTGTTTTCCAGAGTCTAGTAGGTTTCTATAATCTTCTTTTTGATATTCTGCTTAAACATTTTCAGATACGGTTATCAAATGTTAGTTTGCAGTCTACTGCGACCCCTATATCTATTTCTTCTGTAACATATTCTAGCAGTACTTTACCTCCGGTCTCTGAGGTCATGCATGTGGCAATTATATGCTTCCGAGCCCCATTTGGGCAACGTTATGACTTTGCATTTCATAGAACGGAATTTAAATAACCAGATATCTGACACGGTATGTAGGTTTGATTGATCGCTTTGAAGTATATCCTGATTTTCCGGGCCAAGAATTTGGTGTGACAATTTTGTATCATCGGTGTTTACGATGTTTTAAATGTTTCTTTTTATTCCTATGTGATGCGAGTAAAATATATGTTAATTAAAATGTATAATGTAATATGACATTAGTTATCAATGGTTTAAGCGCTGTCAGTTAGATAAATGCGCAAATTTTACTATTTAACTGCATTGAAAACTGGTAGCACAGTGTGAACGTAGCTGACGTGTTATTGTGTCGGTATTAAAAATGTGGTTATTTCATCATAATTTATATCTATAATGAATCCTCACAGTAATTTTTAGCATAATTATTGATAGTTTAATTATTATTTTATTGAATGACTTTGTTAGGGAATAATAGAGCCCAAAGGTTCTGTAGTTGATCAAAGTGAAATGAGCCTAAAATGCCCGGTAATGTATGTTATTGTGATAGTTATATTGTATTAATCTGGATGTATCGTATATTTGAACAATAAATAAATAACTACGCACTCCTATCATCTTAATTGGTAGTACTTATAATTTGTCATATTGTATGGATCGTCGCCCAGTTGATTTCATGCTCAATATAATTTTGTTGCATCCCAGTAACCATGATCTAGTTCGTTAATATGCTTTAATGTATTGATTCGTGTCCATGTATCATCAGCAGATTGGCAATAGCTTGCGGATCAGCAAAACGTTTTGGATTATTTCCCTAAGGCTTGTCATCTTGTTACATGTGTTCGTTTTGCAATTCTGCGAAATTAATTTTAGGCGAGTATCTCATTGCTCGCCTCCATTGCTTGGTAACAATGGCAGCATTTAGGTGAACACTGATACAGCTCGCCTCGCTGAGTTAAATTTAAATTCAGGACAGCAAGTTATTGCTCCCCTTCAAATTTCTCATGGAGAGGCCTGTGACATTGTATTCTTGGTGTTGTAAATGTATATTGGAACCATTGTTCTTGATTCCGCTTCATCATATTATCGATCTTTTCTTACAAATTGCTATAAGAAGCTAAATCTATAAAACCACAATAATAGGTGTACAATAACATGAACATGATTGCAACGATATAGGTATAGTTGATGCGCCATGCACATGGTTACAATGCTCCATCAACCATACGTGTACCATTGTAACCATGTACATGGCGCATCAACTATACCTATATCGTTGCAATCATGTTCGTGTTATCGTACACCTATTATTGTAGTTTTATAGATTTAGCTTCTTATAGTAATTTATAAGAAAAGATCGATATAGGAGTTAATTCCCTTGAATGTTTCCTTAGAATATGGACTGGCGAGTGTTAACATTGACGCACGCAATCGCACACTACACACACACACGCGCGCGCGCACGCACGCACGCACGCATGCACGCACGCACGCACACGCACACGCACGCATACACGCACGCACGCACGCACGCATGCACGTGTGCGATGAATACAATTAACTGTTTTAATGTAGTAACCTCATATGAACGTTTAATTATTGTGATAAGTAATATATTTACTCCACAAGTTGATTTTATCGATCACGATACCATGTAGTGGTTTAACATGTATATGATAAATGCTCATTTCTTGTGATGTTTGGTGCCTGTCACCTTACTTTTCTAATACAGTCTATACGATTTACTGTATTGCAGGTTAGGATAGGTTTGGTCAGAATAAACCGACCTACACCAACCAGATCCATTAAAAGAACATCCATGTTAACAAACGAATATATATACCTGTGATTTAACCTTATAAATCTGTATCCGTTTACCTATGAAGTCATCTTTATTCATGATATAAATATACCACTGGCTCTGCCAATAAGCTGTTCCTACCATGGCATTACTCCGACTGCATAACTGACTCCGATCAAGGAAACAGCTCTGACCACCTTGTCAGCTGAAGTAACCCTCAGAAATGTCGGGAAGTTATGCTTTATGGCTCAGAATCCGATCAGATGGCAGAAACTCTGCCAAAACCAGAAGTATTCTTGGTTCTGGAATCTGCAGTTGGTGTGATTCCAGTTACCTCTGCTAGCGAATTTAACTTGAAGCTGGTGCGTGATAGAGTGTTGAAATAGATGCGGAGTCCACTGTACTGTTTCCAAACATCTGATGAGGTTGCCTGGCTCCCCTGTAGTGACCAGAATTTTTTAATCGGAACTTGCTGACATAACAACATTATTTTTCAATACTATGTGGCCACCTCTGGGCGTAGCTAGAGCGCCTCTGAGATGTGTTCTGCTATGTTCTTTCGTTAAAGGTCATATATGGAGAGTATATTTTAAGACATTATAATATATCCAGTCCTTCCATAGCATGTAGCTCTTATCAATTTGCTATTACATGGCATATTTTTTATATTTATTGCCGATAAAGTACATAGCTTTAGAATATCGCGTCATGAATTACCTCCCTTGAATTCCAAGCAGCTGTGACGTCATAGTGGAACAACCACTCAGCAAGGTAACACTGTTTAACCAGGGTAACTTTTTCATTCTATTGTATTTAGCAATGAATTTTGAAATAGGCAATGATCTCAATGATATTCCCGGTAGACATTAGTCAGAAGTTTATAATAGCGCCGATGCCATATTTAAATATGAATATCTCTGTCACGAAAACCCCCATTTTAGATGAGATCTGCTTCGAGAAAATATCTGTGTGATTCTCTAGATACTGTATTTTTACGACACTTTATCTTGCTACATCCAGTATTGGTTGGATGGCCGTCAAGCGCAGATCTAGGATTTTATTATTGGTTTAGTCCAATATTGGAGAGGGTCCGTGAGTGAGGGCGTGTCCCCTCCAAATGGCCGTTTGGGGATATATGGGTGGGGTGGTTCTTCTCCCTGAAAATTCTGAAAATTCTGATGCTATGCGAAGTCATTTTCTGCATTCCATTTGATAAACAACATATCTATTTTGTATCCAAACTGCGCCTATCCCCGCCCCCCCCCACCCCCACTCACCCCACCCCACCCCCACTCACTACATACATGCAAGCACGTAAGCATGCGCGCGCGCACACACACACACGCACGCACGCACGCACGCACGCACGCACGCACGCACGCACGCACGCACGCACGCACGCACGCACGCACGCACGCACGCACGCACGCACGCACGCACGCACGCACACACACACACACGCACATGCAATCCACCGGTAGATCCGAATTTGCGAATTTGCCTAAGGTATCGTAATCAATTGATTTGTTTAAGTCTAAGACTGGAGAAAGCTAGGCCCATATTGGATACATTGCATAGGCCTATATATACACCTGTGCAAAAGTTAAGCACCAGCAAAAACAATAGAACGTAGAAACATGATGGTACAACTAGGCTGCCATACTTTTTGTCCCCGCGTTAGCTGACATAATTCCAAGTACGAAATGCACATGCATGCATGACTTCACGCCGCTTGATGTCCGTGCGTGGCGGGAAACAGCACACGTGTTCAGTTATGTAAAAGTCCAGTTTGAGGTGTAGAACATTACATACAGATTTAGGCGACAAGATTAGGAATTTTGTGTTCATGACCGTGGTTTATTTGTACAGAGAGAATTAGCTCTTGATTGTGAACCGCTATGGCAAGACGAAGGTTAAGTGATCGTGTGAAATGGCAAATCATAGGCATGCATACCACTGGTATGTCATGCAGAGAGATTGGCAGACAGCTGAACATTAACCATACTGTAATCAGTCGTTTGATTGCAAAACATGGGCAAACTAACGAGGTGAAGGACAGGCCTAGATCTGGAAGACCGAAGAAGACTACTGCCCGTGATGATCGAGCCCTAGTACGCCTTGTTAGGAGATCTCCATTCACCAACAGCAGAGTGCTCAGCCAGCAATGGGAAACGCGCAATAGAGTGTCAATGTCTACCGTCAAAAGGAGACTGTATGCTGCTGGCATGAAAGCTAGGAGACCTGTCAGACGTCCTCTCCTCACTGCACACCACAAAGAGGAGCGTCTGAGGTGGTGCAACGAAAGAAGACACTGGAACATGAGATCCTGGAGACGGGTACACTGGTCCGATGAAAGTCGGTTCCTGCTTCATGCCACAGATGGTCGAACTCGTGTATGGAGGTCCAGACGCACGGCGTACGACCAACGTAACATCATGGAAGAAGTTCCATTTGGTGGAGGTTCCGTTATGATATGGGGGTGCATCTCATTTGATTGTAAGCTGGATCTGTTGACTGTACCTGGAACACTAAATGGACAAAGATATCAAGATTCCATACTGGATAGAGTTGTGGTCCCTCATTTTGTAAATCATGCACCTGGAACCCACCCTATATTTATGGATGACAACGCCCGACCACATCGTGCTAGAGCTCTGCATGAATACCTCCGCCAGAATGCCATCGAAACCCTACCATGGCCAGCAAGGAGCACTGACATGAACCCTATTGAGCATATCTGGGACATTCTGGGAAACAGGGTGAGAAGGAGGGATCCTCCTGTGCAGAACCTACAGGAATTAACAGACGCACTCCATCTTGAATGGCAACGAATACCACAATGGCGTATCAGTCGGTTGGTGACCAGCATGAGACGTCGTGTCCAGCCCTTCATCCAGGCACAAGGTGGATATACCCGGTATTAATAATGACAGTCTCAAACTCGTGCACAGATGTTAAACTTCGTTTTCAGACACCATTAATGACAATCTAGCCACGTGTGTCAACTGTAGGGCAATAGTTGTCAGTTGTGTCAACGTAACCATATTCAGGCCTCGTTTTCAAGTTCAAACAAAAACATACAGTGTTTCCCCACCATCATAATCAGCATTCCTCTAGTTGCATTATTACCTCTTGCACTAAGATGGGTGGGTACATAAATGTTTATGCTATTGCTTTCTTCATAGCACATGAATATACCCTCGCATGTGCGTAAAAATAGGGTGGTGCTTAACTTTTGCACAGGTGTATAATTAAATCGCCTGT
Source organism: Chaetoderma sp. LZ-2023a (assembly GCA_034401795.1). Lineage (NCBI taxonomy): Eukaryota > Metazoa > Mollusca > Caudofoveata > Chaetodermatida > Chaetodermatidae > Chaetoderma > Chaetoderma sp. LZ-2023a. The sequence continues at coordinate 48,047,364 of CM067361.1, forward strand.
AGACTTAAGCCACACTATTTGTGACAATCTAAAACGTCGATTTTAACAAGCATTGATTACAATATCATTTAGGGATATACATTATGCCAGCAATGATCGAGTGACCGGGGTGGTGATGGGGTGTGTGGGGGTGGGGTGGGGGTGGGCTTCTCATAGGCTACGTGATTAACCTACTTGAACAAATAACACTGCATTCAGTTGCAAAAATTATGCCAAAATACTCGTGGTCTGGCCTACACATTGCCACTTATGTTTCATGTCATTCTAAACATAGGCCTACAGGCTACACATACGTGCGTATCATATATGTATGTGGGCGAGGATTCTTTGAACGTAATGTAGCTAACGTATAAATTTACGCATAGCGACACTCACTCTTCCACGCTTTTACTGGAGTAATGTGTAGGTTTACGCACTAAAGACAAATGCTGGCCCTGAGTCTGTACAGTTGTCGCGTATACTGAAAACGCACATATATGAGTGAAGATGCGCAAAAAGCGTGACAATGATAATTTATAACAGGTGGGTAAGATTAACTAAATTGTCATATTTAGATAGGCCTACGTTTATTAAAAGTGCACAAATTTACGTTGGATAGCTTACTGTTGGAATTGTTGGAATTTACGTTGGAAGACTGTCAAAATTGTTTGTTTACTATAAGCTTTCATTGACGTCCGCATGAACTGAAAGCGGGACAATCGATAACCGATATGTCAGTCTTCCTATGAATTCGTTCATCTGCTACTATTTATGTGCTTCCATCATACGGAATGCTTGTTTTATCGCCCGGTGGTGATTTTCAATAAGCCCAGTGGTAATTTCTCAAAACAATATGCTTTGCATCAACGTGAAAATATGCAGGCCCGTCGATTCCCCAACTGGCAGCCCCACCACCCCTTACACCTCCCACCCCACCCCACCATCCAACCATTGCTACGGTCATGTAATATCGATTATTTTTCTTCACATATTCAATTGCAATCTTACTAGTAACACAGGCCTATGCATGTTAGGTCCGACCAGAAGGGTGTCTGATAAAACCTGCAAACCGTTGGTCTCGAAAATAATGAGTATGTATATGCTAAGCTTTAAAAACTCACACACTTGTACAATAAATTATCTTGTCATTTACGGTCTAATTTTGTTGACGCACATTTCTATCGAGCCAAAATCGCCATTGAAGCAATCGTGTTCTCAAACATGCCTGGAAACATAAAACCGAGAAAAATCTGCCGCATTGGTTTTTCGTAGCTGTTGCCGTTTTTGCGTGATTCTAACTACACACACACCCTCTATCTAGGCCTAAACCATGTAGCCTACGTAGCCGCAGCAAAAATGTCAGAATTAAAGAAAATGCCTTGAGATCTCACACAATTTTTGTTTTAGACAGATAAGAAAGATCTAGCTGACCTACGTGTGTCTGTTTTATGTATGCACATGTATTTAATTCAGCTACAAAAACTGTCATTCCGCTAGCGCGCATTAGACTCTATGGTCAGTTGTTTATTTAGGGTTAAAATCAATCAACATATAACTTTCTATTATCTTTATTGGCATAAGACCTGAAAAAGATATTTTTATCTTTGCCTGATCGGGAAAATGCAACCAAACTGTACTTATTTCCTGCTGAAGTTGAACGAAGCTGCATGCATTCAACGTTACGGTATAATGGCTTGTTCCACTATTACGTCATTATTGACGCTGAATAGCTCAAAATCAAGGGAGGTAAGTCATCACGTAATTTCGTGTATTCGATCATACGCCGACTTCGCGGCTTAATATTATCTATTTGGTGAATGTTAGACACATACAGTTGGTTTGTTATTAATTAGTATACAAGAATGCCTTAAATACTTGCAAAACTGTACATAAAAGGGATTTCTCCAAATATGACCTTTAAGCATTCCTGATGAATCTTTACTGTTAAATAAATTTAATTATATTTATCACCAGCAACAGAAATTCTTCCTAATGAGCATGGTATTTCCTAATTCTAACTCATATAAGGTACATGGATTACATCGTATGTCAGATGAAGTGGTTGCATCATTCATGCGAAACACTCAATTCATGATCTAATTTAAGTAATATTTCTGAACTTCTTGGTCAGTTCTTGATCTTTAGGCGCACTGTGACATATGACAGTTGATGTAATGATTGGTCATGTGCTCTGGCTCGGTTGTTATTCCCACCTCTGAGTATGTTTTCCTTTGTAGTCTGAAATCCAGCATTTAACATTTTTGTCTATGGATCAATAAGTCTTGATCAGAGCTCATGTTTGATTTAAGCGTGAATGAGGATATTACATGCTCCTAAATTATAAACATATCTACATACACTTTAAAATAGCAGTATTCACATGTACGCATGACTGCATGAATGCACGCACACACACACACACATACACATTGATATATATTGTTTTGCGGCCATAATTTCAAGGTCCAACTGCTGAACTGCCTCAAATGACATATACCACAAAAAGACAATTTCAATCATTATTTCCACTATAACACAGATTCAAGAAATTGTTTTTCATACAATAATCATCATGTTAAATATTTGAAAATGCTGTGATGGATGCATCCGCTTCCGACAACCTTGTGCACCCAGTGACCTGACCAGTAGCCGACCAGATTTTATAAGTTGCACAGCATTTCAAGCACATTGTTAGGGTTGATGTATGCAATCAAGCTTTCTGGTTGTTTAAAACGGTTAGATGGTACAGAGGTCGACTTATGGCTTTAGCCAATTTCTGAAGTTTGATTTGTTTATACAATTATGATATTTCTGATCATATATCTCTGTACAGATGATATAGCCTTGAAGATTGGAGGCGTAATGCCTTTAAATACATTGAGTGATTCATTGACAATTCAGCAGTGGAACTCGGTAGCACTCAAGACTACATGGTTTCACAATTGCATGCGCAAAGCATGTAAACCGGCAGATGGAAATCAAATGGCCTACTAGGAGGACTTGAAATCGCTTGAGTCCCAGGCTCGTATACGTCTCATACTGATATATTGAATGTTTAGTATTTGTGTTGTGTTAATCCAATGTTATGTTGTGCCAAAGCACCACATTTGGTGTAAGGAGTTATGAATTAGTGCCCAGTGCAAATAGGTTGCGGTCTAATTGTCTTTTTCATTACACAAATATCAAAATTCTTGCGCAATTTTAAAATCACATGATCACACTCGACTTCTTCCTGATTGTTATCAACATTTTTATTGAGATGTCCTAATCTGTGTCGGTAAGGATGATTTATTTATACCTGTGTCTTTCATCCACCTTTCTACAATCATGAGTCAGTTTAAAAAAAAAATTATTTCCATTTGTTAATGGATTAACTTCAACACTTACGCTGAATATCTTGATCTAGTCATGTCAGAATTCTATTTCTATTTTATTGCTATTGTCAAATACGGTAGCTAATTATATTAGATTATTATTCAAATTATACTCTTTTGAAAAATGTTTACGATTGTTATTGCATCACAAATTCAAATTATTTATGTCATATTTATGTCTAGCTGGTCCTAAGTTATTGCTGCCTTATGTAGCTAAGGGCAGTTATTACTGTTTCTATTTTTACATCTCTATTAACCATTTAATGACTAAATTTGTTCCAAAAATTCAAATATTTACTTATTGAATGTCCATTTGCAGGCCAAGAGAATACTATTTTCGAAAATTTACCACTGGAATGACTGGCTCGATAACCGAGCCAGTCATTCCAGTGGTAAATTTTCAAAAATAGTCTTCTCTTTGCCTGCAAATGGGCATTCCTCAAGACACCTACAGAGGCTGGTCTTGGACGTCTTCGTCGTGAAAACGTTAATCTGAAGCATTTGTATTACTTGATGATTGTAGTTTCTTAAATGTCAGACAGGCTTACAGCATTTATTTAAAACCATGAGCATCTGGTACTGCGACCGTCAGAGGTTGTTTATAAACCTGTTGTTATTAGGAATAGTAAGGCTGCTCTATTAAAGCATTACGACCCATACACTTTTATCGAATATTGGCGTGTTTTCTCTGCACCAACTGCCGATCCAACTGCCGATGTATCATGCCATCGTAGTTATTTTCAAATTTTGGTCAGGGACTTGTGATCTCTCGATCAAACGGGAAAATATATTTATCTATGGGCTGACAACTCCTCGACTCCATCTGTTCTAAATTCTTAGAGGCCGTTTCAATTGTCTTCAGGCATGGACAACAAATAAAATTCTTAGACGTCCTCATATTCTCATTGTGTAACTGGAATTATCACAAGGACCATCGAAATTGGGAACAGTTCAGAGATGATGACCTGCAGTTAGGGCGTCAGATCCTGAGTAGAAAAGAGACGATAGAGACACCTGTTAAAACAATATGAAACTTGTTACGTAACGAAGGTGTGAAGAATCATTACATAACAAGTTTCATGTTGTTTTAATGGATGTCCCTATCGTATCATTAATATCGCGTTGTCTTAATGACATCCCCTAGTGCCACAGCCGTTTTAGCTATAGAGGGCGTGGCCACAAGTCACCACCACCACCCCACCAACCCACCACCCCTCATTAAATCACACTAACTTTACTTAACAAGTTTCATGTTGTTTTAATGGGTGTTCCTCTCGTCTCATTAGTATCATGTTCTTTTAACAACTGCCCCTAGCGCCTCTGCCGTTTTAGATATAGAGGGCGTGGCCACACATCCCACCCACCATTAAATCACAAAAACGTCATGTAACAAGTTTCATGTTGTTTTAAGAACCACCCATATCACCTCATTAGTTTGATGTTCTCTTAACGCCCGCCCAAACCAACTCAGCCTTTTTAAATATAGAGGGCATGGCCACAAGTCCCGTCCCCTCATTAAATCACAAACACATTTTTCGCTTGAGTCCAACAAGGCCAAAGCGTGTGTTCATCTTATGTAGAGATGGATGGAACATAGCTAAAACTTGATTCCTCTATTGACCGGTGATTGACTTAACTTCAACGATGAGCCTAATTTTGGCTAAACACGATTTCTGATTCAGTTTCACATGTGTTACCGATATTAAAAGTTTATATATGATCTGTCTAAACATGTGTTTCTTTATTCACTAACACAGCTGCTCAAACACTAAGTAACAATGTATAGCCTACGTTCGAGGCATGAAACGTAATGACGAATTGGGAGTAGACACACACAAACTTAGCATTCACCTAGAGCAATATTGGTAACAGATGGCTAGTCTAAACACACGTTTCACTATTCGCTAACACAGCTGCTCAAACGTTAAATAAAAATGTGTATGTTCGAGCCACGAAACGTAATGACGAAGTTGTAGTAGAAATAAGCAAGCTTAGCGTTCACCTTGGGGCAATATTGTTAACAGCCTGCTATAAACAATATTGGTAATGGCCAGCTATAATACACCATTGTTTGTTGGGTACGGATGAGTATGATCGGGAAGTCTATCAGATAAGCTCTGTCTTTGTAGTGGCGATCTAGTCTTCCTTTGAATGTGTTGATTGTAGGAGCTGTTACTACATAGTCAGGCAGGCTATTCCAGTAATTGGTTACTCGAATAGTGGAATCTTTTCCTTGAATCTGTGTTAAAAGGTTTTTTTGTAGAGCTTGTAGCTGTGATCCCCAGCGTCAGAGGGCAATAGATTTTCTCGATCGATGTTATATATGCCATCCATGTATTTATACGCTTCGATAAGATCACCAAGTTTTGTTGCTCTATGTTTTACACTTTCAAGAAGTTGAATGCCTTTTTTGTACAGCGGTGCCCAAATTACATTCCCATATTCCAGGTGTGGCCTAACAAGACGTTTGTACAATAGTATCAACGTATGTTTGTCCAAGAAATCAAAGGTTCTCCATGGAAACATGGAAATAATTAAATCACTATTGAATAAAAATATGGCAAAGCACAAGAAACACAGTTTCTTTATAATAACAAAGTAATAACTGATGACTTTAAAAATGCAACAGGGTTGAATGAGTATTTTCTCAATATCCATCCAATACTTTCCGACAGAATCAAATCAACATCCTGTATCTACTACTACTACTACTACTACTACTACTACTACTACTACTACTACTACTACTACTACTACTACTACTACTACTACAACTACTACTACTACTACTACTCCTACTACTACTACTACTACTACTACTACTACTACTACTACTACTACTACTACTAATGATTCCAATTACTGCTCTCCCTAGTAATATTGTATTGTAGTGGAATCATGTCAAGAGGATCGAGGTTAGCTTGCATCAGGAACAGGTGCATTAGGCATCTGAGGGCACTATGGCTGAGGCCACTCAAACTCAAGCAGGCACTCGCTCTGCATCTGTATCTGTGCTATCAAATCCTAGAACTTCGATTTGTCTCTGAGAAGTTGAAAACGTCACGACCATGTGTCGTATATGTATGCAGGTTGTATGTATGTGCAGAAAGTGTTGTAGTGGCTTTGGCACTAGGAGTGAGTGCGGATTGTGATGTTGTGTGTTGGTTTTGCACACATTGCGTTTTATGTGAATGAAAAAATTGGCTATGTTCTATATCAATGGTGCTCATAATGATATAAGAATTTAGAAGTGCTAGTAGTGTTCTTAGCACTGATTTCTGGCGTTGCTGTACAGTAGATGTATTCCTGTACAGCCACTGATATATTTCATTTTGCAAATTAGGTGTATTCCGGTGTGCATTGGTGTGACCAAATTTTGCATGAAAGGAGCAAATTTCTATCAGCTATTTGCTGATAGAATTTCGACATGCTAAGCATAACTTTCAAAACCGCTTGACAAATGTTTGTCAAATTTAGCTATGTCCCACTTGTATGCGTAATTTTGACTGGCCATGTAATGAATAAACTTATATAAGAGATTCAATGTTTTAATGGGCGTTCTTCCAAGCACCATAAAACTTGAGAATGAAATAAAATAGTCTAAAATTGTCTAAGTAACTTGTACAACTTCAAACAACTAAACAGACAGAAATAAACACCTCAGTGTGGGGTTGATCTAGCACTCCTGGGATTGGTATAAAATTTAACAGATGCCAAATGAATAAGCGCAAGGCAGTGTGGTTTTTGTTATTGAGTATTCTAACGAGAATATCTTAAATCTGGTCAGAGTCTTGGCATGCATCGCATAAGACGCACATGATAATGGGTGGAGATAGTATGTCATTTGTTCACCACACTGCTGGGAAAGAACACCATGGGATGATGATGTGCAAAGGCACTGTAACTTGCGAACCTATGGAATTTTGAGATGTTCATTACTGAAACTAGCGTTGTACTTTATAATACAACACATTAGAGAAATCGTTGCATTAGCTTTGCTGGCACAGTGTGGAAACTTCGTCTAAGTACGCAGCTATTAGTTGTCATGATCTTCTACTGAGGGTTCAGTGTTGCCACTGAAGTAGTCAACACTATTGCACAAACTCCTAGTTCCACAGTCTTTTATAGACGCTTGGAAAATAGACCAAGTCTGTTAACTGTCTTTCGAAGTGTCTGAATGCCACAAAAATAATTGAAGTCTGCACGGATGTATAAGCGACTGGGAGAATTAGTTTTTGGAAATCAGCTAAGTCCCATAGCTGGCATCAGCAGTGTCTGAGCGCTACAGAAAAATCTAATTCAGTTAATGCTCACGGTCATACTAGCGCAAATGCTAATGCCGCCCAAAAACTGAAGTGTGGTTAGTCAGCATTGTTGGCACAGTCTTGCGTGCACATTATGGGCATTATATTCCACCACAATGGGAGAGCACATTGAGAGTCGACTGCTCAGTTTGAGCAGTTTGAGCGAACTGTTAATTTTAGTTTGGTTTTGGTTGGTGTATAGTCCAGGTCCCTGTTAAAGTCATTGCCAGGAGGAAAGTTGATGCCCAATAATGTTTCGTTTTGAAGCTGGATTACATGAATTCGTATCCCTGACTATCAGAATTTATGCATGCAGTAAGGGTTTACAGAAATTCAATATAATCGCTTCATATAATTTCAATTTCCTCACGTGGCTCACGATTTAGATTATTATTTGAGTCCACAATGTTAGTTATTTTTAGACCACATGGCAATCGAAGTGATTATCTGGATACTCGAGATTTCTAGAGGTTTATATTGTAGCATTTTCATCTTTCGCAATGGATCTCTTGTTAATTTTAAGATTAACCAAGTCTAAACACATTGAATTCTCTGTACAGTATTTGCAATCACTATATAACGAAGCTACAGGCTAAGCTGGAGAATTGTCACCACACCTCCTCCCTCCATCCCCTTCTATTGACCAAGGATGTTCCACACTAGCCATTATCCTGTAAGCACTCTATCATTTAAACAATTATAATTAAAGTCAACCAAATATATAAATGTTTAATTGTTGTATTTGTAAGTATAGGCATACATGTATTAATTTATTAGATAGCTTGACAAAGCTATGTGATTATCTGTCATATAACTGCTCTGTTTAATTCTCATATTATAACATATATAATTAGAATTTATTAAAATGATAAAATTTTAACTGAATTTGAACTCCTAATTGTAATGTCTGACCTATAGATTGTTATGTAACTGTCCTGTGTAATTTATTTATATACATATGTATATGTGTGCGAGATGTCCATCAATACAATAGACCATGCCTTTGTCAGAACATCTGATTTCAATATTGATTAAATAATCTTGAATAATAAAGCACAAAAGATGAGAATTCCAAAAAGGCAACCAATGAATGAATCCAGTTTTTGCTATTCCCCAGACTGGGTGCTGATGCTGCCCAGTCAAATTAGTTACAAAATATTCAACAGAATGTTTACTAAGTAGTAAAAACATATAATTCGTACAACGTGATTGACTATTAAGCCTTAAGTAAATTTTCAAAAATTGTCTTCTCTCATCTGCAAATGGATAGTTCGCAAGACCTCTTATCATAGGAATGTCGAGTTATCTGGGTCAAATATGTCAAATTTGACCATAAGGTTATTTAAAGGTTATGACCTAGGAAAGTATGGTTATGCTATGAAAGCAAATCTTGGGGTTATAACGCTCTACAGTCTATGATGTTTGGACGAGCAGGTCAACCCAGGTGTTAATTTGACCTCTATGACCTCAAAAGCCTGTCAATGATAAGTTACCAATTTTGTGTAAATTAAATGGCTCGAATATTTATTATCAATGGATAAAAACTAACAGGGATATTACCGCTGCAGATTTTATGGTATCAGGACACCAGATTTATATGACATAGAAAGGATTTCGAATCCATGTAATGGATTCCGGATTTAATGAAAGAAGTTGAGATAGGAGTGATAGGTCATGGATATGGCTGCAACTCAATTTAGATTATTGGGATTGGATAATGGCAAACTATGGAGGTGGTCTCTCTGGATTGAACTTAAAACTCACATGTCTCTGCTTTTTGTCCAAACTTGATCAATAGTATCAATATACCAGTCATCAAGTTATGATCAAAATTCAGATATGTATGACTTGGTCAAAGTTGTACGTTGCTCAGTCACCACCAATGCTCCTCATTAACCGACCACAATAATAGCATTGATCTATCTAATGACGTTGATGTCATAATTGGAGAAATTACAGTCGATTAACCCAGATATGCATCGATTCAAATTCTAGCAATTAAGGTTAAACAGTTCCAATCTCTCTTTCAAATGACAAGAGCTGCTTAAACCTCTTTACCAGAACCAGAAAATCAGCCTATCTGGGAATGATACTATTTGAGGGTTATCTGCATGTGGTAGAGAAAATTCTGTAAACGAAACTATGAAAACTGAAAAAACTTTAATCATTCATTCATTCATTACATAGAAAACAGAGTAGATGAATTGACATTGATATAGTATGAATAGAGTAGTGAACTAATGCTGTATTTGTTGTATTTGTTATATTTTTTAAGTGCCAATGATGCGTTATAAGCACGGATAGAGAAACTGAATAAATTAATACATAAATAAGCGGAAAGAAAATTATTTTTGGAAATTTGATGATTGAAATTTTAATCAAGCATCCCTTGGTTTTCATTAAGGGTTAATTTATTAAAGAGGCAATCGCCAAATAGCATAGCAAACTTATAATTAATTTGAATGCTTATTTTAATTCAAGGATTATGCGTTACAAATTCGACGGTATTTTAATAGCGAGTTGACCACTAGGTGGTAGGATAATAATAATGAAATTTATTGGGTAATTCAAAAGACTGATGAACCACTCAACCAATCTAGAACTTACGTTATGTATTAGTTGATTGGTTACTTAGACCATGGAACTAGAAACTAACTAAGTGTACATGATGATTACTGAATGAGTGTTGGTTATTTGAACATGGATAAGTGACGTAATAACAACAAAATGAAACAAATATTCAATCAATTTAAATAGAAATATTTCAATAATAAGTATGAAAATTTACGTATAGAATATTTTGAAATTTGGTTGCATAAGTAAAAATGTGGACAGTCTCTGCACCATGCGAATTGGTCGGGGTGTATGGTAAATAATTTTGAGAAATCACAGTTAAACGTTAGATACCTTGAATATGCTGAATACAGAAGTGTAGTCACAGAATGAAGGCGATCAGATGAAGATCCGATCTGTCGTGGCGGCGGGAGTGAAAATACACGTGAAGAAATGGATGACGAACCTGGAAGAATGTTCTGTATTCCGAAATAGAAATGATATGGTTGAAGGCACTAAGATGATCCGAAATATTGAATTGAGAAGCTCGAGGGCACTGAGATGATTCGTGTGATAACTCAGCTTAGTTCGAGATCGAGGCCGATAGATGGTGGAGAATCGAAAAGATGACAGCAATCGCTAATAAAGTCTGAACATTTCCGAAGGATAAAAGTGTCGTAAAGATGATGAGATTGATGACATCACAGGTAGAAAAGATAGACATTCACCTACCCAAATAAGGCACCAGGTTTCGCTTGCTTTGGGATTTGGTCTGAAGGTGATTAGATTGATGATGTCACGGGTAGAGAATTTAGACTACTACCCACCCAAGCAAGGCACCAGGTTCCGCTTGCTTTGGGAGTTGGTCTGATGGTGATTAGATTGATCACGTCATGGATAGATAAAATCGACTGATGGCTGATATGACGATGATCACATTGAGACGAATACAAAGACGAGATGATGCAGGCACACTATTACTTAAACATTTTTACATGTTGAGTTCGTGGACTCTTGAAAATAAGTGGCTCCTAGATGACGTGTGAGCTGCTTAGAGATATGTTTCAAACTGATGAGTGTGAGTTGGCGATCTTCCCACCAAAACACCGTCACGTGATTGATGAACAAGCACATGGTTTGATGTATAAATGCGCCGACGTTCATATAATACCTCAAGATAGTGGCAATCTTATCATATACAAATTTGATAAAACTCACTGGAAAATAGAATCTTAAAAATAATAATTATACAAGAAAAGTTAATAATTATAAAATTAAATTGACCAATATAATGAAATCTAGAGGAACTTTTTTCCAATCATAACGCGCCAATCATATGCAATGAATGTGCCATGTTAATTTCAAGTAGCATTGATGCCTGGTCTACCATACAAACATTAACTTCAAAAACACTAGATCGATTAATAGTTCACAGAGTTACATAGTGGGATGGATTTAGGCCACTAGGACATATCGTACAATTCTATTCTCTGTGGTAATCAGTTACAGCCAAGAGCCTAATTAGCATATGAATTGGGAACTATCCGATCTTATTTCATGATCATAGGTATGGAATACATGGACAGTGGAACGGGAATAAATGGTAATACTGGATTAACCCATCATATCCATGTTCCCTAAATTAATTAAATCATTAATAGTCTGATGTCACATATATACTGTGACGTCACACATCATACTCTGTAGAAACTGGCTTAGACTAGCTTGAGCATTGAATGGTTAACGGTTATAGCATGCCTAGCATACATCCACTTGTGGAATGATAAGTTATGTCATTTCAATAGATAGGCATTAGTAGATGTAACCTGAGGCATCTAACGGATTATAAGTATTAGCAAATAACCCTAACCTATTGTGGGGCCATAACTAGATTAATAGAACAACTTAGTCAGGAGTATAACTTCTGCAAATCCCAGGGGTATTATTGATTCAAAAACTCGATTGAGAAAGATCTCAGAGACTGAATATCATTTTTTGGAAACGTGTTTATTACATGGCCTGAGTTCTAAGTTCGAATCCATCAGACCCTCCATAGCAGTACACGAGCAACCCTAACCCCGACACTAAAAGAAATATGACGACAACTCAAGTCGAATTGAAAAAATATTTACGAGAATGCTTATTAAATAGGAAAACATAAAAACATAAAATGTTTTACAATTTTACAAATGACTGACTATTCCCATTCATGACGTGTGTGTACGGGCGTTTTCCCAACGGATTATGGCCGCAACAGAACCTTATCTAATTAGTTCCAAAATGTTGCACAGAACGTTTATTAAAAGCAAACCATCTCTTACTCGCTTACCTTCGGGTAGGCTAAATCCTTTTCCGACATCAGTGTGTGTAAATTGTTTTTTGCCTGTTTTAGAGACACAGATCTGAGTATCAAGGGATATAACTTGTTTGACCACAAAAGTTTGCTAATAAACACTGAAATCTGTAATAATCTTTTTTTATACTCGACGTTAATGTTAATAATTTCTTAGGTTTAATGCCTGTTATTCGATTATTCAGATGTTAGATTTATTAAAGGAAAGGACCAGGGAACTAACAAATGCTCTTGAATGATAGATTTGGATAATAATTAACCTATAGCCACCAGTAAAACACAGAAATAAATCGTACCAATTTGAAACAGCAAATAAATACTATCTATGCCACTCTGACGGGAACCAATTAGTGGTGCTGTGTCCGCATGTGTATGCCGAGCAAATAAATAATACCTACCACAGTATGTCATATAATCTCAGTTACATTCACGTTAAACTGATTAGCCACTACTTCCTGCAGGTAAAATACTGTCTAATTTTAAAACAATTTGACTGAAAGACCTTGTTTCCAGAGATAGGATCTATATTGAGTTACATGAATTTTAAAATATTCAGTAGGCATCATGTTGCGACCCTGGAAAACAGCAGTCTATTTTGAAATCATTTTGGCCGAAACTCGTTGCTTCCACCAATAACAGTGACTTTCAAATATAATGTTTTAAAACGGATCAATGGTGAATTAACAAAATTGAGTTAATCGCTCTACATCAGAGGCTATGGAGAATACTATTCTTATCTCTTACGAAACTATATTCAGGTTTGTCTTTGTTGTATACTTGGTATACCTGCACACGCAGTTGGCACACGCCGGTGTGTGAAGCACCAGCTACATCACTAACTGGTTCAAAGCTAAGCACTCCTAGATTTTGTAAATGGTTTTTTCTCAAATAATCCTGATTCATTTCATTTTGTTACTGGTGGTAGTGTATTTAATATTGTATGAAATTACCAATAATCATAATTTGTTATTTCCCTTTTCCGTTCCTTTAAGAAAACTATTAGTCAAAGCAAGAATTATGGGTCGAAATCAAAATTGTTTGGTATTACCGCAGAGCCAGTAGGAATAGAGGAGCTGAACCAAATCTTAAACTTTTAATGAAAACCTACATGCTGATACACAAACTGTTGCGAGTGGTTTACACTGGTGATTTATGACGCACCCATCATAACGTCCTAAACAGTTTCAATCCTGCGACTTGGAAGTCATAGCAGCTAAAATGTAGCAATAATGCCGCGATCAAACTAGTGACTCCTGTTCGAGTCATTATCCATGCAGTCGCAATAGACAGACGCTATCTTTCAATCAACTGACCCTAGTAATTCACCTTTCCAAAGTACCCACCCATCATATCACGTCATAATCAACTACGTGATGTGTAGAATGACATCATAATGAATGACGTCGATAAGGATGTCACGAACGCATATTCGAAGATGGGCTATGCGTTGTTGTACAAATTGTATGTCGTTACTTTTTAATAAATATTCTGTTGAATATTTTGAAACTAACTTGACTGGGCGCTGTTGCTGCCATAGTTACAAAATATTCAACAGCTTCCCTGTATAGTTTTCAGGAAATTGATAGCTAGGGCATTTGGGGATCGATCAATCCGAACATGGCGAGGTGTGGGTGGAGCTTAGCTAGTGATGAGCGGGGCATAGCTAAAAATGGAAAGGTCCATTTCCAACCCTCAGGAATTCACCTTTCCAGAGTACCCACACATTATATGGCGTCATAATGAACTGCGCGATATGTACAATGACATCATAATGAATGACGTCATGAATGACGTCAATAAGTGCGTCACGGGCGCATATTTGAAGACAGTCTATGCGTTGTTGTACAAATTGTTTACTTTTACTATTTAATAAATATTCTGTTGAATATTTTGAAACTAATTTGACTGGGCGCTGTTGCTGCCATAGGCAGCAACAGCACCCAGTCAAATTAGTTACAAAATATTCAACATCTTCCCTGTATAGTTTTCAGGAAATTGATGGCTAGGGCATTCGGGGATCGATCAATTCCAACACGGCGAGGTGTGGATGGAGCTTAGCTAGTGATGGGCGGGGCATATCTAAAAATGGAAAGGTCCATTGGTAGACCATTGTCAATATATGTATTAATTTGATTGGGCTTTGTTGATGCCTATCATCGCCACAGACTCCATTGTGTATCGAAGTACACTTTTAGTGGCTCAAAAGCAGCATCGCATATATGTTAGTTGAGTCAACCTCGCATGTTATTAAATCAGGGGATTCATTTTTAAAACAATAGGTTTATGTAGAATAACTCAAAAAGGGCTTTTTCCCAATGTCAACGCGTCAGCCATAGAGTTCAGGAATCTTGCAACACATTTGCATTCTTAAATCCGAGTTAATTAAATTATTGTTCTTGAATTTTCACAATGACCCACCTCTCCAATATATAGAACTCGATGAGGCAAGGGAGTCGGAGTGTGAAGCTGAGGAATCAACCGGGTGTGAAGTCGAAGATGAAAGTGAAAAAGAAGCCATACGAAATCAGGAGCTATTCCAACATATTCACCATGATACACACGCTGAACAAGCAAACTTAGAAGATGAGGATGGTGAAGAGAACGTAAGTCTCAATGGTGTAGATGGAGCATCTATTTCCGGAATTTGCAGGATCCATGTGAAATCTGTGTGGGATAGAGGATTCACATTCAACAGTTCGCAAATCCGGAAGCCCAAATTTTCACGAAGATTACAGGAAAATAGTAGTGAATGATAGTGGGATCACAATGACGAAATTTAAATAGAGTATGCCAGCTGCTATTACTGAAGCTGTGGTGAGAGAGGCCATTAATAAGCTAAAAGAAAGGCCATGGTTTCAGTGAGCATGCCCATGACTGCAGAATATATACAACATGTAGGTGAAGCAGTTGCTCCATTTATTACCAAGCTTATAAAAGAGGGGCAGCTAACTTTCGTCCTGAGAATGGGCAAATCTCTTTTCTACCGGGCAGTTACAGAGGGATTACCATTCAGACAGCGATTGAAAATCTAGTGGAAAAGTTTTGGCTTGCAAGGGTGAATGATATATTGGATGCAAAGAGGGTTTAGAGAGGGGAGCTCAAGTATGAACACCGCTCTGCTGGTACTGAAGCAATTGTGGGGGCAAAAGAAGCCAAGAGTCTATTACACATAGTCATGCTCAACGCAGAGAAGGCCTTTCATTGTGTATGGATATAAGGACTTGTACATAAACTTCACCTTATACTACTCCCAGCATGTCTATTGAACCTTTTATGTGAGTATTACCACAAGGCGAAGTCTAGAATAAAATGGGAGTGACAGACCTCTGGGCTAACTGAATTGAGTCAAGGCACGAAACGGAGTAGTATCATCTACATGCTATTATCGCCAATACATGAATCCATGGTTGAAAGATGTGCGATGGAGATTAGGTACATAGATATCTCAGTTCCTACTTCTTCCAATGACGTCATGTACATATTAGATTCACTACTACCAATGCAGAAACTGCTGAACATAATGAACCTGTATTTCACAAGTGATAAGTTTCTGCACAGCATGGCAATTGTACAAGTTTCCTTATATTCACAAAGGTGTGGAGCCACCACAGTTTAAACTGGTTTAACAAGAGTAGAACGGCTATGCTATGGGTGTCGATTCTGATTGGTCGAGAGAGTGCAATGTCATTAATATTTTTATTAGGCCACACACCTTTCTCGTGCCAAAATTACTTGATTCTGATTGGTCGAGAGAGAAGGTCCTTTGTTCTCCCGCGACCAATCAGATTTGAGTAATTTGTGTGGGAAAAAAGAGGATGTGGTCTAATTCAAATATTGATGACGTCATCACTCTCTCGACCAATCAGAATCGCCGCCCATATCTTCGCTGATTTCTAAATGGGTTGGCATCTGCTGATGATTGACAGGGGTAATGAGGCTCGAAGTCATTAGTGGGCGTGGCCAAGGTCGCGTGACCGCTGCAGTCTAATAAACATCTATGCCCATATTGTTATCATTGTTGAGTCACGTGACACCCTATATACTCATTACCGAGCTTTAGACATATGAAAGTGTTGTGACCTAATGTAGTGCTGGTAAGAGAGTCCATACCATTGCCCTGGTTGGGTCAAATGACACCATCTATGCTCATTGCCGGGCCCAATGACCTGAAAAAGGGGCACTGCCTATGATGTGGGGGTGCAGCCTAATATAATCCATATCGATGCACTGGTAAGGGAGTCCATATCACCACCCTGAGGTAGGTCAGATTGTGGCATGCCAGCTGGTGGTAGGTCATACTCAGCTTCCCACGTTTTCTGCTTTCAGTGCCAGTTGTCGTACAAGGATGTTCACAATAGCCTCATTATGGCGTCTAAGTATGTTTCCTAATGTTGTTAATTGTCTTAGATGCAGTTCGGCTGTAAGCAATCATGCACCAAGTAGTAGATATATGCCACACTTGGCAGTACGCGTTGGAAGTGCTTGGATTTTTCTCAGGATATCAACAAAGAAGTTCTCTAGCAAGTTGAGTTGTTTTTTTCCGCAGAACAAATACCTCGAGACCGTACATTAAGCATGGGATGACGTACAGCGACAATATGCAGTAGCATGTCTTGGGGCGATATTCCCTTTGTGCCATGGAGGCCTGTACCGGTGAGGCTATACAATGTTCTTCTTGCGCATGATATGCGGTCCTGACCTTAACAGTCTGTTCTTGTGAGAAGGCACAGATTAATCCTAGGTGTGTAGCTGTTGGTGATACCGGTACATCTATGTGACCGAGGTGCCATTGCATTGTTGAGAGATTTGTTGCAGGTCTATTTGGTTTAAGTTTGAGGATAATTGTCGATTTCTCTGGGTGAATGCTATATCGTTCTCGAACTGAGTACTGATAGGCTATGTCGAGCATACATTGTAGTTCTTCACTTGAGGTGCTAATAAGGGTTACATTGTCTGCGACTGTTGGGCATCACGTGTATTTGGTACCTATGAACATCCCAAGATGTGCTGACTCGAGTTGGTTCAGTAAGCCATTGATGTATACTTTGTATAATCCGGTGGAGAGGATCCCTCCTTGACGAACTCTGTGCTGAATTGGGAATGGCTGACTTAGGCAACTTTTCCATTTTACTGTCGCTGTTAATCCGGAATACAGGTTATCAATAGTCTGATGAAGATTGATACCCTGTCCATACAGCTTACACTTTAGTGATGAATGATCTACGACGTCAAATGCTTTTTGGGTGTCGAGTAATGCAATTTATTGAGAACTGCCTTGATCCTTGCATTCACGCATGGTTTCTGAGAGTACCAGCCCAGCCATGATGGGGGATAATCCTTTAGTGAAGCCAAATTGTAAGCTTGATTGGGATGTTGGTAGCTGAGATGTGATCTTTTCTAAGATGACATGTTCAAAGAGCTTCCCGATTATTGAAGTTACTGTTATACCTCGGTAATTATTTGGATTGGACTGGTCCTTTCCACGCTTATGGACAGGTGTTATTATTCCACTTTTGAATATGGCAGGGATCTGTTTCATGGCTATTATAGTGTTGAACAGTCGCGTTACATGAGGAACAATTATGTTACCAGCATTGCGAAAATGTTCTGCAGAGAGAGTGAACTCAACTGGAGATTTTTTGACGTGAAGTTGCGCAATTGGGGTGGAGGTCTCACTAGTTTTACCGATAGGGCATTCCTGATAATTCTGGCTGTAGCTTTGCTGAAGAATCTTCAGGTCTTGACTTGTTTGCTCTTGATAGTCTTGGTCGAATTTTGCATTCTGAGAGGGTACTGCAAGGTCCTCGTAAAAAGCTGCAAAGCCGCGGCGCTGTTCCTGTACGTTTGTTGTAGGTACCCCATCAATGGTGAGGGAGTCTACTTCACTGCGCTTCGCTCGGACTCTCTTGATGAGTTTATAGAAATTTGACAAATCCTGTTCAGCCATTATCCTGTCATAGAATGATTTTTGTTCACCCGCAACTTCAGTCCTCTGTTTGGAACGTAATTGTTTGCTTAGAAGTCTGCATTCCATATGGAGTGGGTGGTCCGATCCTGGCCTTCCTTCGTCTAACAAGTATTTATGGAGTTCCTTCCCATGCATGAGTAGTTTCATCACTTCAGGCGATACTTTCCACTTAGGGCCATTTATTTTGACCTGCTTTGTTGGAACTATTCTTCTTGTAGTATGTGTTATGGCATTCTGGATGCCACTGATGATATCATTCGGGGTAGAGTATTGAGATTTGTTGTTTACGTTGTCCAGTTCCTCTGCCAGTGCGATCTGATATTCAGGCTTGTCCACTTTTGACCATTCCAATTTGTGAATAGATGCCGATTTTCTCTTAATGCTGGGGATCCTAGTAATGCTTACTGGAATATCGCTCAATACTGGAACATGTGTAGAAGTATTATTGGGATGCATACTGCTAATAAGTACGTTTGATAGGTTTTCGGCTCGTGTGCTAAAGAAATAATCGATCTGCAAGCAGTTCTTTCCATGAATATAGGTTTGTTTGTCTACAATGTTGCAGACCATGGCCAGCCTGTGTTCACTAAGGAATTGCTGTAGCAGGGCATCAGACTTATTCCTTCTAGACAAGATGGTACCATTAATGTCACCGCACCAGATAATGTGGTGGGAGCTATTGTAATCCTCTGTCAGTGTGTGGATGATACCCAATGATTCTGAACACTTGCTCGCCGAGTCTATATAACCTGATGTGGGCATGTATGGGCTGATCAAAAGATATGGTTTAGGTTCTGAGACAATTTGGACAGCAATGATGTGCTCATTTCCTTCTTTCAGAGGTTTGACATGGTCGTGTATTTCTCTGTGCCACATGATCGTAACCCCACCGTAACCCCTACGCCTTTCAAATCTACAAGTAGGTGTGTCGGAGTCAGCTGATACAATGTAGTACTGGAAGTCAGGGAAATATTTCTGAATAGCATCCTTCTCAAAGTCCCACAGACAGTGCTCCTGTAGACAGACGATATCAGCGGACTGTGCAATTTCCTGTGCATATGGTGCATTTCCCTTAACGCCTTCTACATTGTTACCAATCTTAGGAGTCTCTTGATTGCAGTATGCTGGCCTTGTCCAGAGATAGTGGTGGAAGAATTATTTGTGGTTGAGTTTCTGGTGGTCTGGTGCAGCGGCCTTCCGCCACCAAAAAAGACTGTGCTATAGTGTGGTTCTCCTCATTCGTTACATTTGTTGTTGTAACCATAGGTCGCCACAACGAGGAAGACTCTTTGAGTAGCAGCTGAGAACACGTCTGTTGAGGTATGGCTGGATTTTTAGACATGGCTGGATTTTTAGACATGTTTGACGGTGGTCAAGGAATTATTTTTGTGTGTTGAGGCAAATGTCTATCCAGAGATGGTGGCTGGAAGCGCGGTGCTTGAGTCGCTGGTTCTGCCCTCCATTGCCGCCCAATTAGCTGTGGTTGATTTGCCTGGCGGCGGGTTGGTATTGGCAGTCGGTGTGTTTCCAACTGATGGTCAGGTGTAACTTGCTGAACTTGATCCTGGCTAGGTATCCGACTTATAGGCTGCGATGGATGATCTAAAGGTCTTTGTGGTAGCTGCTGGTACTCCAGAGGCAGTGTTGGTCTCAATAACAGAGACGGTGGAATAATACACTGGTTCCGCAAGTGGTTAGCGTGAAGTTGATCAAATCCGGGTGGTGGGCGGAGATGTAAGGAGCTATGAGGTGGCAATTGTTGGTATACCTGAGGCATTGGTGGCCTTTCTGACTGAGGTGGAGGAAAAAAGCCCGAGTTCTGACTTCTCATCTTGGTTGGTGGGCAGTTGATTAAATCCAGGAGATCGAGGGTCTGAGTAACTATGCATGATCCCTGGGTAATGGAGGTGGTGAGTAAATGGAACAGGATGTGGTACTGGCTGATACGGTGTTGGCTGAGAGTATACCTGATGAAGAGGATGAGTAGGCAGCACTGTCCGTTGTTGTGGTGGTGGTGGTGGTGGCTGATATGGGTATTGGGAGAAATGTGGTCCATAAGGTGACGGATAATGCTGATATTGAAGGGGTTGTTGACCATTGGCTAGGTTAGGTTGATTATTTAGTTCATTTAACTTTCTCTTCAAGTGACTTAACTTAGACAGTATGGTTGACTCGTGGGAAGCCATGTTTAGCTCTTGACGTTTCATCATAATGTTGGAACGTTGCTTGAGGAGTTCTATCCAGCTATGGGCCATGCCTGGCTCAGTTGTCTGACCTGTGCTGGTATTGATGGAGTTTCTAGCACCCGTTGATAGCTACAGTAATGAAATTGTTCTTTCCTGATCATTGATTTTCTGCTCTAATGTAGAGATGAATAATTTAAGCTGAGCTAGCTGTGCCTTACTATTTGCAGATGCATTTGTGCTCTTAATGGCGTGGCTGGTAAAGTTATTTTGACGTGGTTTTGTTGGCGGAGGATCTAGGCTTCTTGGAATCGTTTCTGGCGAGGTACTCTCAACAGATATTACTTCAGGTGATGCTTTGTTGCCAGGTTCCGTTTCTGATAACACGCTACTGATGGATCCTGGAAGAACGGTGTTGTCAGCTTGCATTTTGGATGAGCACGTTCCTGCAGTTTTACTTTCTCCTACTGGATGATCTAGACTTTTGTTTTAAGCTACGTTTGCAGAAATCAGACGTGCAGAGGATGCAATGTTTACGGATCCTGCTTTCGGCGATGATGTGTTCTTAGATCCTGGTTCAAGTGTAGGTATGTTAATGGCATTGGCAGGTACTGTTGTTTCGCGAGGTGCTATGCTGCTTGATCCTGAGGATGATGACACTGGTGTAACTGTATTATATAGCATGTTGTCAGTACACAGGCTACAGTTATATGGAATATTTTCTGTTATCTGGTTAACTTTTTGTTGATCAAGACCAGTGCATGAATAATACAGCCACAAAGAGCAGCTGTCACATTGTATTGTGTTGAGCTCTGATGGCTTGGAACTGACTGATCATGTGTACAAGATGGGATCGATAGATTGGTTGTGGAGAGATTCAGCAACTGTGCCGCTGGGACATGTACTAGATTGTAAAATGGATCCTGAAATTTGCATATTCTGCGCAAAGTTTGCTGGACTTGTTGGTGGAGGGTGGTCTACATCATCTTGTGGAATTCTCTGTGTTAGGATACTCTTATCTGTCAAGTGATCTGGGCAGTGATATGACTTGGTGCTATTCTCAATATTTCTCGATTCTTCTTGTGACATTCTGACGCATCTATAATGTATCCAGTGGGATCCAGGATTTCAGTATGCTGATCGGGTGACACAATTCTTTTTACACTTACTGCAGCGGATATCTGCTGAATCATATGTGCACCCTCCTTGAGGGATTTGTCGCTTTGGGCTGTGATCAGTTTGGTCCAGTGTCGACTGAAATAGTAATTTAAGCTTTAGATTCCATTCATCCAAGTTTACTTTAGCACCATTGAAGGTTGCTGTACTGACTAGGTGAAGTATTTTCTCTAGATCTACATTGAAGAAATGACGGATGGCGGTAGTTGTTCCATTTATCAGTAATTTGCAATTAGTGTGATAGAGGTTTATGGCATATTTTGGTATGCCCGCATGGCTGTCACCAAGGAAGACCTGGTAAGTGACCTGAGTTTCTGTCCCTCTCTTATCATTAGTTGCTTGTGTAGTGATCTTTGCCATATTTCCTGGATAGGTGGAGTAGAAATGACAAGTCGCCTTCATGATGAAGGTATACATGGCCGCATTCGCTTCTACAACTATACCTCCCCCAGTGGGTGTGACTTTTAAATTTAGTGAGCGATTGGTGGCCGAGATCTGCTTATGTATCGCTTTCGTAAAATTGAATGTGAAATCAGTAATGATATTAGGTCTGTGCGTATTACTTGAGGACAGTGGTGGATTCGTGTTTGCATCAGGTTGGGTAAGATCTGCATTGATTTTCCTATGGCTTCCATGTGCTTGGCTTTGCTGTTGGGCCTGCATTACTGCATTTTGCTGAGTATGGTTCGTCATCTTGTGCAAATATCCGGTTCACTAGGTGAATACTGTGAGCAGTTGGCTATGTAATAAATAATTGTTGATGTTCGGCAAATCAGTTCAGATTTGTGTGACTGCTCTGTCAGTTTTAATTTAAAAGTTCAGTTCAGCATTAATTTAAAAGTTTAGTTAAGCATTAATTTAAAAGTTCAGTTCAGCATTAATTTAAAAGTTTAGTTAAGCATTAATTTAAAAGTTCAGTTCAGCATTAATTTAAAAGTTTAAAATTGTTGTTAAAAGTAAAAACAAGATGGCGCCGCCCGGACGCCGTTCCTGCGCAGGCAGTGCGAATGAAAACTAGTCTCTTGGTTTGGAATGCAAGCGGGTGGCCGGTCTATGTTTTGTTAAACACGATTCAAACATGATTAAAAAGTTAGAACACACGAAAGACACTACATTAAAACTTAAAACTTCAAATTAAAATTATTAAAACAACGAAGAGAAACAAGACACGTCCATGCGTTCGATAATAATAATAATAATATTAATAATAATAATAATAATAATAATAATAATAATAATAATAATAATACTGCATTTATATAGCGCCATATCTCGATAAACTAATTTTCATAGGCGCTTGTGAATAGGTGACCACCATGCGACACGAATACCAACTCCATGGCGCGATCCTAAAACCCCTTACATCAGCAAAATGCCTGGGGTTAACCATCTCCAACGATCTAGACTGGAAGCCACACTTATCAACGATCTGCAACAAGGCAAATAAGACCATTTGGCGTCCTCCGCAGAAACCTCAGAATCTCATCTAAAAGGATCCAGGGCCCAAGGGTACAAATCATTAGTACAACCGAGCCTTGAATATGCGAGTACTGTCTGGGACCCATATGAGCAAAATGATATCAACCAAACTGAGAAAGTCCAACGGCGAGCTGCCCAATTCGCAAACAATCGATATCGAAATACATCCAGCGTAGGCGAAATGCTCAACACACTAGAATGGCAAAGTCTACAAGCTTGTCGGAAAGCAGTCGTCTCATCATGTTCTATAAAATTAACAGCAACATACCAGAACAGCATATCGACAAGTAACCTTCTTCCCAAGAACAGCCGTTGACTGGAATGCCCTGCCAGAAGAGACGGTCACCAGCGTGTCACTAGATGCCTTCAAGGCCCTAGTGACCAGAGACTAGCGTGGAAGCTCTGTTTTTAATCTGCACCTGTACATACTTTTTGGCGCCCTGTTTTTAAACTTGACGCCTGCACACACCTGGTATAATCTTCAGCAAGTTGAAGGCGGCCAGTAATTAGAAGAAGAAGAAGTTCTTGAAATTTTCCATTGATTTGCATGTTCTTATAACCGATCCACGGTTAATGTTTAGTATTCGTTTAAAGCACCCGAAATGAAAGACGCCATTTGCACAAAAAAATTATTATGTTTGTTCAACTTTAATTTGGAAAATAATTGTTTAAAATTTAAAATCTGTCTCAGCTTTAATTATACTAAGGGAGGTAACTAATATTTGCGTACACGTATTCGCTAAAAATGGAGTTCGCGTCCCGTTTCTTCTTCGTGCTTTCTTGCTTGGCTGTCTTATGCATATGTTGCTTTGCCAACTCCGGAAAGAAAACATTGGTCCTTGTTGACAACTGGTCATTGAGGGAAACACATTCTATTTTCTTTAAGACATTGCGCGGTAAGTATTTAAACCTAATCCTTACGAAAACCGGTAGGCCTAACAATTGTCAGACTCAATTGACGTCGATCTCGCCCCCTCAGAGTCAGCCTCTGGCCCCATGGGCATAGGGATGATAGGTCAGGATGATCGACGGATTTTGTTTTGGGTGCATTGCATGACGACGAGTTTCTATCTGTTTCTCACTACTGGTATGAGAAGCTGCTACGCAAGGAGAAACTACCCATCTCTCACTCTCAGGTACATGAATGTTGAGAACACTGGCTCTGAGTGAGTGAGTCTATTCACCCAGCAATCATATCAGTCTCAAGTTTCAAGATTATTTATTTCATGCTTGATATACAATATACAGACATTACAATTGGGCAGTCCATCAAAAGCAGAGCCTATGAGTCGATGGACCCCCTACACCCAAAACGAAAACAAAACATTACAATAGATATCATATATATATAAGCCAAGGTGATAGTTAATTATACAGACATCTGTGAGTAAACACAGAATACAGGATGGCACAACATCTATTTTTTTGTACCATATTGTCATGATTGTTCTAGGCTTGCGTGATTACATAATTAAATCTCCACCAGCAACACAGACATAAGGGCCTTACCGGTGCAGATGCGCCTGCTTACTGGTACATACATACTCCAGGCTAATGGAGAAGCCTTCAACCAGTATGAGGTGGATCCAGAATGCCAACTCTGTCCCGAAGATGCTGAGACATACTCACACTTTCTAGTAGACTGCGTGACCGTACGTGATGTCAGGATGAAATATTTCTCATTTCTGCAGTCAACAATCTGCAGTAGTTGCCAAGAGCAGACAAAGCGCCTAGTCGCAACAAGTGAAAAGATGGCAATGCTGCTTATTGAACCCTCGCATGGCCTGAGCAAATGCTGCCTCGCAATAGCTGAAAACATCATCCACCGTTACCTGTACATAGTACACCACAGGCGACGAGAAATGATTGACTCCGACCACCAACGTCTAAAAACGAGAGCAGAAGCGTCCATGGGCACGCAGTCTGATTTGGTATGTACACACCTCAATTACCATAAACTTACATGCAGTTTCGACAAGTTCTCTCTACATATGTGTATATACGTTCGTATTCAGACTACAGAACTCACTTTACTCCAGTCCGGAGGTGCTCCTTTATACAGGAGGAATTTATGATAATAATAATAATTGGCGATCTCGCCTCCATGACAATCATGATGTTGTATGGCAATGGGTTTTTTCTGGGGAATAATCCATAGATTGACTCAGACGGCTGTCAATTTGATTGGGACATCACAATGATGGCAGTTAAAACTAGGACATTCATATATTACAAGATTGCGAAGACTGAATTATCTATAGTATTAATATGACTCACAACTAAACTGATTGAGTGATAAGCATTACTATAATGCGTTACGCAGCATGCTAGCATAATATGGGAACCAGCTAAAGCCAACAAAATCAGACAATTAGAGATGGTTCAGTGCCGAGTTTAACCCTTTAAAATAGCCTTCGAAGTTGTTCAAGAAAATTTCAATTCTTTCACAGAAAATGTCCATTTGTAGACCAAGAAGACTATTTTTGAAAAATTACCACATGAATGACTGGCTCAGTTGTCGAGCTAGTCATCCAGTGGTAAATTTTCAAAAATGGTCGTCCCTTGGTCTGCAAATGGGCATTTTCTGTGAAAAAATGGAATTTCTTGTCGTACCAATTCGATCAACGACACCGCAAATAATAACTACAATCTTAAGAATACTGATGTGTGCCTGTCCTACCACTCTTAAGTGATTACATCATCAACAATGCCTATAACAAGGTGGGTCTGTCCTACTGCCTACAGCATCAACAATGCCTGTAACTACTCTGCCCAACTAAACTTATAAGGTGGGCATGTCCTACCAATTCGGTGTCCACACATACTAAAGGTTGCACAAAACGTCTTAAGAGGCGGGTCAGACCTACCAGCCAAATGGATAACACTGCCTAGGTCCACGATTTATTACTTGTCTGCACAGCTAACACTCTTGAAATTCACATCTGCAAAGAACCATGCCAGGTGAGCTTGCCCTACCAACCGAAAGGACCTCAAACATCCTCCCTTGACATCACAAGCACACTATTAAGGTGGGTATGTCTTACCTCTCCTGAGATGTATGTGAGTCTCACATTATTATTAGTAAATATGTCACTACCACTGAATCAACAAACTATACACCCTTTAGCGCAAAAAAAGCGTAAGAGGTAAAAATAAAGCCAAAGCAACCAAATTACAACCACTATTCGCACACTGCACAACCAACGATGAAGTGTAAGAACTTTAGCTCAACAGTAGGACATATATCTCTCCCTTGAGAAAAATGAACATACGTGAGGTGTATTCTTGAATTTTTCCAAAGCCCTCGATGCAATTGATCATACAATTTTACTGCAAAAGCTTGCATACTCAGGAGTAAGTTTACATTGCATGTTCTGACAGTAGTCAAAGCATTTTATTATTTGGTAGTTAATTGTATAGATCTACTGACCTCCAAACAGATCTATAGATGGTGATTTACTGTCAAATATCCAGTCATACCTCATAAAATTATAATGGTATTTCATTGGATGTTCAGTTTTGTCTGACATAGTGTTGTTTTAGCAGTTAGAAGACTATGTTCTTTATGCATAGGTTTACAACTTACACATATGTCACTAGGTGATATTTGCTAATGCTTGTCAGTGTTTTCCTAAGCATGATATTTAACCATGAGTTTAAATATGTTAACTTTCCACCTGATATCTGAGTATTTCCCAGTATTTCCCACTGCCCTGGGAAATACTAGTATTTCTTGGGAAACTGTCAACCCTGTATACAATGAAGCCAGGGTGTATATATATATATATATATATATATATAGTACAGACTGAAGACTAGCGCTGTTAAGCTAACACAATGTGGGCTGACGTGGTTCCACGCCCAGTCCAATTGATGGAGCATCAAGAATTCTATGTACTTTTTCCAATATTTGCTGTTGAAAGGGCTAACCACGCCGTAGAGCATGCCTTTAAAGCTGGTTTGCTAAGACATTGCATAAAAGATATTTAACCCCTGAATTTGTTCAAGAAAATTTCAATTTTGTCATAGAAAATATCCATTTGCAGACCAAGAGACCATTTTTGAAAATTTATGACTGGAATCATAATTAGGTCTACCTAGGATGTCATCAGTAGTGTTTCTCATGGTATCTGAATTTTGGATGTCCCAGGGACCTCCTCACACTCTGAAAAGTAGAGTTCACAAGCTGAAATCCAGGGGTCCTAAACTGAAAATCTGTGTTTCCAATGCAGATTTTCTAATCCATGCTAAAAAGAGACGGTACCATTGACTCATAGCTATGAATTAGGGGTGTCCCATGCTAGATTTTATGGGTATTTTTGTGCAAAAAAACTGCAACCAAATAATATTTAATAATCATACAATCTTGATTTTCCCACTGCCACTACTTTTAGGGGTCACAAGTTGTATTTTGGAGGTATTATACCCTCAAAAGGACCCTTATAAGAATTCCTGGTCATCAGCACTGGCATTGTATTGTGTTTTCAGAACGAGGTTATGACCTGACATTCAAGTCAGCAGATGATTCTACTCTTGGACTGGTGAAATATGGTGAATTTCTGTATGAGAACCTCGTCCTCTTTGCACCATCTGTGGAAGGTATGTTAATGTGAACCCTTTAGTATTCGAATTGGTTCAAGAAAATTTCAATTTTCTCAGAAAATGTCCATTTGCAGATAAAGAGGAGACAATTTTTGGAAATTTACCACTGGAATGACTGGCTCGATAACCGAGCCAGTCATTCCAGTGATAAATTATCAAAAATAGTTATCTCTTTGTCTGCAAATGGACATTTCTCAAGACTACTGCAGAAGCTGTTTTTGGCTAATCGTTTAATGTAGAAACAGTGTAGTTTGACCTCTGACCGCAGAAGGATCAGATATGTCACTCAAGTATATGACATCATGAACAATGGAGGTTTCCAGTTTTAACTATGCACTGGCAGCACTGCCCATTTTTTAGCCAAGCTCCACCCATACTTTGCTTGTGTTGGGATCCAGCGGTTAAAATAAGGCCCTTGTACATGCACAATGCGGGTAAAAGATGGCTGGTTCAGGTAAATCTGTAATACTGGGTGCACAGAGTGCATGCACATTTCTGGCTGATAAGCTATGATGTTAACCCTCTCCAACAAATCCCTGAAGAAAATTAATTCTTTACGATATAAAACTTATTCTGTTGAATATTTTGAAATTAATTTGACTGGAAAACACTGCTGCCTTAACACTGCCTAAGGCAGCAACAGCTTCCAGTCAAATTAATCTCAAAATATTCAAGTTTTCCTCTATGCACAGTTAACCCTCTCCAACAAATCCTTGAAAAAAGGAAATTCTTTACGATATAAAACTTATTCTGTTGAATATTTTGAAATTAATTTGACTGGAAAACACTGCTGCCTAAGGTAGCAACAGCTTCCAGTCAAATTAATTTCAAAATATTCAAGTTTTCCTGTATGGTTGTGTTGAAACTGAGATATACAGAATTCATAGGTGTCAGGTGAAAGGATTAATTTACGTGCATGTAGATGTTTGGCTGTGCAGGTAAAATCCAAATGTTAGATGCACTTTGTGCATGTAGAACAAAATTCTTATTTCTACCCCTGTTGGGATCGATCGATCCATGCGCTCTCTGAATCTCAATTTCCAGAAAACTACAGATACATGTAATCTTTTGAATATTTTGAAACTAATTTGACGGGGTGCCGTTGCTGCCTATGGTAACGTATTAATTTTTCTAAGCTGTAGGTACTGTAACTGGTAGTGTTGTTCCGATTAATCGATTTGATCGATGATTGATTGGTTTGCATGTTCAACCAACCGATCGATCATAATTTCAGAAATCAGGTTTGGTTGTTTATAAATTGACTTTATTAATATATTTTAACTGGTCAAGCTAGAAAACGAATACTTTTTGGAAAAGAATTTAAATTTAATTGTTAGACCTATATAGTATTACTCCTTAGTCAAAGACATTAATTCTTTCAGCATTTAAATATTATGTTAATTTCAAAGCAACCAAGCCAATAACATGTTGTATGAAACCAAGCATCAATCACAAAAATAGTACCAATTCCCAACACTGGTAACTGAGCTTCATCTTGGAAGCAGCATTGCTATAAACTGATGCTGACTTGTATACAATGTTTCTAACCTTTTCTCTACTAACTTATACCATGAACCCTTTCACCGATGAATTCCCTGTATCTAATTTTCAAGCTAACCGTACAGAAAAACTGTTGACTATTTTGAAATTAATTTGGCCTTAGGTAGCAATGTCTTCCAGTTAAATGAATTTCAAAATAACAGAATAAGTTTTATATCGTGAGAAGGTTAATATAAATTTTAGAGGATCGATCTTACACGAGGTGCCATTTCTTATCAAATTTATCCCGTGTTTTGTAAGATCTCGTGTGAAATTATCTTCAGAATGTACTACTAGGCTTGCGCGATTATGTGATTAAATCGAAAATGGCGATTATGTTTTAAATCATGAATTTATATGATTAAAAATTAAATAATCGAATAATCGTGAATATTTTCTAATGCATAAAATATTTCAAAACCTAACTTTCAATTACTTTTTAATGCGATCGGTCAGGAAAAATTACATTTTGCTTAGTGAATGTATGTCCATTTGCAGGGCAAGAGAAGACTATTTTTGAAAATGTATTACTGGAATGCCCGGCTCGATTCTGGAGCCAGGCATTCCAGTAATACATTTTTTTAAATAGTCTTCTCTTGCCCTGCAAATGGACTTTTCTAAACGCCATTGCAGTTTTCGTCATTGATATTCTTTTGTTGCTATGTATTGGTAATTTGTATCTAAGCTGATTAATCTAGTAATCACGATTATTTTTTAATAATCGATCGCGATCACTCAGCGCAATAATCGCACAAGCCTAGAATGTACCAGTTCTTACTTCTAAGTGAGAGGTCTATGAATAAGTGTGATAAATTTGGTGTGAAATTGCTATGAGTGTGAGATTCCATTTATCACATAAGTTCTTATTTTGCAAGGATTCTTGTTATTCTGTTCAAATTTTGTATTGTGTTTGTTTATTTGTGCTGTAAGGTTTCACTCCTGAGCATCGTACTAACATACGGCCACTCACATCGCTCCGCTGTATGTGGCCATACTTTTGATCTCTTGCTATGCGAAGTAACATTACACTTAGGGGATTGAGGGTAACCAATCAGGTCATCATGTATTTCTTATCGAGCAATTTCATTGGCTGAGACCCACAGTTCCGTTAGGGTGTGGGGGTTACCAATCTGCGTGATTAATACCAACAGGATCCATTGTGTGGAGTTGGTGGATCCAGTAAGATTCACGGTCCTTGCGTGAGGCAGTGGCCTCAGTGCTATCAGGATCGTGGCGCAGAGCTTCTATGACTATATCTGATACTGTTTGTATTGTGTCCTGGCAGGTTGAAATGCAGTTCATTTATATTTAGGACGTCTTGTTAACTTAGCGTGGATATCATAGCCTGCAAGCATGGTGCTCGATACGGGAGCAGAGCGGGAGGGCGAGACCGTGCTATAGGACGATGCTCCTAAGAGTTTGACCAACACGTACATGTAGCAAAATATATTGAAATTATAATTTCAGGTCATAAATTAATGTGTAATTTGATCCCTTAAATTTTGAGATCTTTCGATTCAAATTTATCAAAATGTTTCCATCTACAACATTTAAAGTTTTAAACAGTACTGTAGTAAAATTATTTTACAAGCAGTTGTTCTGTTATCATTTCAAAGTCACACCGGACACAGTAATATATTGCTCGCGTAGTGAGTCTTGACTCACTAGTGTGCAGCTTTATTAAACTAGTGGCATAGAAAATTTTATTTAAGGATCACACAGGCCAAATCGGGCCTCTACTATGGTCTTGTGGAATGACAATTTACAGGCCAAGAGAATAGAATTTTGGAAAATTTACCACTGGAATGACTGGCTCGATAACCGAGCCAGTCATTCCAGTGATAAATTTTCAAAAATTGTATTCTCTTGGCCTGTAAATGGATATTCAATAAGAAAATACTTAAATTTTCTTGACCAAATTTGACCATTAAAGGGTTAACAGTTTAAT
This sequence comes from Chaetoderma sp. LZ-2023a, assembly GCA_034401795.1. NCBI lineage: Eukaryota > Metazoa > Mollusca > Caudofoveata > Chaetodermatida > Chaetodermatidae > Chaetoderma > Chaetoderma sp. LZ-2023a. The sequence goes on from CM067361.1 coordinate 48,078,822, forward strand.
TAATGTTAAGCAATAGAAACAAGCTTGGTTATATGTCACAGACATTTATATATATTATAAATTTAAGCACAACAAAGATGATCTCCAGATTTCCATGATCAAATCAAATTCTGAATCTGTGAATATAAAGTCAGAAACCACTAATATTGTGAGACTGGTCTTATGTTTGAAGTATCTTGAATTTATAAGAAATTGGTGTCTGTCTTGACACATCAAAGCCTGAGTTCACGGAATCTCATTGTCACGGTAACCGTGTACTGTTAAGCTGTTGAATATTTTGATGCAAATTTAATAGGAACCTGCTGCAACAGCTTCCAGTCAAATTAGTTTCAAAATATTAAATATAATATTTCTTAAATTGTAAACATTATATATATTGTATTTGGTTTTTCGGGCTCAAAGGGTTAGTGTCCAGTGTTCAGTATAGAATTTTGGATGGAGTATCCATACCTGCCACAGGCTGTTAGCCAGGAATTGAAAATAGGGTGTCCACAGACTTTGAATATAGGTCTTATAATCCTCCAGGTTAGAAGATTTTACAAATTTCCTGGTTAAATTTGTAAAATTCTTGTAAATTTTAACCTGTCCTTATTAATTTCTGACTTTCTGCCGGTCCAAAATGGAATTTACCCGTTTACCCGTCCAAAAGACGGGTGGATTTTGAAATGGGTGGACGGGACTCTGGCTAATAGCCTGACATGCCATATATTTTGAAAACGTGGACCTTTAAATAAATATCAGCGACGCCAAGGCTAAACATGATGGCATACTTTAAGGTACATGTAAATTACTGAATATAAATACAAGTTGTTAAATATATTTAGCAACTAATTTGACTCGAAGCTGTTGCTACCTTAGGAAGAATTTTCCCTATATATGCTAGGCATGGTTCAAACTAACATTAATATAGATCTATAGCCATAAAATATATTGACCAAAAAGAAAGGGTCATTTCCAAATGACCCCTGACCTGTGACCCCATGGCACATCATGGAATGAACACTGAATGTCAACAAACCGGCCTGTGTTATGGTCTTGTGGAATGTCCATTTATAGGTCAAGAGAATAGAATTTTTGATAAATTTACCAATGGAATAACTGGCTCGATAACCGAGCCAGGCGTTCCAGTGGTAAAGTAAAAAAACTTGGTATTCTATTGACTTGTAAACAAACATAAGAAAATATTTAAATTTTCTTGACCAAATTTGAGCGTTAAATGTTTTTTTACTTTTAGAATTTGGCGGCAGTATTGATGTGAGTGCTATCACCAACTTCATCGACGGCGGTGGCAATGTCCTCGTGGCTGCAAACTCAAATATAGGTTAGTATTCAAGGTACAGCGGATGGACAATTTGTTACACATTTTAACAAATTCTTGAAAATTGAAATATCACCAGTGGTAAAATTGATATATCACCAGTGGTAATGAACTCTCGTGTGAAAGTGAAAATAATGTTTGAAATCGTATCGATTTTCGCAAATTTCCTAGTAAGTGTATTTTTCATAATAATCAATAGTAAATCAAATCATTTAACCATATAGCCCGTGAATTTGTTCACGAAAATATAAATTTTCTCCTAGAAAAGGTCTATTTGCAGACCAAGAGAAGAGTATTTTTGAAAATTTACCACTGGAATAACTGGCTCGGTTATTGAGCCAGTCATTCCAGTTGTAAATTTTCAAAAATACTCTTCTCTTGGGTTGCAAATTGACATTTCTCAAGACCACTGCAGAAGGCATTTTTGGCTGATGTGAGTGTTAAAGGGTTAAAAATTACGTCAGGTATAAGCTTCATGGCAGCTGTTTATCCTATCAGTATTAGGTACAATATTGAACCATGTAAGTTAACGCTCGTGATCACGATCATCAATGGCGATAACTCCTATTATCATTTAACTAGTTATACATACGTTACTATTTAATTATGTTTTATTATACCCCATCTTGATGTATTTACTAATGTATTGTATTTGTATGTATGGGAGACATGTGTATAAGACTTATGTCTTACTGTGCTCCCATTGAACAAAATAAAATTATGTTTAAACCAAGTGGTTCCCTGATCAGACGTGAACAATAAACTCTCAGAGATGTGAATATCTGCTTCAACAGATTTGTAATTCCTAGACACCTTCCTTGAAGATCAAACTAAGCTAAATATGCTTAATATTTTCAAAACATTATATCAACTTGATAACTCCTGCTGATTATTTTGAACAAAATAAAATTCTGTTTAAACCAGATAACTCCTATGAGCCTGTTAAGAAAAAGAACAAATTTGTTCAACAATTTGGAGGCCAGAAAAATATTTTAGAAAACTAAAATCGCTGCCTCTGTTAACCATTTAACCATAGAATTGTTTTTAAAAATTCAATTTTCTCATAGATAATGTCATTTTGCATACCAAGAGAGAACTACTTTTGAGAATTTACGACTGGAATGACTGGCTTGGTTATCGAGCCAGCCATTCCAGCGTAAATTTTCAAAAATAATCTTGGTATGCAAATGGACATTTCTCAAGCCCACTGCAGAAGCCTTTTATGGTTGATATGAGTGTTAGATACTTAAATATTAGGGCAGAAGTTATTTTAACCAGCTTGAGTTTTAACCCTTTGATGCTCAAATTAGTATGGGTGTAACGATCCTTTGTCACACGATACAAATACGATCCACGCACACATGTATCGTGATACTACATACTTTTCTAGAATAGAGCATCTGTATGAGTACTCGGCCTTGATTCTCAGACATTTACTTTGGACTCGGGTGCATTACTAAGTAGAATTACAGTGTATTATAATTGGCAGTTCTGATTGAGACAGTATACTGTCGATTTTGAACGCCTAAATTTACTAACCGATTACTCGCTGGACTTGAGAAAAAAATGGACGTTTGTAAACATTGAAGTTAGCGAAATGCGTCATTAAAGATCGTAGCCAAGTAATCTGTTTGACTTTAAAGTGTGTTGTTTATGATAGCAATTTTATTCCCGCCATAATACAGACTCACAATGTGTGCTATGCTGTCTTACTAGATGTTATTTAGGCCAATTTGAGGCTTCAAAATTCTCAAGACGATGAATATTGAATGCTATAAAATTTGCCAGTTTTCCACACACTCACTAACAATTACTCCAAATATTGCACAAAAAATTACCAAAAGGCTTGCCCAAATTGTGTCAGTTACGCAAATGTTTTTAAAATGATTTAAGTCATGGCGCAACAAGCGTTAATTTGGCAATAATATACATCTATGACCGTTCAAAGATAGGCCCCCCCCACTCCCCCCACCGTTCAAAGATAGCACCCCCACCCCCGGAAGCATACTCTTTTCCTCACATAGCGGGAAGAAAGTAGAGGGTGTGTCTTGAAACAAACAATCCGTGAATGGCTCGCCTTCACTTTGTAGAGAACTAGTAAATATTCATTACCGCAAAATATTATAATGTCCAAAATGGATGCCAAAAAAGAAATTTGGTTGTCATTTTCCCCAGGACTTTTCTCGTTATTTATATCAGCAAATCTTGCAAAATGATTGAATCTGGTTGCTAAAATCTCGTATAATAAGGGAGGCGATAATACTTTGTAGAAATCTGACTGATTTGAGAAAAACTGACCAGTGACCTACTACCGGGACATTCGCAGACCGCATTTTAAGCAATATTCCCCACTAGTTTAATACAATTCATTGATAATAATCATACTTTATTGCTTCGATCATAATCAATAAACCAGGTTCACAATAATACTTTGCATAGGAGTAATAGACACAGTCCTCCTGGAGTCCATAGAACCTTTACACATTTGTATAATATGTACACTTTGCCAAGGATGATGCATCTGGTGTACATCTAAACTGTGCAAAATGTATCGTGATACATATCATGATGCATTCTGGGTATCGCATTATGTTTCGCGATACAATTTTTCAATATCGTTATGCCCCTACAAATTAGGCCAATAAATTCAAAATATCGGGTTAAATTGAATGTTCATTTGGATACCGAGCAATGCCAAGAGAAAACTGTCTGAAGATTTACCTCTGGAATGACTGACGCTCGAGTAACGTCACTCGAGCGTCAGTCATTCCATGGTAAAGTTTTAAAAGATAGTCTTTTTGTGGTGAGTTTACAGAAATAGAAAACTGTTTTTGAAAATTTAACACTGAAATGACTGGCTCAATTGAGTGGTAAATTTTCAAAAAATCTCATTGTCTGTAAATGGACATTTCTCAAGACCACAGCAGAAGCCGGGATTTTGTGCTGATATGAGGGGTAAATGGTTAATTGTGACACAACTATCATGACTAGTATCAATGTCAGTTTGTCAGTAAAATCTTTGATATATCTAACAAAACCACATCTCTATGTCGCAACTTTGGCATATTGAGCTTATTCTGGCTGACTTGATTTATTCTACGCCTACAGGTGATCCAATACGTGAGCTTGGTAGCGAGTGCGGAGTGGAGTTTGATGAGGAGAATACAGCTGTGATTGATCATCTAAACTACGATGTGAATGACCATGGAAAGGTAGGCAGGAATGTGTGTCTGTGTCACACTGTGTGTGCGTGCGAGTGAGAGAGTGTGGGCGTGCGCTCATGCATAAAATGTGTGCACATGATTCTTATGTTAACCCTTTGGCCAAAAAATGGTAAATCTTCAAAAGTAGTCTTCTCTTGGTCTGCAAATTGACCTTTTCTTTGAGAAAATTGAAATGTTCTTGAACAAATTTATGGCTTAAAGTGTTAAAAAGGTCGTGAACGATGAAAGATGGTCATTCACGGTTTATACACAAAGTCTGAAAAAGCATGGAATAGCATGAATAGTAAGAAACCCATTTCCAGACCTTGAAAAGTATGGAAAAATTTTCTCACTAAACCTTTAGAAAAAGTGTGGAAAAGTCTTATTATTAGATGTGATTCTGATTTGCAAAATGAAATAGATAATATTCAAAATATTGCCAATCTTAGCTACTAATTCCGACAGTTTTCTGTCATATCTGCAAAAATTTGGCTTGTTTGAAAAGGACCGATTGGAGACATCATAAAGTAGGTATGGAACTTTATCAATTAACACTGGAAAAGGAGTGGAAAATGTATGGCAGTTCATCCTGCAGAAGGCGTATGAACCCTGGACTCATCTTATGTTTTATGTGGTGAAGCATTCTTATGCTAAGTCCTCCTACCTGATCAACCCATTCTATCTTCAATGTAGGAATCCAGTTTTATCTATGCCCACCCATCTCTAGCTAAGCTCCACCCACACGTTGCCCATGTTGGTATCAATCGACCAACAGCGCTCAGTCAAATTAGTTTCAAAATATTAAACAGAATGTTTATTAAATAGTAGAGACATACAACTTGACAGACTATTAAGCATTTATGACATGTATACTAAATCACCTCATTCATGATGTAATTGATTATGACATCAGCCTACATGTGACATTGTTGATTATGACATCATATGATTGATCGATAAACTGGATTCCTCAATTCCCAGACACATAACATTAGAGTTTTATAGTTCTGGCTCTTGAAATTTCAATGTCTCGATTTCAAGACATCTATACAGAAAACCTTTTGAAGAAATTTTGAAACTAATTTGACTGGAAACTGTTGCTGCCTCTATAATGAACAAAATATTCCCAAGGCATTCTTGGTTTGTAACGGTTAGAGGTAAGTATGGGATGTGCTAAAGTTTGTTGCCTTACTGAGCATATGTCTACATCTATAAGAGCTGAAGTAGATACGCTAGAATAGATGACTAAATGTGGTTACTAACTATGAAAGGTTCACATGATGTAATTATGCTGATAAATAGTATTGTCCTGGCTACAATACAGTGCAGAAGTAAGTTAGTATTTTGAAAAGAAAAAATTGAAAATGCATTTTTGAAGATGTAAGAAATTTTCTGTTAAATATTTTGAACATAATTGAATTGTGAAGCCATTGCCTTAGGCGCCAATGTCTTCCAATTCACCTTTCAAGCGTATCCATCTATCATCTGATGTCATAATCAGCTAAGTGGCGTATAGGATGACGTCAAAATCATTACATCATAAATGATTCTATTTGGCCCATCGTTAACTCTATAGTCCGACACGTTGTGCAAATTGTATGTCTCTACTATTTAACAAACATGCTGTTGAATATTTTGAAACTAATTTGACTGGATGCTGTTGCTGCCAAGGTCCATTGAATTGGTTTCAAAATATTCAACAGGATATTTATTTTTTTGGGAAACATGTTAAGTATTTTTTGGGTGGTTTTTTATCTAAGCTCTGATTAGAAAGCGTTTGTACCGATCTAACCATGAATCAAATGCTAGTAAATTTAAAATCTAGCTAATAGATCGGAGGTGCTGGGTTGGCCAACTCTGGTTAATCATTGGATTCGTTTTAAATATAATATTTGATTTCCACATGTATCTAAAGCGGAAACTGGGAATTTAAAGCTGGCATGCCATGTTAAAATACTCATTGAAGCCTATCCAGTATCAATAATAGATGGGGTGAATGAATGTCTGTCTTCAGTAACTTGACATTGTACAGTAATAAGTTTGCAAGTTTCCGAAACAGAAACATGTTAGTTAGTACAAATTTCAACACGATGTAGTAAATGCTTTGTTGAAAAAATTGGACTTTATTTGATGGGAAGCCAATGTAATGGCTTCCGATCAGATTAAATCAAAAATATTCACCAGTATGCTTTATAGCTGTACTGAACGCTAGAAGTGTTTCACTGACACGACTTATGATGAAAGATTGCAAACTTTGTGCCATCTCATTAACTCTTAAGCCAGCCAAAAATGCCTTCTGCAATGATCTTGAGAAATGTCCATTTGCACGCCAAGAAAGTATTCTCGAAGATTTATCACTTGAATGATTGGGGCTTGATAATTGAGCCAGTCATTCCAATGGTAAATTGTCAAAAATAGTCTTGTCTTGGCCTGCAAATGCATATTTTCTTAGGCAATTTGAATGATTAACCTTTACCACTCTTATGTCAATATTCTATCTTTTGCTGCGTCAATAGCAAAGAAACTGGTGTACATTTTTCAATAATTTTGGTGGACGACAGACAGCACCATCTTCCACCAAATTTGTTGAAAAATAAACACCAGTTCATCATTTAATTTAATTTGAATTTTTAGAATCTTGATATCAGCGTGATACGGGTTAATGGGTAAAGACTGCTAAAACAGTTAAGAATAAGTGTAGTTTGCAAGAGTTTCTCTGTCAGACATCCAACAGCGAATGTGATATTTCTTTAGTTAATTTATATTTTATGAGAAATGTAAATAACATTAACACTACCATTTACACGAAGCGGTTTTGCACTATGTCTTAGACTAACCCTTTACTGGTCATATTGCCCGCTGTTATGGTCCTGTGGCATGTCCATTTACAGGCCAAGAGAATAAAAAATTTGAAAATTTACCACTGGGATGACTGGCTCGATAACCGAGCCAGTCATCCCAGTGATAAATTTTCAAAAATAATCTTCTTTTGGTCTGCAAATGGACATTTTCCATGAGGAAATTTTAATTTTCTTAACCAAATTCGCCCATTAAAGGGTTTAAGTAAATCAATAAATACTGTATTCTCTTTTTTCAGCACACACTAATCGTGGCTAGCCCTAATAATCTGTTGAATGCACCCAAAATTGTTGGAACCAAGACGTTGGCACCATTCTTGTTCCAGGGCGTCGGGTATGTATACGCTAGGACTAATCCACGGTTTTATTCTTAATGCAGGTATGTGATTTGGCACTCCAGTAATTGATGTCATAATCACAGTACATCACTTGTTAGTTGGCGTCACAAGAAAATCACCTAGGTCTGACATGAAGCTGGCAAATATCTGACGCTTAAGTATGTGAATTGATGAATCAAGTTTCCCAGTCAATCATATGATGTCATAATCAACTACGTAACATGTAGGCTGACATCATAATCAATTATGTCATGAATGATGTGGCCAAGTTCGTCACAACGCCTAATTGATGACGGAGTAAGCATTGTACTAAATGTCTGTCCTTACAATTTAATAAACATTCTGTTGAACATTTTTAAAATAATTTGCCTGGGTGCTGGCAGCAAGCAACAAGCAACAGCACCCCAGTCATCCAGTCAAATTAGTTTTAAAAATATTCAATAGCTTATCTATAATTTTCTGGAAATTGAGAGTCAGGGAATGCAGGGATCAATCATTCCCAACACGGGTAATTATGGCTCGATTTTAACACTAACCCGAGGATAGTAGAATTTTATATGGGTTAGTAAAACTACACCTGCGCTAACCCATCCGGGTTAGTAATATACTCTCAAAAGAGGAAATATGAAAAAAGCACTTATAATGTCAATATGTTCAGCACCCACCAAAAATTGACAAAAGAACAGATTTTCTGCTAGATTCAATGCTTTATTGAATATTCTAAAATTAATTTTGTCCAGAAAGTCATTGCTGCAACGGCTTTCCGGACAAATTAATTTCAAAATATTCAACTGTTTCTGTATGGTTGCTTTGGAAATGAGTTTTATAGAGATTCATCGGTGAATAGATTAAAGAAGTGATCATTTTTGCGCTTACAAACATTGGGTTAGTGAAATTTGCTGCGGAATAGTAAAATCAATGATGCACTATTCCGTGTGTGTTAGTAGAAAAGATCCTTAAAATCTACCCCTGGGTATTGCGTGGGTGGAGATTGGCTAGAGATGGGCAGGGCATAGGTAAAACTGGATCCCTCTGTGCTAATATTTCAGGTTTCTCTAGCAGTTGCAGATAAATATGAAATTTAGTGGTTGTTTTGAGAACTGCTTGATTGGATGCAGTTGCTGGCTTGTAGCCTTAGGTTTTTACCTGTCATTGGCTGTGAGCCATGTTTTGCTTTGCATTTAATTACCATCTTGCACAATCATGCAACTCTTCAACCATTGAATTTGTTTTAAAAGATTTCAACTTTCTCATAAAAAATGTCTATTTGCAGACCAAGAGAAGCCTATTTTTGAAAATTTTCCACTGGAATGACTGGCTCGGTTATCGAGCCAGTCATTCGAGGGGTAAATTTTCAAAAATAGGCTTCTTGGTCTGCAAGTGGACATTTCGCAAGACGACTGCAGAAGCCGTTTTTGGCTGAAATGAGTGTTAAAGGGTTAGTGGTTATCCCAAATGAGTGGAGTATGATCTCTGATTGCTCTTGTTTTGTCATGTTTTTTGTTTTGAAAGGCTCTACCTCTATATAAGGCAGAAAATTAGAAGTAACAGCAGCTATCTAAGGAATGGACTTTTTCAGTTTTACCTATGCCCCGCCCATCTTTAGCTAAGCTCCACCTACACCTCGCTCGTTAGTTTCAAATTATTCAACATAATGTTTATTACATGTAAATGTTAAAGCCATACAGACCTTTTCAATTTTATCTATGCCCCGCCCATCTTTGGCTAAGCTCCACCTACACCTCGCTCGTTAGTTTCAAATTATTCAATGTAATGTTTATTACATGTAAATGTTAAAGACATACAATTCATACAACGTGTCGGACTATTAAGCGTTAAAGACGGACTGTATAAAATCATTCATGATGTCATCATACATGTCACAGTTGATTATGACATCATATGATGAATGGATAAATTTGGAAATGTCCATTGTCTAGATGCGCAGTATTGATTGCCGAGTGGTTCAGTGCCAATTGACCATGAGAACAGTACCGTTTCTCCAAAGTTACATGTATAGCAACAATTTCCTCTGAGCCACACTGCCAATTCACCTTTCCAGAGTACACACCCATCATATGACGTCATAATGAACTGCGTGGTGTGTACAATGACATCATAATGAATGACGTCGATAAGTACGTCACGAACGCATATTTGATGACGGTCTATGGGCTGTTGTACAAATTGTTTGCTTTTACTATTTAATAAATATTCTGTTGAATATTTTGAAACCAATTTGACTGGGCGCTGTTGCTGCCTATGGCAGCAACAGCACCCAGTCTAATTAGTTACAAAATATTCAACAGCTTCCCTGTATAGTTTTCAGGAAATTGATAGCTAGGACATTCGTGGATCGATCAATCCAAACACGGCGAGGTGTGGGTGGAGCTTAGCTAGTGATGGGCGGGGCATAGCTAAAAATGGAAAGGCCAATTGTACAACGCTACTGCAGGGTGGACACTGGCAACTGTCAGATTTTCCGAATTACATGCCCTGACTAAGATAACCTAATTTACTATATATTATGTGTTTGTGTCTGTTTGATCCAGAATGGTTGCTGATCCAGATAACCCTCTCGTCATGGATGTCCTTCATGCCTCCTCCACCGCGTACTCATTCAGCCCCGATGATAAGATTGATGAGGTAAGCACAGGTGATGTAAAATGCTTACCTGTTCACCATATTGTATGGAAATTTTTTTTACGCCCATTCCAATGGCCCTTTCCAGTTTTAGCCATGCCACCCCCCCCCCCATCTCTAGCTAAGCTCCACCGATGCCTCGCTCGTGTTGGGATCAATTGATCTCTGAACACCCTATCAATTTCCAAAAAAATACACAAGTAAGCTGTTGAATATTTTGAAACTAATTTGACTGGGTGCTGTTGCCCGGTCAAATTAGTTTCAAAATATTCAACAGCATGTTTATTAAATAGCAAAGAATTACAAAGACATACGATTCATACAACGTGTCAGACTATTTGAGATTTGATTACGGTCTATATGGAACCCTTTGTGACGTCGTCATACACGCGCTGAGCTGATTATGACATCATACGAGGTCAGATGATAGATGAATACGCTGGAAAGGTGAATTATGTAATCAGTTCCTGCTTCTAATAACGATGCATAATTACGTTAGTTTGGATGGACAAATATAATAATATATTACTACCTCTGATTACAGCAAAGGAAAATAAACCCATTTCATTGCTGAACCAAGGCTTGAAGATTCCATTGCAAAAGCGCCTGAAGGCATGGTACATTGGACTTTGTGGATAACTATGTACATGTACCTTGGATGGTTTATTTCTAAGAATTGTGTGTGACGAGCTCAAGCATGAGCTGAGGTACCAATGGCAGTCGTTGTCTTACAATGTACATGTACATCTGGAGAAAGTGAGGGCATTAACTCTTTAACACTCAAACCAGTCACAAATGGCGTCCTCACTGCAGTGGTCTTGAGAAATGACTATTTGCAGAACAAGAGAAGACTATTTTTAGCTTGACTTTACGAAGTAAAACGAGCTATTACGATACCCTGCATGACGGCGGCCAATTTGCGTTTAGCTCAACTTCTTTTTATATCTCATCTTTATTCATACTGGACCCAAACTTGGGTACATCCTTCCTTATAATGACACAGCATGACACAATGAGTTTGGGGTCAATGTGACCCTGGTAAAAACTTTTCAACCAACATTTTCCGTTTAGCTCAACTTTTCTGATTATCTCATTTAATCATACTGGACCCAAACTTGGACATATACCTCCTTATAATGACACAGCATCACAGTGATGTTGAGGTCAAAGCTGAATACGCCGCCACTGTTTGTAAAAGTCGCCCAGAAAAGATGGTCCATGCTTGGCCATGGGCTAACGATGCAGGAAGACACACCAGCACAGAGAGCCTTGGAATTCGCCCTACTCGGAGCCAGCAAATACAGAGCCAAGAGAGGATGTCATTGCATAAATCTGCTAAGCGTTCTACGAGGTGAATCTCAAGAAAGCAGGATTAGGTACACTCAAGTCAAGAATGGACCTGAGGAAGCTAAGGATTTTGGCTGAGGACAAGAGACAGTGGGCAAAAGCGATGAAGGACTGATTGCAGCTGTAGGATTTTCTACTACTACAGCCTAGGACTGGGCGGTTTCGCCTAAAAGAAAACCGGTGACGGTATCACTAATTAAACCGGTATTAACGAAATACTGGTTTACGGGGTTAGAATGATCGAAAATAATTTGAAATATGAAAATATGCCGTTTGCATTAGCTACAGTACATGTATTTTGCGATTTGACAGCTGACGTAAATTGCCACAAAATTAGAACGGTAACTACGTACGACTGCTCACTTCGACGCTATCTATCTCAAAATGGTAGTTAAAAGAAATAAAGTCTGGTTCGTGTGATGTCGTGAAAATAACACTAACTACTAAAATGTTGATTTTCAACACTGTTATTAGGTAACTATTTTCGAAAGCGTAGTAAAATCTAACGCGTGTAAGTAGGACCCCGGATATGAGAGCGAGTTTAGGCTCCTAGTGGAGTACCGCACATACGGTTAGAGTTCATATAACCACCTACAGTATGATCTAGTCTAGTAAGTCATGTGTTTGTATTCGGGTACTCAGTATTTAGTAATACTCCTCAATAAACTGTCGTTCAAGCGGGTGAATGTCATTCAGCACGTAACTAAAGAGTAGTCATTTCCCGGAAATCGCGCCTCGGGAATTCTCACAAAAAAATGTGTGACTATTTTTCAAGGTTCATATGTCATATAATAAAGAGATTATGATAATTTGACAACATAAACTCAATGATTCGTGAATCTAACTTAAATCTACTTAAATCAACTTAGTACTTGAAGATATACAAAGACGAAAAAGACCAGGCCGTAAAACAAAACGATGTGATTCTAACGCCTATCGAGCAGAAGTCACGTGATAAAAAATACTACAAATTTCATTTATAAAATCGATAGTAGTGAATATCCCGGTGGAAGAATTTGTTAACAACCAATCACATTACGCCTGCTCATATTTGAGAGGCTAAGAGGTGTATTTTACTTGTAACTACTCCGCCAACGTAAGAAGCAACTTAATCGTTTTCATTTCTCGGGCGTTCAAGCAATTTGTCTCGTATGTCTTAGTCCGCGATGGAGGATCATTTTATGTTTGTCGAAATCTAAGGGAAATAATGATTTGTTTGGATTGGTAGCTCATTGTATAGCGTCGTTGTTTTCGCAGTGCGTTTCTTGATGATTTTTTTTTTGTACCATGTCACATTTGGAATCCTAATTAAACATAGTACAAACTCGATTTGAAAAAAGGATTATTTGTTGCAAAGAAGAAATTTAGATTTTCAAATTATTCAATCTTACATTGAACCCGCGGAGCTTACGTCATGTAAAATTCATTGCTGGCAAATTAAATCATATTTGCCGAGGGTCATCCTCGGCCGATTTGTAGGGATTTCACCAACACCCTTGCTTTCCCACGGCTAATAGTTATAGATGGCTGTATTTTATGTCTCTAGTAGCAAATGGTTACACTAGATGATAATATTAAACTGCAAGTCAAGAACAAACTAGTTTAGGACAGTCACCAGATTTTGCGCAATGGCGATCCTACGGACGGTTTTTCGGGTTTTTTAATTTTCTTAATGGTTTTCAAACCGCCGCCATAAAAAAACGTGAGATGGTGTGAAACTGGTATACCGCCCAGCCTTACTACAGCCGCAGAATATAGTAATCATACTAAGGGCCATTAATGTTTGTTCAAGAGAAGTTGATCCATCAAAAAACATAGCCGCAGTGGGCCAATCAAAATATAGCATGTTTGGCGGCCATAATGGATTTTTTTATTTGATGGATTTTGAGGCCGAAGTTGGTTTTATATAGGTTTTTCGTTATTCTGATCTCAAATTTTCGAAACTGTCGAATAAACGGTTTGGTGGCCATCTTGGATCATTTTCCCGCCAAAAGCTTGCATTCTAAAGCAATGGGAAATTGAAAATGTGTTCTCGAGAACTACTGGGCCGATTTCAATTATATTTGGCAGGAAGTATCCTTAGGGCACAGAGATTCTGTTTTGTTCAAACGAAGCCGATCGGCCAATTTAGCCAGTGGTCATCTTGGATTTCGGCCCATTTAGAAATGTCTAAAAATCTCCAAAACCGTTTGAGGGATCAATTCAGACCTCATGAAATATGACCTAGGGCAAGAGTTGACCCAAGTTTGTTCAAGGGAACTTGATTGACCAAATGGGTCAGTGGCCATCTTAGATGACCTTGTTTTCGCAAAAATTACTTCCCCAGAACTGCTGAAGCGATCAGGCCGAAATTTGTAATATATGATTAGGGACTAAGTGCCATTAAAGTTTGTTCAAGAGAAGTTGATCCGTCAAAAAAACTCGCCGTTGAAGGCCAATCAATATATAGCGTGTTTGGTGGACATACTGGATTTTTTTTCTATGGATTTTGAGGCCGAAATTGGTTTTATGTGTTTTTGCGTATTGTAATTTAAAATTTGCCATTTTCGAGACGGTCGGATAAATGGTTTAGTGGCCATCTTGGATCATTTACCCGCCAAAATCTCCCATACTAAAGCAATGGGAAATTAAAAATGTAGTCTTCTCGCGCCATCTTGGATTTTGGTCCATGTTTAGAAATGTCTAAAAATCTCCAAAACCGCTTGAGGGATCAATTCAAAACGCATGAAATATTATCTATGACAAGAGCTGCACCAAGTTTATTCAAGGGAACTTGATTAGCCAAATGGTTTGGTGGCCGTCTTGGATAACCCATTTTTTGCCAAAACAACTCCAGAACCACTGAATGGATTGGGCTGAAATTTGGGAGATATGATTAGGCACTTGTGCCATTAAAGTTTGTTCAAGGAAAGGAGCTATGTCCGAAACATGGCCACAGTGGACCAATCAAAATGTTGCGTGTTTGGCAGCCATATTGGACTTGCAAAAATGTCCACAAACTCATTAAAAATACTACTCCTAAACCACCCACCAACAATTTTGACAAAATTGCATAGTGCTCCAGGTGAGCGACACAGGCCCCTAGGGCCTCTTGTTTGGTTGAAAATCTTATTTTATGAAAAATTTACCGCAAATTGTCAAAGCACTACTCATCATTAACCACTTGGCAGATTGTTGGCTGGACAGACATTATCGTGATAGGATCCAGATCATCTGTTCAGAATTTTAATGGGTCAATTTTCTTTGTGTTAAAATCAAATTTTTGGGAAAATGTACCGGAAATTGTCAAAATGTATCTCCTCCATAACCGGTGGATTATATCCAATTTGGCTGGAAGGATTGTATAATGGTAGGCTCTAGAACTACTATTAAGAATTATGGTCAGTCGATTTAGGATTTTTTTCATTTTCCAGAACCATTGAAATTGCTACTCCTTAATTAGTGGTTCGTTTTCGATGAAAAAAGCCATCTTTGATTTTTCGAAAATTGTCCATCATGTCTAGCGGTATTTAAATGCAAATGGTTCAAATGCTAACGGTACAGGTGAGCATTACAGGCCCTTGGGCCTCTTGTTGATAAGGGTATTGAAAAACCTTCCACATGTATGTTTATTTTATGTTTGAAGTCCAGCTTCATAGTTCATTGCAAAATCGTAAAGTCTAGCTTCATGGTTGACATTCCTGTTTGAAAATTTATCACTGGAATGACTTAGCTCGATGACCAAGCCTGTAATTCCAGTGATGAGTTTTAAAAAAAGTGTCTGTCGGTAAATGGGCATTTTCTATGAGAAATTTGAAATTATCTTGAACAAATTTAAGGATTAAATGTTTATGGTATGAAGAATGTGCATATAAGGCAATGGATGAATCCAGTTTTATCTGTTCCCCGCTCATCTCTAGCTAAGCTCCACCCACGCTTGTCCATTTTGAGATCGATCGATTTCTGCACTCTAAATCTAAATTTCGAGAAAACTATACAGATAAGCTCTTGGATATTTAAAAAAAATAATTTGACTCGTTGGTGTTTGTGCCTATGGCAGAAACGTGCCCAGTCAAATTAGTTTCAAAATATTCAATAGCATGTTTATTAAATAGTAGACACAATTCGTACAACCTGACAGTCTATTAAGCATTTAAGACGGAGTAAATCATTCATGATGTAATTGATTATGACGTCAGCCTGCACATCATGTAGTTGATTATGACATCATATGATTGATAGATACCGTTAAAGTTCGACTAAAGGACGCAGTTTTTTTGTCAAAATACGTGTACTAGAAAGGGGGATGCGTCCTATAATCGAGAACATTCCTTCCGCACATTTTTGGGTCGAAATTCTTAAAAAATCACAGATTATACCACGGAAATTGAACTAAATGTTACCCTAGACAATTCGTGCCACCTGACGACTACAAAATGTATGTTTAATGTATACTCCAAAAACACCAGGCGGAAGTGAAATTATTAAATTGGGCCGCCTAAATATTGCTTATTCTTTAATACATATCACTTATTACATCAAAATTAATCCAGAATTTGACATAAAATGGCGTCGAGAAAAGATACGTGTATAAATCACGTGAATCGCCTCCAATCGCAAAAGATCTTTATTTTAATTAGAGCGAGTACTCGGATCTAAATATTCTGGACTCGGAAATTGCTATATATCATCATTGCGCGATAGGAACTGAATGTTCCCGTACCCGTTTGATAACCAACTCCTGTTAGCGCATAAGATCACACAGCGCCTCCAAACGCAAAAGAGCCATTACAATCTGTATCACGCGATTTCTATGTTTTCAAGGAGACATTTTATGCCAAAATTAGATTGATTCTGATGTAATAAACAATCTTTATTGAAGATACACGATATTTAGGCGGTCCTATTTAATAATTTCTCTTCCACCATGATAATTTTAGTCATGCATTAAACAACGCGCTGATTGATGGTTATTTTTGATACCAATTTTCGATTTTTTAAAGGTACGTTTTTTCTAAATTTAACAACGTCTTATACTTGAATACAAGAGTTTTTTGGGCGGATTTTGGTCAAATTTGGGACAGCGTCCTATATTCGAGGGCGGCCTTTAGTCGAGAAATTACGGTAAACAGGATTCCTCCAATGTCATGGTTTATTAACTCAGTCAAATTACTTTCAAAATATTCAGTAGCGGACCTGTATGCGTGCATTTAATCTGACATTGTACTAGCATCAGTACCTGTTAAGCTACACATGCCAGTTATGTTCATTTTCACCACCAGTCATGCCAACATCTTGATTTCTTACAGTTTCCTCATGTTATTGGAACGAACACGCTTATGATCGCCGCACTTCAGGCACGTAACAATGCCCGTGTTCTCTTTGTCGGCTCACTGGATTTCTTCAGCGATGAATTCTTCACATCTGGGGTTCAAATGGCTAATGGTGGCAAGAAGTAAGTCTAATAATAATCATTTGAAACATGCACGATTAAGTCGAAAATCATGATTATTTTTTAAACCGTGAATTTATTTGATTAAAAATTAAATAATCATCAATAATTTCTACTGAATAAAAATTTCAAAACCTACCTTATAATTACTCTTTCATGCGGCTGGCCAAGAAAATTTGCCATTTTGGTCAGGGAATGTCCATTTCCAGGCCAAGAGAAAACTGTTTTTTTTTAATATATCACTGGAATGACTGGCACAATGTTCACACCAGGCATTTCAGGGATACATTTTCAAAAAATAATGTTGATACGGTATTGTTGAACATTGTCTGGGTAATTTGTACCAGGGATGATTAATCGAGTAATCATAATCACGATTACCATAATTTCGTGTCTGTATTGCACAGTTTTTTGCTCATTTTCCTCCAGGCCAGGATACGTATTATGCATTAGTATAAACTCTCACATTTTTGCTCAGAATTTTGGGTCATATCTGATGTACAATTCAGCCCAAAAATGCAATATCATCAAAGGGAAACCACTCTTTCCTCTTGCCTGCCGTATTGCAATAACCAACATTGTGGGCTGCATTGTATGTAATAATTCTATGTAATATTTGTAAGTCTTATGTTTATGATGCTTAAATTATGAAATAAAACTCAAACTGACAAGTCATTGTACATGTATTATCGTAAACCAACATAAAATGACCCAAAACAATGTAAGAAATAAAATGAGGTTTGATCCCTTCTTAAGTTGGACGCCCCAAATTAAAGCTTTTGTGATTGGAGGCATTCCACTGAACTTTATCTGGACTAGAAGGAAACCTCCCAAATAAAACAGATTTTGCAAAGTCGCAAATGCCAATATCACAAATTAATAATAAAATATATACAGACGATAATGTTTTTAAAACAATTTGAGCAATAAATTCACTATTACCTAATCAGTAAATGTATTCGGCAGTATATTTACTGGCAAGATTTTCGTTCACTTGGTCGATTTCGTCCCGGCCGACTTAGTTACATTACACCAAGTATTAATCAGCTATAGGACGAATTTATGCCATCACTCTCGTAGCTACTCGAAGCTCCCCTCCTATTTGTGGATTGTACAAGTCTCTAACCGGGTACTACTATTAGCCTCTTCGCGCCACTCGGGTAACAACCTAAACTCGTCCTATAGCCTAATACATCACGTGATTTCTAATTTTTTTCGCGACGCCATTTTATGTCAAACTGGATTAGTTTTAAATATACGCAATGTTTAAGCTGTCCCAATTAATAATTTCACTCCCGCGATGATGGATATAAGGTATACTTTAAGCATAGGTGTAAGATGGTAAAAGATACTTAATATAAGTCGCCACCCTTTCTCAGAGGTTTAGATTTAAAGAATTTACAGCCTTTGTCCTATTAGAAGCCGCGGTTACTAATGATCGTTTTATGGTACCAATTTTCGTTTGTCGGAAAAATGTTTTGCAATATTTCTGAACTATGACTGCGTGTTATATACCTGTATAAGGCTTTTTTTGCTCATATTTTGTCAAATTTTGCCCTGCATGTTATCTATTAGTGCACAATATAGACACAAAATTATGGTATTTTAAAATAATCGATTGTGATGACTTAATCTGAATGTATACCAAGCCATAGTCTGTTCCTCTAACAAGATTGAAATCTTTCCTTTTTTTGTAAGAAATCCCTTTGTTTTTTACCAGCCAGAGTTATAGGAAATCTTATAATATTGGGAGCGAGATTTACAAGAAGAATTTTACAAATGCCTTAAAGATGATATGTTCAACATTTTAGAAAACACTTAATCACATTTTTTATACATATATATAACAAAATTAATCATTTTGTTTTCCTCAAAATTGCAGAAGTAATTTTTGCAGTTCATAAGTCATTTATAGCCATTTAATGGTCAAGATTGATCAAGAAATAAGAAATTTATACTTAGTAAATGTTCATTTCCAGGCCAAGAGAAGACAAATTTTGAAAATTTATCACTGAAATAACTGGCTCTGTTACAGAGCCAGCCAGTGGTCTTAGTGGTAAATTAAAAAAAATTGTCTTGACCTGCAAATGAATGTTTCTCAGGACTATTACACAGGTAAGTTTTGAACTCCTTGACCATTAAATGGTTAATTAGTTTAGGAAGTCGAGACAAAAGTCAAGAAGCCCAGTAAGCACTTTCATATTAATTTTTTTCAAAATCGATCACATCCCTGACCTTAGTGAAATCAATGAAGTCAATAGATTAGCAGGCCAGACCCATAACCTCATGAAAGATTATTTTTGAAAATTTACTATTGGTATGACTAATCAGTAAATTTCCAGAAAAGTTGTCTTGTTGTCTCCAAATGGACATGTCTCAAGACCGCTGCAGCAGCCAGAACGGAATTTTTTTATTTGATGGATTTTGAGGCCGAAATTGGTTTTATATATGTGTCGGATAAATGATTTGGTAGCCATCTTGGATTATTTTCCTGCCAAAAGCTCCCATGCTAAAGCAATGGGAAATTAAAAATGTCTTCTCGAGAACTGCTGGGACAATTTCAATTATATTTGGCAGGAAGCATCCTCAAAGGCATAGAGATTCAAATTTGTTCAAACGAAGTCGATCAGCCAATTGGGCTGGCGGCTTTCTTGGATTTCATCCGATTTCTAGCAATGTCTTTAAAAAATCTTCTCCGAAACAGTTTTAGGGATCGCTTCATAACCCATGAAATATCATATAGAGCAAGAGCTGAACCAAATTTGTTCAAGAGAACCTGATTGCCCAAACAGTTTGGCGGCTATCGTGCATGACCTATTTTTTCCGAAAACAACTCCAGAACTGCTGAAGGGATCAGGCCGAAGTTTAGAAGATATGATTATGGAATATGGGTCATTAAAGTTTGTTCACGGTAAGTTGATCTATAAAAAAAACCATGGCCACCATGGGTCAAAAGCAGCCCTCAAAATTTGGCGAGAACGATCATTTCATTCGCGTGTCGGTTACGTGAAGTAAAATTACTGTTAACGAAAAAATGGTCGTGTAAGTGACAAAGCCAAGAATGGTAGTTATCTCTGATCGTGGAAAACAGAAAGGTTTCAACAAATTTTTAATATGAAACATGCTATTTACAACAGAATTTAGCATTTTCAACCATCTAAAAGATCGATAGCATCTGTGTCAAATTCTATAAATAAGCGACAGCACGCATGCGTCAGAAACAAACTTCGTTGTATTTCCGCTAGTATTACTACATAGGCCGGGAACTAGTCTCGCTACACGTTATGCATCTACAACGGACTGTTCAATTATAAACCGTTGCATGCAAGTACGTGCAATCGTCAGTTGGCATGTTCCCGATGTATTATTTTACATACACGATTGGATCCCGATATAACATAGGAAGACATGCATTGTTGAGTGAGTCTCACAGTATATTCTCCTTGAGTTTCAGTCGGTTTGTAGAGACAGCTGTTTAAGAATTTATCTGTTAAATTAAACTGTTACATTCATAGATCCTAGCTACTGTGTCAGTGTGTATTTGTCCATGACACACAATAATTCAGGGCTCGAAAATTCGACGTGAATCTGATTCTCGTAATATTCCCGAAATTGAAAAATACGGGAATGCAACTGGATTCTCGTAAATAAACGCTTCCAAAAACGTAAACATTCCATTCTTACAGAACGCCACGATCCCGGTTACTAATTTCAATCAACAATAAAAATTATGTCACAAATCAGCCTGGGGCCTGCTAATTCACCAGTAATGAGAAATGTCTCGCGTGACTGCGCAGTCGTACATGTAGTTAATAATAATTTATAATGCGCACGTAGTTTCTGATTGGCTCGCGGGATATCCGATTTCAATAGGCATGAATGAAAATTCCTATCGTAGTAAAATTTTGATCACATGCCTCGTTGTCATTCATAACGAAGTAATCACATGATTTATTTCAACCAACCTCTGTGCGACTCTCGCGATTAATATTGATGGCTAATGGTCAACAAAAAATCTAGTCACTGTGCCGCTTTTAAACGCAGTAAAGCAGTATGTTAGCGCCCACTTTGACGGGTTATATGACCCAATATATTATTATTGGAAGGTTTTGACAGTAATACCACCTGATATTTAAGTGATTCATTGCTTTGGAGCGACCGAGAAAACAGGACTATATGTCAGGAAAACCGATGCGTAGTAACTCTTATTTCCAGTAAATCGCATTTGCACTAAATTGTCAGTTTAAAGCGTACAAGTTAAGAAGGGTCAAGCTATCTACTAAATGCCTTAGAGCTGGTTACGCTTTTTATTGTGGCGGACTTGCGGGTTATTGTTTTATATTAGAAATGTACGCTGCTTGTACAAGTACAAATATTTGGTAACAGTTCCAAAAAATCTACCTGTCACAGGTACAATTTTATAAACATTTCAACCCCTGTTGTTTTTGGGGGCATTAAGATGGTAGTTCTTTGATACAGGTGGAATTCTTTACAAATTAAAGCATATTCTTTTAAATATTTTGAAAATAATATGACTGGAAGCCATTGCTTTCAAGGTGGTGGTGGGTGTTCTGGGGAGAGCTGCTCAACTAGGTAAGCCACAACAATGTAAGATATTCAATTCTTTGCTTTTGTAGTGGGGTTAGTGCTTGGGGTGAGACAAATTTACGTGAGAAATATTACAGTACTTATATCACAATGGATGAATCCACTTTTAGTTATTCCCCACCCATCTCTAGCTAAGCTCTGCTCCAAGCTTTGTCCCAGAATCTCAATTTCTTGGTAACTATACAGCTAACTTGGTGAATACTTTGAAACAAACTTCCCCTAAAAACAATCAACAGAATGTTTATTAAATTGCAAAGACATACAATTAATACTTACTGACAGACTACTATGAGAGTTAGTATTGTCTGTCAATTATAATAGTGACTGGTGACATCAACCTATATGTGATGTAATTGATTATGAGGTCAATAGTGGAGTAACAGATTGGATTCATCCATTAATATGAAATCTCAGTTCTACTTTGAAAATAATATCTGTCACTTAGAATAAGAATGACTGGTTTACAATAAATACTCCTTATATGTACAGTATCATACTAAAGGTTTTCCTGAGTGACCAATACAATCAGATCCTGATGGACATATAAGTATTAATTACTACCCATATTTTTATGTATATGGCTGGGGTTCCATATGATAATTAGGAAAAAACTGAATGGATTGGGCCGAAATTTAGGAGATATGATATTGATGACTAAGTGCCATTAAAGTTTGTTCAAGAGAAGTTGATACATAAAGAAACATGACCTCTGTTTTCTTGTTACAAGTCTGCTCAACTCATTAGACTTCTACTTATTGTTTATGAACATTCTAGTTGAAATGCCTATGGTCCAGGTGAGCGATACAGGCCCCTTGGGCGTCTTGTATTATCAGAAAAATAAAATAAATTTAGTTAAAGAAAAAGATTCAACTAAAGCTGTTATAAATTTAAAATAAACCTTGTTACCGTAACCCTTTAGCTGGCCAAATCCGGTCTCTGCAGTGGTCTTGAGAAATGTCTATTTGCAGATCAAGATAAGAATATTTTTGAAATGCTAAAACTGGAATATCTGACTCGCTAATCGGGGCAGTCATTCCAGTCTTAAATTTTCAAAAATATGTTTCTC
Organism: Chaetoderma sp. LZ-2023a; assembly: GCA_034401795.1. NCBI lineage: Eukaryota > Metazoa > Mollusca > Caudofoveata > Chaetodermatida > Chaetodermatidae > Chaetoderma > Chaetoderma sp. LZ-2023a. The sequence goes on from CM067361.1 coordinate 48,101,634, forward strand.
TTGGCATGCAAGTCGACAGTCACTGAGCTATAATTTTCATTTACTTGACCATTACAGAATTAGAGTACAGCTCAGAAATAACATAGCATCCAAAACCAAATAAAGGAGCAGTGTTGAATATAATGTAGGAATTCAGTCTTAGCTAAGCCCCACAAATCTCTAGCTAATCTACACCCACACTTCGGCGTGTTGTGATCGATAGATCTCTGAAGTGCCGGACTGTCTGCCTATGGCAGCAACAGTTTCCGGTCAAATTAGTTTCAAAATATTCAACAGTATCTTTAGTAAAGTCATACAAGTCGTACAACAAGGTTTAGTCCGTCATCAATTAAGCATTCTTGACGAAGTTAATATACGTCATTCACGACATCATTTACATTGATGTCATCCTACACATCACAGAGTTGATTATGATGTCTCATGATGGATGGATAAACTTGAACGGTCTATTGGTTTAGAAGACATGACTTTTCACTTCAAGAGATATACTTACCTCCCTAACACTATGATATTTCCTAAATATCGACCTTCACTCAATAACCCCAGATTAAAAAAGATAGGTGCCCTTACTTGGCAGGTAGACAGGTGACAGTCTGCTGGATGCCGGCCCCAGCCTTGCGCATGCGCAGACTGTCACTGCCTTTTTCTTGACTATTGGCCTGAACCACATTCTAGTGTTTATTTAATACTTGCTCAGTTTTTTCTCAATTGTCTATCAAAAGCTGTTTTAGAGTTTTGATTATCATGTCTGATCATCATAATTTATCTGAGGCCACTTCAGGACCGAGTTATCAGGTGATCTCTATTACAATTGTTTTAATTACGTCTTAATTACGAGGTGTCACCTATTTCCGTGACGAGGTATAAACGTTATAGGTGCACAGAAAACTTAAACTTTATTATTTGGGGCCATAAAATGTTAATCTCTCATTATGCTTGTGGCCACCGGTTCCTGTAAGGTGGTTTGTAGACATCTAAAGAGGTTTGTCTCGACTATTTCTCTGTAAAATGTTAGGAAAAAAGACGATGCCCAGGGCGATATAGGCTCCCATAAGAGAGAGCTTTTGATTCTGCCCTCTGGTCCCATCCCTCCCTTTATAAGTGAGTGGTGATGAAGAGTGGTTGTCTGGTGGAGCTTCCAAGAGAAGGACGTGGTGGTATGCCTTTGCTAAACATGCAGGTACTCTAGTTATAATTTATGGCATTGTAAAATATTTGAAAATATTAGTGATTATTTGCTGCCAATGTTTTTTCAGTCATACTGTTTATCTGTATCATTATCATGTGCTATTACTGTGTTCATTTACTGTTTAGTATGCTCTTTTATTAATACAATTCGTCTTACACCTGGATGTTGTTCGTCTGTTTCTATTTATGGAAATTATGATGTCATAATCAACCTTATTATTTTATTATTAATATCCTCGATAGAGGCTGGTTGTTCATCTTTCTCAGCATCCTGGTTAGGCCTATAGGTGAATTCTCTCCTGTATGAGTTAATTAATAATTATAAAAGAAACCTTCACTCATTGTCGCTGTCTTGTCCCTTTTTTCACAAGCCTTCTTGTGCAGGTTGTAACCGTTCCATCAAGTTTAAGTTTGGTCCTCACCTTTGTGATAAATGTTTACCTTGCGGTCCATTATAGAAATGTGATGTCTGTAAACAGTGTTGGGGGTGGGGTGGGGTGGGGGTGGACTTATTCTCTGAATTTCTGTCGTTACAGGCGGAGGAGAAGAAGTGTGCGAAGAAGAGTGTAAGTGGCAAGGGTAAGAGAAAGGCCTCTGTTTCTTCGTAAATGGAGTCTTTCTGGTTAGAACTCATGGGGAGGGGGGGGGGGGGGGGGGGGGGGAAGATGGAAAAGACAATAAAAATTTGGTACCAGAGCTACTTCGCAGCATGCTCCCTGGGCCGAGTACCTTATTGTCTTCTTCATCTGCCCCTGAGCAGAAAATCCCCACCGCTGATTCTGGTGTCCGTCGTGGTCCATGGTTTGAAGATGTTGGAAAGATCCGCCGCCTTGCCAATGGATCCTGGAGCAGCCCAATATGATCATGGCAGCAGGATTGCCGCGCCGGTAGATCTTGGGCCGGGCTCGCTGGACACAGGCTGGCGCCTAGGGTGTCCACACCCGAAAGGTACTGCCACCTCTTACGGTACCTTCCCTGACCAGCCCAGTGTATGATGGCCAGGAGGAAGAGGATTTTCTGCTGGGTTCACCCGTTGAAGCCGTGGACATTACGAACGTGCACCCCTCGCTGGGAGCATGGGCGATTTTTTCCATGGGACTACCCCACGCCTGGGTTGGAGCGGATGACCGCCGTTAACGTATACCGCAGCTTGCCAAGGATATGACGGAGCCTGGTCCAGGCCATGGTGTAGTGAATTACACCCTGCACGCTTCCATGGTACAGTTGGGAGGGAATGTATGCATATGCATTCCCACCAGCAATCCCGATTCCAAAAATTGTTCAGAAAATCAGGCAGGAGGAGTGCCAATTGCTTCTGATCACCCCAGATTGGCCAAGCCGATCATGGTATACAGACCTGCTGGACCTTCTGGTCTGCAATCTGGTTCCTCTGCCTCTGATGGACAATATTATTTTCCAGGGCAAGTCCCTTCACAACAACCCGTCAATGTTCCAATTGACTGCGTAGATATTGTCAAGGAATCTAAAATTAAGGAGAGCTTTTCTGAGCAAGCAGCCATGTTTATGGCAAAAGCCAGAAGGGGTCAACCTCCAGAGCATATAACTATAAAATCAATAGATTTGCAGAATGGTGCTCAAACAGATGTTAATCCAATGGATGCATCTATTCAGGTAGTAGCCGATTTCCTCTCACCTGTATGATGCCTATAGCCTCAAGCCTAACTCTATTGCTGGGTACAAGTCGGCTTTAATGTCAGTTATTCCTTGCTTGGCTAATAGGGGAAGTGACGAAGTCTGTTCATTGAACACTTTAATAAAAGGCATGGGTAATCTAAAACCGAGAAATCCTGCAGCGATTCCGTCCTGGAGTTTATCTCTAGTGCTTCAAGTTCTAACTGATAAACCCTTTGAACCACTAAGTTCCATTTCTATGAAAATGTTGACACTTAAAACTGTATTTTTAATTGCTACGGCCTCTGCTAGACGGAGAAGCGAAATTCCTGCTTTATCCGCCAAGGCAGACCGTTATGTGGTTACAGGGGAAGGCCTTAGGCTTCTACCTAGGATTAATTTCATGGCTAAGAATCAGTCTGAAATATCCAGGTCAACCAATTGTTTTACCAGCTTGGCTGGTTTGATCATTATTCAATAGAGTGGTGTCCAGTCTGCACATTAAACAGGTACAAACAACATACACCGGAATGGCGGACGGAACCTCGTTATGGTTGTCTTATATTGAAACCTATGGCAGGGCGTCAAAAGACACTATATCTACGTGGATTGTGGAATGTATTCAATTTTGTCACATCCGCCACTGATAAACAAGTTGACTTAGCCAAGGCTCAGTGTCTGTGGCGTAGTGGCGTCCACTGCCATGTTTAACGGGGGTGCCAGTGGATGACATGCCGGTAGCTCAGTGGCACTGAGTCAAGTTATACCGACCGTTACCTCCATGACACCACTAATCCTCTTGCCTTATCGATATTCAAAAGATGATCAGGTGTATATATTGTAGATAAGTTGCACCGCATAATCGTGTATCATTTTTCCTTCACAGATGTGGACTGGATGGATACAGCTTTCATGAATAGTGTCAGTACTGCCTTTTGTTGTTACATAATTTATTGTCACGATGTATTACCTATTATCCTTTCTTAATAAGAATGTAATGGTACCTGTGTATTATGTGGTTCATTTATTGAGAGTATATAAAAATGAAGTCTTTCGTCTCGTGTCCTGTAGTACTTAGCACCAGTACTTGGAGAGCGTATGGGACATTGAGGTCAGAGCTTCTCCTTTTCCAAAGGAGGTGGGGGGGGGGGTTGGAGCGCATTTAATATACGGTCATTACTCTCACCATCGGTTGTGTTATCCGATGTTCAAATCATTGCCTGATTGTGTGTGTCACAATTTCTGATGTTAGTGCTTCATGCGCAAAAACGCGCAAGGGATGAGCTCGTCTTTTGACCTCGCCTCCCTCCCGCTAAATTCACTTACGAATTCTGGCAATATCATGGAGTGTTAGGGAGGCAAGTATATTTCTTGAAGTGAAAAAAACGAAATCATGGATTTCTTTTTTCACGAGAGAGTAATTATACTTACCTCCCTAACATGAACCCGGCCTCTCCGCCCCACAGAGGCTCGGTCTTCAGGCTTTTAAGTTGCATGTGTCGGCCAATAGTCAAGCTGAGGCAGTGACAGTCTGCGCATGTGTGAGGTTGGGGCCGGCATCCGGGGGACTATCACCTGTCTACCTGCCCAGTAAGGGCATCTATCTTTTTTAATCTGGGATTATTGATTGAAGGTCGATATTTAGGAAGTATCATGATAGTGTTTAGGGAGGTAAGAAAACTACTCTCGTGAAAAAAGAAATCTGATTTCATTTAGTCTACGGCAGCAATGTCTTCCAATCCAGTCGTGTTCAAAATATTCAACAGAACATTTCTTACATGGTGTTCAAAATTGTACTAACTAATAAACATGTTAACTTATTTATGAGTTGGACTCTATCTTAATATTTACTCTAGGTACAAGCAGGCAGGGAATGAAGAGCTGGCATCAAACCTGCTACAGTGGGTCTTTAAAGAAAATGGCGTTTTACGCATTGGTGAAGTGAACCACAAGATAAAGGGAGATAAGCAGGCACCACCGGCTTATACAATTAAGGACAATATCGTAAGTTAATGTGTTACAGGTTACCATTGTCAAGGGAAGTAATTATTAAAGAAAATAACAGTTTACAGAATGTTTTCATTTTGAGACTAAGTACTACAGCACTTGTAGTTTGGTACATAGCTTACATTGAAAAAATTATAATAAACGGTACATGTATGTTTGTAAACATGTCTCGTGGATCTTGAACATGCAAAAGTCATCCATATTTTTGTTTTATTAACTCACCTGGCCTGAAAGGCCAAGTGAGCTTATGCCGTGGCGACCGTCCGTCGTCCATCCATCAACTTTTGCTTTAAAACACTACGCCTTAACCAATAGGCGAATCTTAACTAGATTTTGGTCAAAGGATGCTATTGTGCTCGGATCTGGAACTTCCATTTGGAATTTTGATTCAAAAAATTTTTAGGTCAAAATCTTAGATTTTATTAAAAATTTACCGAAAATTGTTAAATTGCTTCTCCTTACCTTTTTGACCGATTTCAATCAAATTTGGCTGAAAGGATCCTATGGTCATAGGTTATAGAACTTCCATTCAGAATTTTGATTTGTAAATATTTTGGGTGAAAATCCTAGATTTTATTAGAAATTTACCGGAAATTGTCAAATTGCTTCTTAGAATTTTGACCGATTTCAACCAAATTTGGCTGAAAGAATCTTATGCTCATAGGCTCTAGCACTTCCATTCAGAATTTTGTTGCGTAAATATTTTGAGTAAAAATCCTAGATTTTATTAAAGATTTACCGGAAATTGTCAAATTGCTTGTTCTCCTTACCATTTTGACCGATTTCAACCAAATTGAGCTGAAAGAATCATATGGTCATAGGTTATAGAACTTGCATTCAGAATTTTGATTCGTAAATATTTTGGGTGAAAACTTAGATTTTATTACAAATTTACCAGACATTGTCAAATTGTTGCTTCTCCTTACCATTTTGACCAATTTGAACCAAATTGGGCTGAAAGAATCCTATGGTTATAGGCTCTATAAATTTCCATTCAGAATTTTGTTGCGTAAATATTTTGGGTGAAAATCCTAGATTTTATTAAAAATTTACCGGAAATTGTCAAATCTACTTCTTACCATTTTGACGGATTTCAACCAAATTGGACTGAAAGGATTCTATTGTGATAGGCTCTAGAACTTCCATTCAGAATTTTGATTCATTAATTTTTTGCATGAAAATCTGAGATTTTATTAAGGATGTACCGGAAATTGTCACAATGATACTCCTTAGCTGCTCGACATATTTCAAACAAATTTCACTAATGGATTCTATGGTGGTAGGCTCTAGAAATTCTGTTCAGAATTTTGATTGATCAATTTTTTTGGGTGAAACTTAGATTTTATGAAAAATTCATCAGAAATTGTCAAAACGCTGCTTCTCCTTAGTTGTTTAACATTTTTCAAACAAATCCAGAGTGACCCTATCAAGGTAGACTAGAATTTCTATTCAGAATTTTGATTGGTCAATTTTTTCGGTGACCATCCCAAGGGCCTCTTGTTTTAGAAAAGTTACATGCATGTTAAGTTTGCAAACATGTCTCCGTCTTAAATTAACAAAAGCCATCCATATTTTTGCATTCTTTTAGAATAATCAATAGTGCATCTATTTAATAAATTGGTGTCTATTAAGTAGTGTTCAATCTCAGAGTTGGCTCACATCTAAATTTCATAAAACATGTCTGAATTATTAGCTCACCTGGCCTTTTCAGGCTAGGTGAGCTTATGTGGTGGCGACCGTGTGTCGGTCCATCCATCGTCTGTCCGTCGTCCGTCCATCCGCCAACTTTTCCTTTAAAACAACTTCTCAAGAACCACTGGACCGATTTCAATTATATTTGGCAGGAAGCATCCCTATGGCGTGAGATTCAAGTTTGTTCAAATGAAGCCGATCGGCCAAAATCCAAGATGGCCGCGGGCCAAAATAGCTGATTTTTAGAAACACTTTAAAAAATCTTCTCCAAAACCGCTGGAGGAATTGATTCAAAACTCATAACACATCATCTATTGCAACGGTAGACCCAAGTTTGTTCAAGGCAACCTGATTGGCCTATTTGCCTGGCAGCCATCTTGGATGACCTAGTTTTCGCGAAAATGACTTCTCCCGAACTGCTGAAGGGATAGGTCTGAAATTTGATAAATATGCTTAGGGACCAAGGTCCATTCAAGTTTGTTCAAGGGAAGTTTGTTTGTTCAAAAACATGGCCGCCATCAACCAATCAAAATTCTGCATTTCTAGGTCATATTGGCTTTTTTATATTTGATGGCGAAAATTGCTTTATATATGCTTATCAGTGTGGCGATTTCAAATATTCCACTTTTGAGACTGTCGGATAAACGCTTTGGCTGCCATCTTGGTTTGTTTTCCCATCAAAGGCTCTCATAGTAAAGCAATGGGCCCATAGTAAAGCAATGGGGAATTATTTAAACGACTTCTCAAGAACCACTGGGCCGATTTCATTTATATTTGGGAGGAAGCATTCATAGGGCATAGAGATCTAAGTTTGTTCAAATGAACCCGATCGGCCAATTTGTCCGGCGACCATCTTGGATTTAGGCCGATTTTAGGAAATATCTAAAAATCTTCACTGATACAGCTTGGGGGATTGATGCAAACCTCATGAAATATGATTTATGGCAAGGGAACTTGATTGGTCAAATGGTTCGGCGGCCATCTTGGTTGACCTAGTTGTAGTGAAAATTACTTATTCTCCAGAAGCGCTGTAGGGATCGGGCCGAAATTTGGCAGATATGATTAGGGCTTAAGGGCCATTAAGTTTGTTCAAGAGAAGTTGATCCGTCAAAAAACATGGCCGCCGTGGGCCAATCAAAATATAGCATATTTGGTGGCCATATTGAATTTTTTTATTTGATGGATTTTGAGGCATTTTTATGTGTTTTTGGGTATTCTGATCTCAAATTTGCAATTTTCGAAACTGTCGGATAAATGTTTTGCTGGCCATCTTGTTGATAAAGAGCATTCTAGTTGAAATGCCTATTGTCCAGGTGAGCGATACAGGCTCCTTGGGCCTCTTGTTTAAACTCATCGGAAAAATAAAATATAATTAAATGGGTAAAGTATTATGCACGCATCGGGAATAATTTTTTTCTCATCGGAAATAATTTTATTTTGGGGAAATCAATTTTAACTTTCAAAGTGTTCAGCATTTTTCATGTTTTGTTGTCTTAAAATTGAGATACTGAAATTTTAACTCTAGTGATCAAGAAAATCTAACTTGTTCCTCATTTAATGTCCGTTAGCAGGCCAAGAGAAGACAATTTTTGCAGTGGTTAATCTTCAAAAATAAACTCTTGGCCAAAATGGACATTCCTTGAGACCACTGCAGAGGACATTTTTTGCCGGCATAACCATTAAAGGAATGTTGAAAAACTAAGAGATACTGCAATCATATCAGTTCATCTGTCTGTCCATCATGTTATCTTTTCTCAAACACTTTGGTCAAATTCAACCAAATTTGCTATATTTGAGTTACTCATATGATTGCGGATTATGACATGACACTTAGGGGTATGGCTTCTCTCCGTGGGAGTTTGGGCAGGGATTTGAAGTAAACAGTGGTGATTTGTGATAACGGGGAAGTGATGGAGGCTTCTAGTATCTGATTGAAATTAGGATGTTAAATATCGGCCACAATGAGTGGATCCCGTTTATCGATCAATCATATGATGTCATAATTAACTACGTCACATGTAGGCTGATGTCATAATCAATTACATCATGAGTGATGTGATTAAGTCCGTCATAAACACTTAATAGTCTGTCAAGTTGTACGAATTGGGCGTCTTCTATTTAATAAACATTCTGTTGATAATTTAGAAACTAATTTGACTATGGCAAACATAATTATCTTTATTTCAGACTTGAACAGCACAGCACACCCAGTCAAATTAGTTTCAAAATATTCAATATCTTACCTGTATAGTTTTCTAGAAAATGAGATTCAGTGAGTGCAGAGATCGATCCATCCTAACACGGGAAAGAAAAACATGGGTGGAGCTTAGCTAGAGATGGATGGGCGCATAGCTAAAATTAGGTTCATCCATCGCAACAGCTCCCTGTTATGTCAGTTTCAAAATATTCAAATTGTCCGTGCATTTTGTCTTTAATCTCTGCAGGTGTATTCTATTGTTATCGAGGAGCTGGTCGCTGGCAAATGGCAGCCTTTCAAGGGAGATGATGTTCAGTTGGAATTTGTCAGAATAGATCCATTTATTCGTACAGCACTTCACAGTAAAGGTCAGTATTATCCCTTCAACTCTCGAATTTATTCATGAAAATTTTAATTTTCTCCTCAAAAATGTCCATTTGCAGACCAAGAGAAGAATATTTTTGAAAATTTATCATTGGAATGACTGGTTCGGTTATCGAGCCAGTCATTTCAGTGGTAAAATTTTTAAAATACTTCTCTTGGTCTGCAAATGGACATTCAAGACCACTGCAGAAGCCGTTTTTGGCTGATATGAGTGTTAAAGCGTTGTATCAAGATAATGCATGGGAAGAGACTGTTTAAATGTTACAACTATTCATATTGCTTCTTGTCAGAAGAGAGGGATCCATTCTTGAATAAATAGAGGATCTGAAATGAGGTCCCATTTTATATCACTATTATCACATAGCACGAGCTATAGTGAGTCCATTGGGATAATTTTCAACAAGGCTGATAATAGTGTTATTAAATGGGATCATGTTTGATAATCTATTTGTCATATGAACTGATGTTTTGACAAAATTTCCAATAATGTTGATCCCTGAAATATGTTTGAACGCGCTTTTTCGTCGCTGTAACGCATCGCTTGCTATGAGCTCTGATCAATGAGCCACAAAAAATAATGACAAACAAAACATCTTTATTTCGGACTTGAAATTACTTTTTTAAAGCCAACTTTTAAAATTATTGTGTCTATCATGCAAATCTCCAAATGTATTTCATAACTAGGCAGTATATATATATATATATATATTACATAACTTAAATCAACAACATAATGTATCCCGTCGTGTTTATATTTATGTGTTTACATTTACGCCGTCATCATTGCTAGGATGCATTTGCAGTTACCAGGAATGTCGCATTATTACTCGTTATCTAACCAATGAAAATATTTCTCACACATAACCAATGAAAATCTTTCGTTGAATGTTACACGTGTGTTCATATCGAGACGGAATGAAAACTATATTTATTATATGAAAATTATAAATATCTACCCATTACAGTAGATTTCGGAAATAAGTGATCATGCTTCCAGAAGAAACTATTTTGAAAACGATGTAAGAAACGTTCTGTTGGGTACTTTGAACGGAATTGGATTGGAAGATATTTCTGCTTCTAATCCAATTAGGTACAAATATACAACAGACCGTTTTAATTTGTTTTGTAAACACTAAATTTATTTCTGATCTGTGCTGTAGGTACTTGCCCTATTGGCTTATGACTTACTATCCTCCATTTAGGTGGCCGCTTTATAACTGAGTTTATGGCACCAGATGTGTACGGCGTGTACCAGTTTATAGTTGATTATAACAGGCTTGGATATACACACATGTTTAGCACTACACAAGTAAGTTGTACAATGCAGGTTACAGGCCCCAGGGGTTGAAATGTGTGCCTATCTATCTGTCATTGACAGGTGGACTTTGCTAATGACAGTAATAGAGAAAATCTACCTGTCACAGGTGACAGGTAAACGATTGACTGATTAAATATGTACTAAATTTCAGCTATGAAGTAGATATCACTTGTTGGGCTCTAAAGCAGTAATGTTAGAATGAAGTGTACACAGTATTAACCCTTTCAATGATGAAACCCTGTTATCTCAATTTAAAGAAACAGACAGACTAGAAATCCGTTGAACATTTTGAGAATAATTTGCCTGAAAGCCATTGCTGCCTCAGGCAGCAATGGCTGCCGTTCAAATTATTCTCAAAATATTCAACAGCTCTGCAGGGTTGTTGCCCTAAAATTGAGATAAAAGGTCATCTATAGCCTGTACACCAACGTTGCTGAACATGACAGATAAAGCACAATTTTACCTGGCACTCGGGATAACAGAATAATTTTAAACATTTCAACCCCTGGGCCCAAAAATTGGCAAATTTGAGTAGCTTAAAATGGGTATCATACAAGATGAAATCTGTACATGTTACGTACATGTATCTCAATTTCAGGTCAATCATACAGAAAAACTGTTGGATATTTTGAAATTAACTTGAGTGGAAACCATTGCAATAACTCATTTAAATTATTCTCAACTCAAATAAAAAAATAGTCTTCACTTGGCCTACAAATTCCTAGAGAACATTAGAGGACGGTTCTTGTCGTCATCGCCATTAAAAGGTTGTAGAGACAATATATTGCTTGAACTGGTGTGTCAGTCCTTTATATTAACTGCTGCATTAGAGGGATCTGATCTGTCATTCAAATATCTGATGTCATAATCAAATATCTCATGTTATCTGATGTCACAAGCAATTACATCACATGTTAGCTGATGTCACAATCAAATATGTCACATGTTAGTTGATGTCACAATCAAATATGTCACATGTTAGTTGATGTCATAATGGAACGTGTCACATGTTAGCTGATGTCACAATCAAATATGTCACATGTTAGTTGATGTCATAATGGAATATGTCACATGTTAGTTGATGTCATAATGAAATATGTCACATGTTAGCTGATGTCACAATCAAATATGTCACATGTTAGTTGATGTCATAATGGAACGTGTCACATGTTAGCTGATGTCACAATCAAATATGTCACATGTTAGTTGATGTCATAATGGAACGTGTCACATGTTAGCTGATGTCACAATCAAATATGTCACATGTTAGTTGATGTCATAATGGAACGTGTCACATGTTAGCTGATGCCATAATGAAATATGTCACATGTTAGTTGATGTCATAATGGAATATGTCACATGTTAGTTGATGTCATAATGGAACGTGTCACATGTTAGCTGATGTCACAATCAAATATGTCACATGTTAGTTGATGTCATAATGGAACGTGTCACATGTTAGCTGATGCCATAATGAAATATGTCACATGTTAGTTGATGTCATAATGGAACGTGTCACATGTTAGCTGATGCCATAATGAAATATGTCACATGTTAGCTGATGCCATAATGAAATATGTCACATGTTAGTTGATGTCATAATGAAATATGTCACATGTTAGCTGATGTCATAATGAAATATGTCACATGTTAGCTGATGTCATAATGAAATATGTCACATGTTAGCTGATGCCATAATGAAATATGTCACATGTTAGTTGATGTCATAATGAAATATGTCACATGTTAGCTGATGTCATAATGAAATATGTCACATGTTAGTTGATGTCATAATGAAATATGTCACATGTTAGCTGATGTCATAATGAAATATGTCACATGTTAGTTGATGTCATAATGAAATATGTCACATGTTAGCTGATGTCATAATGAAATATGTCACATGTTAGCTGATGTCATAATGAAATATGTCACATGTTAGCTGATGTCATAATGAAATATGTCACATGTTAGTTGATGTCATAATGAAATATGTCACATGTTAGCTGATGTCATAATGAAATATGTCACATGTTAGCTGATGTCACAATCAAATTGCTGAATCTCTGTCAGGAAAAGCTAAATATCTGTGGTAAAGTGGAAGAATAGACGGCACTCACCCTTTAATATACTCGACAGTTTTATAGTTAGATTGAAATTCATGTATTCTGGGAATCGCTAGAATCAGGCTTCAAATTGCGAAAGTGTTACCGGAACTTCGCTAGAAATGGGCGGGGCATAGCTAGAAATGGGCGGGGCATAGCTAGAAATGGGCGGATAGCTAGAAATTGGCGGGGCTTAGCTAGACATGGGCTGGGCATAGCTAGAAATGGGTGGGACATAGCTAGAAATGGGCTGGACATAGCTAGAAAAGGGGGTGGGGGGACATATCTAGAAATGGGAGGGGCATATCTAGAAATGGACAGAACTGCCCATGCCTTTTTCCGTAATGTCCCTCAATTTTTCTCGATATTTAAAGACACCACTGTTTTAGATGCATTCCTGTGTTGCTGTCATACCCAAATAACCCTTACACTCTGATGTCAAAAAATTTCAAATTAAAGTAAACGGTGAACTGGTGTTTATTTTTCAACAAATTTGGTGGAAGATGGTGCTGTCGTAGACAGCAACATCTTCCACCAAAATTGTTGAAAAATGTGCACCAGATTCTTTGCTATTAACACAGTAAAAAGACCACCATAGTAGTTGGTTACAAAGTAGCTAAAGTACAGGATTCTCTTTTTAGAGACCAACAGTGCAGCACCAAACAACTTCAGACAACATGGTTATTGTAGTGTAATTGATGAATCCAGTTTCTCAGTCAATCATGATGTCATAATCAACTACATCACATGTAGGCTGATGTCATAATCAATTACGTCATGAATGATGTAGCTAAGTTCATGACGAACGCTTAATTGATGACGGACTAAGTGTTGATGTACGAATTGTGTCTTTACTATTTACTAAACATGCTGTTGAATATTTTAAAACTAATTTGACTGCTGCAATAGGCAGCAACAGCACCCAGCGGCGTGTCGGATTGCGTCATAATCATTACGTCATAAATGATTCTATTAGGCACGTCTTTAACTCGTCCCACACATTGTACAAATTGTGTGTCTACTATTTATAAAACATGCTGTTGAATATTTTGAAACTAATTTGGGACTCAGTCAAATTTGTTTAAAAATATTCGACAGCTTACCTGTATAGTTTTCTGTAAATTGAGATTCAGACAGTGTAGGGATCGATTGATCCCACTGTGGAGCTTAGCTAGAGATTGGCGGGGCATAGCTAGAAATGGATTCCCCCAGTGATTATTGATGCTGATTGCTTTCACCTAGAAGCCATCTCTTATGAACATGTCATGTTTTCACGGATATATAGCTACACTCTGGCTCCTTTGTATACAGTACAGTTCTTAAATAAGTTGACAGTTTACATGTTTCCAAAACGGAAACATGATAGTACAATTTTGTGCAGGTTGTAAGAAATGTTCTGTTGAATATTTTGGACTTAATTTGATTCGAAGCCATTACTGCCAAAATATTTAACAGTATGTTTTATTTAGTTTAAAAAGCATGTTAAGTTATTTCTGAGCTGTAGTGGTGCACTTCTATGCAAATTTAGACAAATCATGATTATGAAAACTAGGAAAAAATAATCAAGTAAGGGTGCTACCAAATTTTGCATGTTTTCACATGGGGCAAGTTCGATTCGCTAACTATAGTCAGTTTGCTGGTTTACTGATCATGCGCAGTTGCTATGCCCAGTCGAACTTGATCATAGTCGACTATAGTTCGTTGGTACCCGGTTCCCTATTGAATTACTATTGCAGACATTTTGGAGCCGGGTACCAGTCTCCATTAACCATTTCTGTCGTCTGTTTTGATGACCTACGAAAATGGGTTATCTTTGTCCGCTAAGACGTCAAAAAGCATCCATATGGCATACAGTGGGAAGGAATATGGGCTTGGGAACATTGACATACAATGGGAAAGCATAATTTCTTCAAACCTAAGTTATTTAGTGAAATATTTACACATTTATATGAATATATTCGTGGCAAGCGATTGGTGTCCGCCATTTTGAAATTTACGCAAATATCGGACTAACCATCTGAACGGAGGTCGGGTGCTCGGTTGACTATAGTTGACTAGCTAGTTAACTATTTGAAGTTTGACTGGTATTCTAGTTAGCTATAGCTAACTATGGTTAGGAGTCGAACTTGACCATGGTGTGTTTTTGATTTCAGGTATCAGTGCGTCCGTTAGAGCATACACAGTATGAGCGCTTTATCTCATCAGCATATCCATATTACTTCAGTGCTTTCTCTATGATGTTTGGAATGTTCCTATTTAGTATAGTATTTCTACATTTCAAAGAGGACAAGAAAGACAAAACAGAATAACCTAGAATAGATATATAGTATATGGTGCAGCCCAGATATAATATTACACACACCAATCGAAATGTGGCTATATTTTTTAATAATATTTTGCGGAAACTACATACATAGTCGCCATGTTTTGATTTTGTATTCTCTGAATACATTATTAGCTCATCTGGCCTGAAAGGCCAAGTGAGCTTATGCCATGGTGACCATCTGTCATGTGTCTGTCTGTCAACTTTTGCTTTAAAATGCTGCTACTCATTAACCGCTTGGCGGATTTCAACCTAATTTGTCTGGACCCTATGGGGGTAAGTCTCAGAACCTGTATACAGAATTTTGATTGGTCATTTCTTTGGGTGAAAAACTTTTATGAAAAATGTAGTAGAAATTGTCAAAACGCTACTCATTAACCGCTTTGTGGATTTCAACCTGATCTAGCTGGAAGGACCCTATGGGGGTAAGTCTCAGAACCTGTATACAGAATTTTGATTGGTCATTTCTTTGGGTGAAAAACTTTTATGAAAAATGTAGTAGAAATTGTCAAAACGCTACTCATTAACCGCTTGGTGGATTTCAACCTGATCTAGCTGGGAGGATCCTATGGGTTGAGGCTTCAGAACTTATATACAGAATTTTGATTGGTAGATTTTATGAAAAAATTATTGGAAATTGTCATAATGCTACTACTCATAACCGCTTGGCGGATTTCAAATTAATTTGGCAGGACGGACCCAATGGGGCTTGCCATCCAAACGCCTATACAGAATTTTAATTGGTAAATTTTTTGGGTGAAAATCTTAGATTTCGGAAATTGTCAAAACAGCTCAGTAACGGCTTGGCGGATTTCAACGTAAAAGGGCCCTATGGGTGGAGGCTTCAGGTCATGCATATAGAATTTTAATTGGTCAATGTCTTTGGTGAAAGTCTGGAGGAAGTTGTCAAAACGCTACTCCTCATTAGCCAGATTTCACTTTAATTCGGCTTGAAGCTAGAACTTGTATACAGAATTTTGATTGATCGTTTGTTTTTGTTGGAAATCTTATATTGTATGAAAAATTTAACAAATTGTCAGAACGCTACTCTTGATTAACCGATTGACGGATTTTAACCCTAGTTGGCTAGACTGGCCCTATTGGGGTAGGCTCCATAACTTCTATTCAGAAGTTTGATTGGTCGATTTTTTTTTAGTGAAAATCTTAGATATTATGACAAATTGATGGGAAATTGTCAAAACGCTTCTCCATAACTGCTTGACAGATTTCAACAAAATTTGGCAAGAATGACCCTATCATGGTAGGCTCCAGAACTTCTATTCAGGATTTTGTTTGGTCAAGTTTTGTGGTGAAAATCATTGATTTTATGAAAAATTTACCAAAAATTGTCAAAGCGCATCTCCTTAGCCGCTTGGTGGAGTTTATCCAAATTTGGCTAGTAGTATTCTGTAGTTGTAAGCTCTGGAACTTATATTCAGAAGCTTGATTGGTCGCTTCTTTGGTGGCTATCATGAATTTTTTGAAAATTTTCCGTAACCATTTAGAACGCTACTGCTTAAATAGTCACGATTTCAACGAAACATGTGTGGAATGATCCTATGGTTGTAGGTTTCAACATACCAAACGAGTATTTTGATTGGTTTATTTCTTTCGCGGCCATCTTGGATTTTTCTAAAATTATCCGTGTCTAAATGCAGATGGCTTAAATGCTAATGGTCCAGGTGAGGGTTACAGGCCCCTTCGGTTCTCTTGTTTATTCGTTATTATTTGTATTCGAAAAATATTTCAACACCAGAGAAGTCATTATACAATACATTGCTATAAAGGACTGTAGGCATATATCTTCCATGTGGCGAATTCTGAATATTGTTATTCTGAGTCAATATCTTCCATGATGACCTGATAAGATTGGAAACAAGCTCAAAGGCACTATGGTTGCGGAAATAGGCAGGTTTGTCAGTAGACCGAAAGACAGACCATCTCGCAGTTAAAATTTTATTCATGTATCCCTTATTTATGTGTATGCATCAACAAGTTTAGGGCCTGTGTGTAAACAATTATTTCTGGGCTGCATTATTCAATATGAAATACATGTATCATCAATAAATGTTTTATATTCATCGATTCAGAAAGGTTTTTATTAACAAAAATCTACACAAACAATTTATCATTACAGTATGATTAACAACTGTCTGTAAAGAAAATCCATCGGATAAGATTTAATCAAATCTCTAAAGATAGGTGGTCTCTTAAGGACAATGATATGGTGGTTCCGTAACACTTTAATCATCAAATTTGTTCAAGAAAATTAAAATTGTATCTATTTGTAGACCATAAGAAGACTATTTTTTACATTTTACCACTGGAATGACTGGCTCGATAACTGAGCCAGTCATTCCAGTGGTAAAATTTCAAAAATAGTCGTCTATTGGTTTGCAAATGGACATTTTTCAAATCCAGTGCAAAAGCCATTTTTGCTCGACTTGAGTGTTAAAGGGTTAAGTCATTTGTTGGTGTTTTAACCACATGTCAGTGAACAAGCATCTTATGGCCGTAATTGAATGTTTCCTACAACATTTTGTATGACCTTTGAAGCCTGACATCACTGAATCTCAATTTCAGGACAGTCATTCGTAGCAGTGGTTTTCCGCGATAATGAAAAATGCAGAGATCGATAAAATAAATTGGAAACATTATAGTGAAACGGAGCCATGATATTCACATGAAACTTTAGTGAATAAAGACATTTTTCATAAACTTGTATCAGTTTATAAATTATTACCTATCTTCCCCATTATAGATTCCTGTTTACTGACATGACTGTTTATACTAGTAACATGATACAAAATTTACAGTTTTATTGAATTTATTCAAAGTACATGCAGCTTAGTAAAAATTTATGAATGTAACATAATGGACGAATCCAATCTGTTACTCAAGTCTGTGATGGCATAAACAATGAACCTGTCAAGTTTTAGCTATGCCCCGCCAATCACTAACTAAGCTCCACCTATACCTTGCTCGTGTAAGGATCGATCGATCCCTGAACTCCCTGACTATCACTTTCCAGAAAATTAATACCAGTAAGCTGTTGAATATTTTGAAATTAATTTGACTGGGTGCTGTTGCTGCCTGACAGCAACAGCGCCTAGTCAAATTAGTTTCAAAATATTCAACAGCATGTTATTAATTATCAAAAACATACAATTCGTACATATCGAACTATTAAGTGTTTAAGACGGGCTATATCGAGTCATTCATGATTATGACGTCATCCTACACGTCACTTAGTTGATTTGACATCATATGATCGATAGATAAACATGGAAAGATGAATCATGTAAGGCTGATGTCACAATCACAATTTACAAAGAATACTCTGTCATGAAGCTGAAATAGTCTCTCAAATGCACGAATCATATGTCTACTATTTAATAAAGTCTCTTGAATATGTTGAAACTAATTTGAGTGAGCGCTGCTGCTGCATTAGGACAGCAACAGCACCCAGTGAAATTAGTTTCAAAGTATTCAACAACTTACCTGTATAATTATCTTGAAAATGCGATTCTGTGATGTCAGGGTTCAAAATATAAATTTATTGGGAAGCTTATGAAATGAAGAATGGTAAATTTGGATATGTTAAAACACCATTGCTAAATCATGCATAATTGTTTTAATACAAAAAGTAAGTTGGACTGTCATAGATCTTGCATGGTTTCATCTTACACCCCCCCCCCCCCCCCAGCCCACAGTTCGAAAAGAAGTTAGAAGGCAATATTTCTAAGACTATTGAAGCATGACACCAAAGCATCATCTATCCTCATTGACCGTATTACACACCAATGAAGTGGCTGAAATAGATCTATGACAAAACCTGTCACCACATTACCATCTTTAACCATTGGGCCCCCCCCCCATACCTGAGAAAATGCTAAAGGGGACATAACTCTGAGGATTGAGACTGCATTAACTTTATTTACACAGTGAAATATTAGCCATACATAGGATAATTTTTTAGCAGATTTGGTATAAATCCCTTGAAAGATGATGAAACGGGCTGACTAAATACATTGGTTCCAATGACAGAATTGACCTTTGACCTATGTTATGCTGAAAGCAGGTTGGCCTGAATTAGTTCTTATGTATGGCAGCTTATGCATAACTTGACAAGTTAGAAGTCACTAGCTATAGCTGACAAAATCTGCTGCCACAGTATTGGACCCCATATTTGAGAAATTGCTCAAGGGACGTGACTCTGGTGTTTGAGATTGGCTCAACAGCATTTACACAATGCAAATATTAGATGTGAGTGGGAGCATGTAATGGGCCTTTACAGTTTTTTATCAATTATATGATGCCATAATCAACTATGTGATGTGTAGGATGATGTCATAATCAACTATGTGATGTGTAGGATGACATCATAATAAACTACATGATGTGTAGGATGATGTCACAATCAACTACGTGGTGTGTAGGATGGCATCATAAGCAAGTGCATGTGTATGATGATGTCACAATCAACTATGTGATGTGTAGGATGACATCATAATCAACTATGTGATGTGTAGGATGACATCATAATCAACTACGTAATGTGTAGGATGATGTCATAATCAACTACATGATGTGTAGGATGACATCATAATCAACTACGTGGTGTGTATGATGATGTCATAATCAACTACGTGATGTGTAGGATGACATCATAATAAACTACATGATGTGTAGGATGATGTCACAATCAACTATTTGGTGTGTAGGATGGCATCATAATCACCTGCATGTGTATAATGATGTTACAATCAACTATGTGATGTGTAGGATGACATCATAATCAACTACGTGATGTGTAGGATGATGTCATAATCAACTACGTGATGTGTAGGATGACATCATAATAAACTACATGATGTGTATGATGATGTCACAGTCAACTATGTGATGTGTAGGATGACATCATAATCAACTACGTGATGTGTAGGATGATGTCATAATCAACTATGTGATGTGTAGGATGACATCATAATAATCTACATGATGTGTAGGATGATGTCACAATCAACTGTGTGATGTGTAGGATGGCATCATAATCAACTGCATGTGTATGATGATGTCACAATCAACTACAAAATGTGGGTGGATCTTAGTTAGAGATGGGTGATGCATAACTAAAGATGGATTCATCCATTCCTTAGAATTTTGATGGCTAAATCCAGTTAGGGTGAATCTTGTTATTAGGATGTAAGAAATACAAACATTTTTTGCTCTTAACCCCTCGTGTTCTGAAATGTTTTCGTGATTGTGGGAGCAATAGCAGGTATGTAGAAGTCCATAATTTTGGACACGCCATCAAATTTTCTACACCACTGAAAAGGTGAAAGCCAACTTTATATGTCACTCACTTTCCAGTCAAGAGATGGAGCTTAGTCAATACAACCATGTGGCAAAGCGCTACCAGGTCAATGAGAAGAAAAGAACATCGGTATATGGAGACCTTGAGTGAGTTCAGGAAGGAAAATGTTCGCCTATTTATGTTCGCTGTTCGTTGCGAACTATATTCGCCTTCCTGAACGAGCTGTCACTCGTAGCTTCGAGGAGCATACTTTTACGACGTCACGTGATAGTTATGAGGGTTAACTTTTTGTCAGATCCTATGCATTATGATGTCATATTTATTACGTCATGATGAATATCAGGGTCTCGGAAACTATACACATATTTGTTGAAGACTAACATAATGCTGCGATCGCGAAGAACGCATTGCTATGCGTTATTTATGGCTACATAGACAATCAATGTGTCTCAATTGGCGTTGCTGTATATTTTGCCGCCATCTGTTTTCACGGCAAATCATGGCGAGTCACCTATAAAGTTGTTCGCCTAGCCACAAAACGTTCGGCGAACAGCCCGTTCAGGAGGGCAAATGTACCATGTGACCTAACAATTGTTCGGCGAACGGAAAATATTCGCTCCTGAATGGACCCCTGATATCAATAGCCTTGAGTTTTGACTTATGTACAATACCCAACATGCATTTGGGGAATCATTGTGCCAAAGACTGCATACTCTCTAGGTTGCTTAAAGATAATTTCTTTCTGGAATTGGTTAATAATAACAAGAGGCCCTTAAGGGGCATGTATCGCTCACCTGTATTTATAGGCCTTTGAAAGGACATCGCCTCTAAGTAGTTAACGAGTAGCAAAGGTTGATGGACGGATGGATGGTTGCCACGCTCACTTAGCCTTTCAGACCACGTGAGTTAATTATAACCTTTTCAAGTTCATCGCTCAGATTGATTTGTCCAAATATCGCCGCCTCAGGCTCCCCGATGACCATAATCTACATTAGTATTATTCATTAACATTTCCTGAATTTTCAGCCAATGGAAACATGTTCTGGAGATAACAGGTAGAGCCTCAATTGTGTGCACGATACTGCTTTTGCCTACCAAAATAAGCAGCAATCCATCAATGTGGAACAGTGATCTTGGAATTACCAACATCTGTTAGTCCCTGATGGTGGCTGGCAGCCTCAGTGATGGCTCATTGATCACAAGGAATCTCGCCTAAACTTCTCTCCACTTGATGACCTGATCTTCCATGTAAAACCCGTTTAACCATCCATGTGGAATGCTATATATACTGCATTTTTTTATTTGATGTATTTTGAAGCGGAAATTGGTTTTATACATGTTTTTGGGTATTCTGATTTCAAGTTTCCATTTTCGAAACTGTCCGATAAACGGTTTGATGGCCATCTTGGATCTTTTCCTGGCAAAATCTCGCATACTAAGGCAATGGAAAATTCAAAATGTCTAATATCTTATTCTCGAGAACCACTGGGCCAATTTCATTTATATTTTGCAGGAAGCATCTGTAGGGAATAGGGATCTAAGTTTGTTCAAAGGGAGCTGATTGGCCAGTGGCCATCTTGGATTTTGACCAATATTTAGAAACGTCTTTAAAAACCTCTGAAACCACTTGGGGGCATTGATTCCAAACATATGAAATATCATCCAGGGCAAGAGCTGAACCAAGTTTGTTTGAGAGAACTTGATTAGCCAAATGCTTCGCCGGCCATCAAGGGTGACCTAGTTTTAGTGAAAATGGCTTCTACATCGAATAATACGTACCAGATGTATTATTATGATGTCTATTATCTAGACTAGCTCAAAATAAACAATTAAAACTCATACTGTCCAAGAATTACCATAAGCCTCCAGGTACCGAGTCAATTCCCCAAAAGAGTCAGATTCGTCTATTTTGCTCTGCAAAACAGTCGCATGTTTTTTAGCTCCAAAATTTCATTAAATTTTGCGTGTCTAGAGACTATTTGGAATATTGATTACTGGCATCGTGGAAGGAAAAGGGAAATCGTCGCAGGGGCATGGTGTATCAATCTAGTATTTATACATTCATGCCATAATGGCTGTTAGAAATTTCCTTAAATTGGGACATCGTTTGGGTCTGCCAGCTGGATGGTGATCCTGACGTAGATCCAATCCAGAGTTTGTCTCATCCGGTTTGCCGTCCAGGCAGTGTTTTACGGCTCTCGGCGTTATTCCGGATGCGGGTTTGCCGGTGCCTCTGGGAGCCGGACATCCCGTTGTAGTGGCGAACGTAGTCCCGGCTCCCGAGTCGATGGATTGCGGATATACTATATGCGTGGATTCACTGGACACTAGTGCCGCGAGTAGCAGAGCTGGGGTAACTAACTTGTAACAGGACTGTAACTTAGTTACATTTTTCATGTAACCTCAATAACTTGTAACTGAAGAATTTTTTTAGTTAGTTTAACTGAAATGTAACCAGGTACATTGCAAAAGTAACTGAAATTTCAGTTACTTTTCAGTTACATTTCAAACTTTTTACCAAATTTATTACAATTTTCTTAATTTATGGCATAGCTACTGTTATATACGCGACACTCCATATATCCCAATTTCAATGTAATCATTCAGTTGTTGAATATATTGATGCTAATTTTACTGGAAGATTTTGATGCCATGGGCAACAACTTTATTTCCAAGCGTCATTTGAATGACCTGCTTGATTATTGGGGCAGTCATGCCAGTGGTAAATTTTCAAATGTATCCTACAAAATAGACATTTCCTTACCAATCTTGACCATTAAAGGGTTAATCCGCTCTATATATGTGTATGTGATATTTTAGCAATGATAATCTGAATGTCGAGCAACAACAACCTTTAATCAAAATCTTATACAGCTTTTACATGAATCTACAATATAGCTTAGAAAGAGGTTGTTTGCTAAATCATTATAGAATTAAGTTACCATTTAAACATTAACATTTGTTGAAGAAAACCAGCTTTCTTATAGAAAATGTCCATTTGCAAACCATGAGATTATTTTAGAAAATTTGCCACTGAAATGACTGGCTTGGTTATTGAGCCAGTCATTCCAGTGGTAAATTAAAAAAAAAATCTTAGGTTTGTCTGAAAATGGGCATTTCTTAAAATCACTGCAAAAGCTGTTATGTCCAGCTTTAGTGTTAAAGGGTTAAAAGGATTAAAAACACCAAATGTTGAATTAATTGAATTGCTTCCAGAGCTGGAGGACAAATGACTATTTGCACGCAGGTTGGTTTTGTTTGAGAAATCCTGGCTTGTGAAGACAATAGACTAAACGAATATGGCATCCAATAGGTCAACGACTATGGAGTCAGGGCATTGCATGCTGGGTAGCATTGCACGCCGGGTAGCATTGCATGCTGGGTAAATGGAGCAGGCATCTCATATCTCGTGCAAATGTGTCTATATTTGATGGAACATGAGAGCTTTAACAGCATGTCCTGTTCTTTTCTTTATAAACTATTGATTAGGCCAGCTTACGACATCATTGCTCAGCAATTATACTCCAGCAAAATTCAATTCACATAGGTGTGGTGATAAAGATCAAAGGACAATACAAGTCCAGCCATCAACCATATTGGTAGAGCAGACAAAATTTATAAAGGCTGTAGAATTAAACTAGTGTACTAGAAAGCTGTTGAACATTTTGAAACTAATCTGACTGAAAAAACTGTATCTGCCATAGGAAGCAAGAGCTTTTGAAGGTATAATTACAAAGCAGATTACATTTCTGCTGTACTCAGCAGATTATCTGATCAGAATGAATTTGCCATTGCAACTAATGAAAGTAATAAATTATTTTCAAAATATTTAAATTCCTATTTGAAGTTAAGCAAGCATCAAAGCTGATGGACATTTGGAAGCTAATTTCACTGGAAACTTAGATGGCAGATTATCTTATCATAGAAAGTCAATGCTCTAAGGAAATCTGTTGAACACTTTGAAACTAATTTCACTGAAAAATGTTGATACCTATGGTAGCAAAGCTTTCAGTCAAATTAGTTTCAAAACATTCAACCAATTATTTCTTACAATAATATGGCATGTCTGGGTTGAAAGGGTTAGAGGAAGAAATATATATGTACATCTATGAAGGCTGTGGAATTAAACTAGTGTCTTATTATTTTGGAAACAAGTGGATTGAAATTTGTTATTGCATATGGCAGCAACAAAATTCAGTCAAATTTATTAAAGAATTTTCAGCAGGTTTGATATTTTATATCTGAAATGGATTCAGTTCTGTCAGTATATAATATCAGGGGTTATTTGTTTCTACTATATATCTCAATTTGGTTGACTGCATTACACCTTTTATGATGACATTGATGTTCATATAGTCATTCATAATAATTATCAGTCAAAGTAACTAATGTAACTTTAGTTACATTATGCAAAGTAACTGAAATGTAACTAGTTACATTGCTCAACAACTGTAACTGTAACTGACATAGTGCAATGTAACTGTAACTAGTTACATTTAAATGTAACTGACCCCAGGCCTGGTGAGTAGCCATGCCACAGACCCTCTTCGAATTGGAAGCAGTGTCCAGGGCTCTCAGCAGGGATCGGTAGCAACTTTCTCATCCAAGGGTGAGTAGGAAGACGAGAATGAGTCCCTTGATGGAGGAATCCTCATCCTGCTCAGAGGCTGAGTGGGTGCAGGTTCTTACCTGGATGTCCAACTGTCCGGGCTTGACTTCAGACCAAGGGTGCCAGTACGATCCAGCGAATGTCAGAGCTTTAGCGCTCTGTCCAGTGGCTCTTCTGCCATGCCTACCCTTTCCCTGGATACACACTTCCGTTTGGTTCGGCTGGAGTATTCGTTGCCGAAGGCCCCAATGGGATCAGGAGTATGCTCGCGTTCCTTGTCTTTCAGTCAAGGAATGTGAGGCGCTGAATAGGCCATTGGCTGTCAAATCCAAGGGTCATTCTCGACCCTTGGTATCTCAGGCCAATAAGGATGCATTTAATGAGCTTTCGTTCATTGAAGATGCGGCCATGGCCGCCTTGTCGCATGGTTGTACCGTCCTGCAGGGGATGTTAACCTGTGTGGCGGAAGGTGGGGGTAGTGCCTGAGGCTGCTCCTGGAGTTGTCCTGGACACCATGCGCTTATCCCAGAATTGCCTGGCCAGGGTGATCACCAGAACATTGGTGGAGGCTAGTGGAATGATTCTCGATTGCATAGAAACTGATGAGGGCTGAATTATCTTCTGCGCCATTCATTGGTCCGAGCTGGTTTAGCAGCTCAGCACAACAAGTTCTCCAACCTGGCATCAATGGTTGCTGAGCAGGAAGACCACAGCCGCAACAGTCTTATAAGCAGCAATGACAGGAGCAGCAGAGACAGAGGCAGAGATCGCCCTTCCGTTCCCCAGGCCATGTGCCCAATGGGCATCCAGTTTGCAGGGACCTGGCCGGTCGCCATCATTTAAATCCCCTATTAAGAGGTATGATGATGACAGGAAGGGTGGCGGCTCTGGATGACGCAGTTATCGTAAGGATAACAAAGGTGGTGGTTCCAGGCTGTCATACGCCAAGAAGCGGTGTGGGTGAAGGTCCTGATGGGTTTCCTGCAAGACCCATACCGGTGGTGCCAGGGACCTCGGGAGTCGTGAATGTTCACCAAAGCGAATTAACATCTTTTCTGTGAGCTGTGTGCAGATTCCTACCATTGAAGGCAGACTTCGGCTGCTCTCAAACCATTGGGAACAGGTCATGCAAGACTGATAAGAAACGGTTACCTACCGGACTGGCTCATCTGTCAATCGTTAGTTCCGTTAGCTACGACTCCTGTATGGACTCCCATTCCAAGGGAGACAGATTGTTTAGAGGTCATTCGCTCAGAAATCAAAGATCGTCGGAAGAAAGCGATTCATTTAGTCACAATCAATCCTCCCAGGGCTTCTACTTGATGATTTTCCTCGTTCCGAAGTGCACCGAAGGTTGGAGACCGATTCTCAACCTCAAGGCGATGAACAAGTTTATCCTTTTACCAAAATTCAAAATGGAGACTAGCAGCAGTAATGACAGGGTTGAGAAAGGGTATGTGGGCAGTGTCAATAGATCTGAAGGACGCTTATTTTCATATTCCAATGTCAATTCCTTTTCAGAAATATCTGCACTCTGTGTTCCAAGACAATGTCTGGGAGTTCAATGTGTTACCGTTCGGCTTGACCACAGCTCCAAGAGTCTTCACCAAAGTGGTTTTCGCCATGACTTCTTACCTTCGCAAGAGAAACATAGCTGTTTATACTTACATAGACGACTGGCTGCTGAAGGCGGGGAATTCAGTCCTGCGCAACAATCTAAAAGTGGTCCTGGCCTTATTAAAGGATCTAGGATGGATTGTCAATCTAGAGAAATCAGAGCTGACTCCATCCCAGGAATTTGTTTATCTGGGAATTCTGTTCAATCGCAGGGGCTTTTCTGTCAGACAGCAGAGTCCAGTCTTCAAGCAGTCTTGGGGTCAATTTCTCTAGGAGCCTATCTGATGGCACGTCAGTTTCTCAGAATACTGGGTTTGCTAGGATCTCTGGAGAAAGTGGTATCTTATGCGGCACTCGGTCGCAGACCGATTCAGATGTATTTAATGTCATTGTGGTCTCAGAGAACAGATCCGTTATCTCTGAGGATTCCAGTAAAAGAACCATTGATATTCCACCTTCAGTTGTGGCTGTCAGAACAGAATCTCCTGCGAGGGCTTCCACTACAGCCGCCCAAACCGCAAATGTCCATTTTCACGTACGCATCTGCGACAGGTTGGGAGCAGTAATGGATGATCTGTCAGTGTCAGGGGAATGGGATCGGACAAATGCGCAGAAACACATAAATCTTCTCGAAGTACTAGCACTTCAAAAGTTCGAGAACTTGATCCGAGACAAGATTAATTTAAACTGCCACGGTGAGACAAGGTCGCCGGAGTTGTGCATGATGATCTGGGACCCTCTGCTGTGCTACAAAAAGAGCAATATAATTCTTCTGGCAGCACACATTCCCGGCAGATTGAACATCCTAGCAGATGTTCTCAGTCAAAGGATGGTTTGCCGTCCGATGGAATGGCAGCTCAAGCAGTCGGTAGCAGAAGTCCTCTTCAATCATTGGGGCAAGCCAAATGTGGATCTATTTGTGATGAAAGGAAATGCAAAGATGGTCACATATGTCCCCGATCCCAGACCCTCTAGCATCAGCAGTAGATGCACTGACGATAAGTTGGAAGGGAATGTACGCTTACGTATATCCTCCAACAATTCTGATCCCAAAAGTTCTGGCAAGTACTACTGATCGCTCCTCATTGGCCAGGCCGATCATGGTTTACGGATCTGCTGGACCTTCTGGTCTGCAATCCAATCTCTTCCAGACAGAAGGGACTTGATTTATCAAAACGGGTCTGTATCACTACAACAGACCAGACATGTTTAAATTGACTGCATGGATGTTGTCAAGCAGTGAGTAAGTGAGGGTGGCTTTTCAGAGCAAGCAGCCAAATTTGTTGCTTCAACCAGAATGGGGTCAACCACCAGAACATATAATTATCGAATAAACAAGTTCGCAGAGTGGTGCAAGGGATGAAGTATTAATCCATTTTCTGCAACTGTTCAACACATAGCAGATTTTATCTGTCATTTATACGAGGTTGACAAACGTGTACCTTCACCCTAGCAGCATGTAGCTCTGCATTAGGTTCAGTCATTCCCAGTCTGGCCATAGCAGGAGGGGAGAACGACACTGCAGGCCACCTATGAGATGGTCCATGAACAAGGATGATTGTCAACATCATCTCAACAGACATCAAACCTAAGCTGCTTGTCCTTTCACACCTCAGATTGTCAAATTTTACTTCATCTGGATGCTCTTGAGAGTCATGCCAACAATGTAGGAATTTCCCTAACAGAGCAGTTGAATTGTTTCTCAACTTCAAAACATTCTTTGTCGTTCGTGGAGCAATATCAGTGTGATGGTAATGATCACCTCTAACTTACTTGGAGGCACATGCTCAAGTATCAAAAGAAAGTTAGGTAGCTGTGTTAGTCTGTACAGACAAGAAAAACAGGATTCAAAGGTAGTACCTTGTAAGACTAACTTGACCTTCTCACATACATGCTTCATCAGGTCCTGGTGAAGAACACTTATATGCGAAAGCGCTTCAAAATAAACAGTCTTACAAGGTACTACCATTAAATCCTGTTTATAGCAATGATTAGGGTGAACTCTGGTTGTGAGAACAAATCTATCAAGCATCTAATTGTGCTGTCAGAGCTCTGATGCCACCAGTATTCCCTTCCCTTTTTTATTTCTTACTCCATTTGAGTCCACAGCCAAGGAGGGGAAGGGAGTACTGGTATCTGATTTCATTGCACATAAATCCCCATTATTGTGTGCCTCTCATCATCATGAGGGATGGGGTCAATTACATTGCATCTATTACAATTACTATTACTTTAAATTCCTTTTATTACTATTACTATTACTGAGGATTTGATCTATTACTATTACTATTACTTATGATCATGTCGATAGTCACTTACAGGACTAGCGGTATGATCAGCGAACGAAAAGAAGAAGAACTATTACTTTCAATTCCTTCTATTACTATTACAATTACTCGGGATTTTATCTATTACTATTACTCTCATATCTATTAATATTACATTTTAGCCATAGTTATCGCTCACACACACACATACATGCATGCAAATGAAAACAAGTCAGGCATTTGAATAGTAGCCCTTTCAGTTTCAAGCCCCTTATCGCAATTTCAAACCAAATAGAATAGCTGTTGAATATTATGAAAATATTTTGACTGAAGGGTGTTGCTGCAGGAAGCAATGTCTTCCAGGTAAATTGATTTCAAAATATTCAACGGATTGTCTCTTACATCATAAACATTGTTACATACGTTTATGATAAGAGTAATGATAAGCCTATATTTCCTCCAATTCACCATACATGTTTTATTTGCTGATACAATGTTAGTGAATAGCAGACTTCCTCAGCTGTGGTCACATAATAGTCTATGCTTGACTCATTTTAACTGGTTTGGTTCTCTGGGCAAATCTCAACATTCTAGATTCTACAAGATAGTAAGACCACGGAATATTATGAAATTTGTGGTGCTGAAACTAGTTGATGTATATAGAACAGCAACTTACAGCAATGCCAATTTTAAAAGGAACTTCCAGTAATGTCAATTTTAAAAGGAACTTGAACTTGGGTTAATAAAGAACACAGTTATTAGCCCACTGATATTTCAGCAGTACATGTAAATAGATTAGTTATAGACACAATCTCTGTTCCCCAGACATCATGCTGGAAGTTAATTTGACTGGAATTAAACCTTTAACCATTTTGTTGGGGGGGGGGGGGGCAAGGGTGCCATATTTTGAAGGGGTCTACACAGCGCGACACAAAAGGTTTGAGAATGCTTTCTGGTTAAGTTTGGGCTGCTGATTACGATTTTCTTATGTGTACATTCGTAAATGTGGTGGAAAGTGCATAAAATCGGCATTAAAAGGGCATCCCTTAAGTTTTAATATGCAAATTTGAAAATTTAACACTTTATGCCAAGACAGGTTAAACACATGGTGGTTGTGATGTTTGGATTGCCAATTTATTTTTTATTTACTTGCAAAACTTCATACATAGATTATTAATCAGAAAATAACCATTAAAGGGCCATTGACAGATTCTGAACAATTAAAGGGGCATTCCCTCATTCCGAACTCATAACCTTGCACACCAAACACATTTTTTGGTGTTTTCAATTTGAAAGCAGAGCAACCATCTTGAGCAAATTTATGCTTGTTAGATATTGAACAGTGATGGCCCAATACATTAAAATACCAATAATTAAAGGGGCATTTTACCCACAATGATTTTATGTACTCAACCATAATTACTGCAAAGATGATTGTCCGATTTGTAATTAGTGAGCAATTAGTATCACACATTCGTCGCTGTTCGTACTTGACACCTTTATTAATAACAGAGTTTTAAAGATCAGTAAGTCACTGTGCATAGAATTATATATGGGCCACGAGTTTGACCCGTTGGAACTACATGTGCACCATATTGACGATGACCCATCGCTAGCCCATTAAGCTCAGTTCCTTCAAAAATCAGGAAAATCCTCAGTATTCAAGGCTAAGCTACACCTTGTCAGCTTCCCTCCACAAGAACAGTATGACTCAACTACCAATATTATCGCCACAAACCCTTATACGCTTTCCTGGCAATATGCTGATGCTGCAAGATCTGTAGGTGACGAGGGCTCAGTCATGAAAACAGGCACTTCAAGATCATTTTCATGTTTCCAACCAAATTCATGTATGTTTGTTAAAGGTGGCTTTGCTTGGTCGGCTCTTACCCAAATGGCTGTTGGCAATAACGCTCTCAAGATATGCTGTCTGTATGCATCATCTGTAGGGGGCAAGCAGCGTAGGTCCACAGTACGACCATAGAGATTTGCAGACGAATAATCACCTGGTTGTTTCCCATACAGTATGAGGAGCATTTCCGTGGCTACTTCCATGGCTTGTACTATAACCTCTTCTGATATTTCAATCTTAATGTCCAGACATAGTGGTCATTTTTTCTTTCAGAAATCTACATTTAGGCAAAACTGTCTTTCCCTTTACCATAAATGAAGCTTGTTGTGCCATACCCACTCATTGAATGCATTAGAGGAATCATTGTGGTTTCAGCCTGTCCCAATGCCCTGGACAAAGTGTGGATCGGGATATAATGCTCATTAATCTCTATGTACAGCTTTTCTAATCCTAAATCGGCAAGATTTCTGAAGAAAAATGTATTGATCATAACAATATCCATGTCATTAGCTTTGTTTCTTATCCGCTTTGCTCCATGTTGGGTAGCATATTGCATGAAGTAGCACTCTTGTGTCTCCTTAATGAGTGCTGCTCAATTCAGGAATTTCAACGGCGATGCTAGTTGACAAAGAAATGGACTTAAATCGGTTGGCAAAACTGCCGGCAAGATACAACGTTACTTGGTTTTGTTATCCATGACACACCATGCTCTTGCTAGATCTCAAATAACACTCTTAAGAAGTTCTTGCTTACTCTGTTTGTTTGAGAGTATAGCTGACCAGTCGTTGATTGGCAAATTTGGATTTAACTTTAACAATGCAGACTGTTGGTTGGATCTCCTACTATGACAACCGCTGGAGTCTTTCAAGCTTACGCCTGTATCTCCAATTCCATCACATCTATCTGCAACGATGTGTACATGCCTGCAACCTTCTTGACGGGAATTAAGGATGCGCTGAAGATGCTTAGCAAACATTTTGGCATGCTCATCGGATTGAGGTGCAACACATCTGATGAAACCCATTAGGTCAACAATATAGCTGAAGCCGAAAGTTCACCAGCATCGTCGTCTGCATTTGGTAAATCTGTAGGCCAATCATCAACTTGAAGCTCTTGCTGAAAACACTTCAGAAGAGATGACTTTGTTCCCTATCGCAACAGAAAATCTCCCGAATCAGACCTGCTAATGCAGGCGGGTATGGAAGGAGTTCGTGTTTAACTAGGTGTATTATCTGGTCTTCTGATTTTTCCCGTCTGGACAGCATAAGCCCTATTCAGCATTGTTAATTCGGTTAATTCAGTCTGGTATTTGTTGAAAAACTGTTTCCATGTTTAATGTCATTGATGACACGTTGCTTGCCGCAGATTCTTAAGATGGTACAGACGAATCATTGATTCTATTTGTCACTCTACTTGCTTAGCTGCATGGTATAGTTGATAGTACCCATTAGGTGTATGTTTTGTCAAATCACAACTTTCTGAATCTGGAATCGGAACATAGTTTTCTTCAGTACCCTTATTGATATTCTCAGTGGCTAGTATTAAAGCGCTTCCGCTTACAGCGGAGTTTAGAAACACATATTCAGCGAGTCCACTTGAGATTGGTAGAATATTATATCTTCGAAATGGTTTGTCATATGTCTTTTGAGACACTGAGCGCGATAACTTCTCGCTTTTGATGGGTCAACTCCTAGTTTTTCCAAGCATTCTCTGTGGTTATGTCAGAACAGAAGAAAGCCACACCTTTCTCTGCAATAGAGATTGTTCTACATCTGCTAAAAAGATTAGTAAATGTATCAACATATACATCAAAGTACTGATCGCCATGCTCCTTTTTCTTCAGGAATGTTGCCAGGCAGTTTGAATGGTAATGTACTTCATTTGCAACCATATCTATGCGCCTGCTTTCATCTCCCATTCTGGGAATAATATCTGGATATTCACTGCTAGCTGCTTGGCTTGATTATAAATATTCATTTGCCTTTGAATTGTACTAACTTTAATCAAATGTAAGCCCTTCTTAGAGCATTCTGGTTTGATACCAATGATACATTTGGTTGAGTATTCAAATGGCGATAAGGCATGGTGATCACTTGTTCCAGGCTGAGACAAGTCTTCCTTTCTGGTATCTGATAATGCAGATGCAATGTTACACTTGGCTGTCCAGCCTGATCAGCATCGGTCGTGCCATTTGGGATTAAGCGTCAGGAAGTCTGAAAATGCTTATCCTCTTTAGGCGCTCGGAAGTAACATTGTCTGTTTTCAATAGCAAAATGAATCGCTGCCACACACTCGTTTTGTATATAGAATGGTTGTCATCTCTGTTCTTGGCAGACAATGCAGAGGTTAAAATCAGTATTGAAACAAGGCTTTGTTGGACTAGGCAATGCAAATATTGATTTCCTTTTTTTGCCATTCATTTTGGTCGTTCTGTGATAAACAGTACAATGACGATTCCAATAGAGTTATTTTATACCTTTTTTGGATTGTGGTTCTCTTTTCCGGGATGCTTGGAATATAAAAGAAAACACAAGATTTTCATATTACAGGATCAGCTACATTGTACATTCGCTTTGGAACAGTGGCCCTTTAACTGTATTCAGTTGTGTAATACCACTATGTTTAGCGTGTAACCAGCGGTACAGACTTTCACTAAATATATACGGGGAGACGCATACAACTTTAAACCCAACTGCCAGCTTAGGCATGAAAGGCATAGCCTCAATTTACCCTCTCAAAGTAAAGAATCACAAAAATTGATAAAGGAACTATTTTCTTTAAAAGATCAGGGAATGCATCTTTAATGCCAAATTTCGGTACATTCCACCACATTTTTTAACGGATGTGGCTCGCTGTGTAGACCTAAGCAGTTTTTTTAGCCTCTTTCGATAGCTGGCACCGCAACTAATTATGTAAGACATAATGAGATCTCTTGAAAGTAAAGGTGTTAGTAGACAATTCCCCTTTTCACAGCAATGTGTAATTTGTTTATTTATCTACCTAATGGCCATTTGAAATATAAAATGTTATTCAAGAATGGAACCTTTCATCTATGCAAACCAGGTTTTTTATCCTCTAACAAATATTCTGTTTAGTACATGTACTCTGAAATGAAGTTGTTACCTTAGAAAGCAACAGCTTCTAGCAAAATTAATTTCAAAATATTCCATAAATTTCCTATATGGTTGCTAGGAAACTGATAGAGTTTCATCGGTGAACCTGTCTGCCCTGTAGGTGGGGCTTAGAATACACCTTCTGTATCCTCTGCGTGTCGTAAGAGGCGACTAAAGGAGGTATGGGTGAGGTAACCCTGACAGAAACCTCGAGTGCTGAAGACGGAGGTTCCAGGCCGCACGGCGCACTAATAAACCATGGATCCACGCACTTAACGCTTATGATCATGTCGATAATCACTTACTGGACTAGCAGTATGATCAGCGAACGAAAAGAAAAGAATCGGTGAACCTGTTGATTCTGAAACTCTGGAGTAAAAGATTTTTTACAACAAATATTCTATTCAATATTTTGAAACCTATTTGACTGGAAGCTATTGCTGCATATTTTCTTGCTGCAAACTGTTGTTGTCTTACAAGAACAAGTTTAATACAACGAGACCTTCAGAATTAAACAGTTAAACAGCAGATACCCTGTTTGGCTGTTTCATTCTGTCTGTTGCATATATTAAAATGTATGTGGAAGCAGAATTTTGTGGCTTGTTTACTAAGCATATAAGATACCCCTGTAATAGACAAGTAATAGATTATTACCTATTACTCTTCAATCTATTACTATTACATTGTAAAATTAACGATCTATTTATATTACTATTACATGGAAATCGCTGTAATAGCCTATTACTATTACATATTACTATTACCCCATCCCTGCTCTCATGTCACATCTTCATTTTGCCAATACTTGAACAAGTCCTGGCCCATGAACTTGATTTTCTCATCTAGCGCAACAAGAAACACCTAATTCATCCGACAGGAGCAGATGAGATTAGTCAGAACCTCGAGTTCCACTGGTTGGTCCGAAAATTGGCAAGGTCTCCAACTACGAGTGTGTCCATAATCTTTTCTATGTGCTCACAAAAGTGGGTTTGTATGCCTTAAAAGACCGTAAGATTTGGGGTAACACTCATGGAGACTCCACCTTATCCACACCTATCACTGTCTCACAAGGACAAGTGGGTATTCGTCCAGTACAGCATCGGACCTCATGTATAAGCAGATAATGATATAAAAACATAACATTGGTGCCTCAGAAGTGATACCGCTGTCTCACATTCTACTTGGCAGGCAAGACAATAAGCTGATAAGATTTGCTAGTCAGTGACATGGACCTTTGACCTGGTGACTTCCATCACCATCCTTATCCCAAAAAGAAGTTTTATAGAGGCGAGTGATTTTGGCCTTGGACCTGCTGACCTGCTTCCTCTTGGTATAAGCTACCATGTACCCAAGTTGTGTTCCATTATGGTTAGCCAATCCCGAAACAGAAGCCAAGAAGGATAGATAAAACTTAACGTTGACACTGTCTGCCTTAGAAAAGTGACATGTCTCACACGTGTTACAGGCGAGACAAAAAATTGTATTGACAAGGTTCTTGGGGGAGCCAAGGTTCTCCCAGGAAAGTCTTGCGTAACATAACAGGTGGCAGATAATTCTTAGTATACCCAATCGATGGAAATATGTTCAGAGGATATGCAGGGTCAAGGGCATGCTCTGATATCAAGATCAATATATATTGACCTTGACCGTAGAACATGGCCTTGACCATGTAATGCCTCGTAACATGGCTCTATCGATCGAGCAACCTAAAATCTATAAGTTTACGATCACTTCGTTCAGAATATGTCAATGCTGAAATATCCATAACAATACAATTTGACATTGACTGTATCATGACATGACCTCAACACCGGAGGGCCTCGGAATATGTCTCAGTTGATTATACATGCTAAACACTATCAGTTTACATTCTTAGATCATATCGCGGCCACACCCTGGTGAACCGCTTCAGCTAGCAAGTGAAATGTAGAAAGGGGATTTGCTGAAGTCAGAGATGTTGGACCTCCAGGGCGCAAAACCACATCACACATTTTAAAGCTTCATGTCAGGTAGAGTGGATGAACAAGATATCAATAGATGGATCTGATCTGTCAATCAAGTATGTCATAATAAATTATGTCATGTGTAGGCTGATGTCACATTCAAAATGCGTAATGAATCATGTATCTAGCTCCTCATTAACGTTGAATAGTCTGTCACGTGTACTAATTGTATGTCTTTACTATTTAAGTCTGTTAAATATTTTGAAACTAATTTGATTGGACGCTGTTGCTGCCATACGCAGCAACACCATACTCAGCCACAGCAACCAACCAGTCAAATTAGTTTTAAGATATTCAACAGCATAGCTGCATAGGTACCATGATATTGGCATTCTGGGAATTCAGGGATCGATCTCAACATGGGAAGTGTGGGTGGAGCTTAGCTAGAAATGGGCAGGGCATGATTAGAAATGTATCCCTCTATCAGAGCATGCATTGCCGAGATATGGCCTGGCAGTTCCATGTTGATATAGCCGTATAAAGGGCAAGGTAGAAGAATTAACAACTTTCACATACATGTTTCTTACATCCTAATGACTCGACATCCACCCATAACTCAATTTAGGCATCAAAATCCTACGGGAGCTAAAAATTGGACACATCAACCTCACTAATGCCTATAGAATCATTTACCAGTAGACCAGATTTGCTATTTAAATTGATCAGAAACCCAAACAGGCTGCCTGAATAATTTCCTATCGAGTTCAATGGTAAAATTGACCTTTGCCCTATTTTATCCAGAGACTAGGTTAGACTGGCCAAAGGTACCAAGCTACCAAGTTCGAAATCAATATCTAAATATGATGAAACGTGCCACTGAAGAAATATCTACGTCATTACTCTATATCTTCTACACTTTCGTTAATCACCCATAGATTTCATTCACTCCCATCATAACAAACACAGTATAAGGAAATTATTTAAGCTTTATTTCTGAATAAAATGTAATAATTCAGGGGTCATCTGTTCCTCAGGTATTTCACATCATAATCAATGGACCCTTCCAGTTTATCCATCCATCATATGGCGTCATAATCTACTGCATGACATGTTGGATGAGGTCATAATCAATGGAGGATTACAGTTTATCCATCAACCATGATGTCATAATCAACTATGTGACGTGCAGGATTACGGCGTAATCAATGATGTCCTGAATGACGTAGATAAGTACCTCACCAATGGCTAAACGTTGTTATACGAATTGTATGTCTTCACTATTTAATAAAGATGCTGTTAAATATTTTGATACTAATTTGACTGGCTGGCCATAGGCAGCAACAGCGCCCAGTCAAATTAGTACCAAAATATTCAATAGCTTACCTGTATAGTTTTCTGGAAATTGATAGTTCAGGAATCTATCGATTCCAACACAAGTGAGGTGTGGGTGAAGCTCAGCTAGAGATGGGGCGTACCATAACTAAAAAGCTTTAGTGAAACTCAACATACGCCCGCAGGCATACTTGTTTGAGGAATCCTAAATGTGAAGTTTGTCTTTGATAATTCTCTGAGAGGGTGGGGGTGACTTCTATTAGGTACACATTTGGAATTCACAGCAAAGACATCACTAAAAATCTTGAGTCTTCACAGCTGCATTGATCGTTACAATTACAACAAGACAATTTTGATTAATTTTAATCTTTCAAGGGAGATAACTCTTGCGAATATGGGTGGATTTTGCCGAAATGAAATTATGACACGTCTATCCCTAAAACATCTGCTGAACAAAAAATTACGAGTGTAGGTTCAAAACTCTTCGAGATCTTGATCAGACAACAAAATTTTGACCAATTTTTGCTTTTCAAGGGAGATAACTCTGGTGAATATGGGTGGATTTTGTCGAAACGAAATCATGACACTTCGCCTATCCCTTACACATTGGGAAAATTTTTTTAGCGTAAGTTCATCCCTCTCTTCGAGATCTGATCCGGACAAGAAATCAGACAGACACACTGCGAGCGCCATCACATAATACAACCCCGCTTACGCAGGCGCATAAAAAGAAACGGTTCATTACACCACATGTTATCTGATGTCACAATCAAAATGATGTATAATTGTATTATGAAAATTGTAAGTCGTTCACTAGCGTACAAATTGTATGTTTTCGGCGAAAACAGACCCTGTAAAATTATTTCAAAATATTCAACAGCTTACCTGTATGGCTATCTTGAAATTTAGGTTGTGGGATTCAACTTTTAAGGTTTTAAATCAAATCTAACATGTGTCAAAAAGTAGGAGGACCTTATCTAGAATTGGATTCATCCATTAGTTTTATCATTGCGGTGACCATGCCTTTGTTTTAACACATATAATATACATTATTATTATTATTATTAACATTCAGCTGGCTAAAAATAAACCATCGTCTATGCACCCGAGTTATTAAGATCACATTTGGAACAAACTATATCGAGTTCAAATGGGATCTGACTACCATAAATGAGTGTGATAAATCTGATACAAAATGGTAACGAGTTTGAAATTCTATTTATCACATAATTAAACTATTATTTCATATTTTCACATTAATTCTTGTAATTCTGTATATTTACATTGTTAGCAAAACCAGTTTATTAGCTCACCTGGCCTGAAAGGCCAAGTGAGCTTAAGTCGTGGCGACCGCCCGTCGTGTGTCCGTCCACCAACTTTTCCTTTAAACAACTTCTCAAGAACGGCTGGGCCAATTTCAATTATATTTGGCAGGAAACATCCTTAGGGTATAGGGGTCCAAGTTTGTTCAAATGAAGCCGATCAGCCAATTAGGCTGGTGGCCATCTTGGATTTTGGCTGTACTTTAGAAACGTCTTTAAAAATCTTCTCCGAAACCGCTTGAGGGATTGAAGGAAACCTCATGAAATATGATCTAGGGCAAGAGCTCAACCAAGTTTGTTTAAGGGAACTTAATTGGTCAAATTGTTTGGTGGCCATCTTGGTTGACCTAGTTTTAGCGAAAATAACTTCTCCAGAACCGCTGAAGGGATCAGGCCGAAATTTGGCAGATATGATTAGGGACTAAGGGCCAGTAAAGTTTGTTCAAGAGAAGTTGATTCGTCAAAAATGTATGTATGTATTTTTATTTTATTGACGCACTGGCAACGTGCGGCTTCAATTTCCATGTGCTAACTTAGCCGACAGTGCTGCACCCGTTAGTTTAATTTGTTGATCACCATCTCCCGGTCGGGGGATCGAACCGTCATCCTGCAACTCCGCATAGCATCAGCAACCAGGCATCTTTCCACTGGACCACCGCACCAAGACTAAAAGTCAAGGATTGGCCGACCAGCTTTCACATGTCTGATATACTGACACACTGACGATTCATATGGGACTATCTGTGGATGCATCTGTCACAATCAATCCTAGGCTTTTACGCCTATTGTACTCTGACTCCAGCACGGCTCTGGCAGTATATGTATTTTTATTTTATTGACGCACTGGCAACGTGCGGCTTCAATTTCCATGTGCTAACTTAGCCGACAGTGCTGCACCCGTTAGTTTAATTTGTTGATCACCATCTCCCGGTCGGGGGATCGAACCGTCATCCTGCAACTCCGCATAGCATCAGCAACCAGGCATCTTTCCACTGGACCACCGCACCAAGACTAAAAGTCAAGGATTGGCCGACCAGCTTTCACATGTCTGATATACTGACACACTGACGATTCATATGGGACTATCTGTGGATGCATCTGTCACAATCAATCCTAGGCTTTTACGCCTATTGTACTCTGACTCCAGCACGGCTCTGTATGTATGTATGTATGTATGTATGTATGTAATATTGTAAACGCACCGGCTCAGAATTTTCAAAATTGAAAAAAATTGAAAATATTTTTGCTTATTTTATCACCTGAGATTGTCAATTTTGTTTAATAGATGCCATATGGCCTGATTAGTATACAATGATAAATCATTGATTGATGTTTTGAACACTTATTTGAGTTTCGCTTTTACCAAGATGTCGCGTAGATTAGGATTTTTCTTAAATGCAATTACTGGACGCTTGTTGAATGGTTGTTTTAAATTGTCCTGTAATTTGTGATACTCATCCTTTAGGATTTTCAACATTTTTCCGATTGTATGTGAGAGTAAATGGGATAATCTCACGTTGATCCGAGAGGCATGGGTCCGAATTTATGCCCCTTGGCCATTGTGTTTCGAGTTCTTTAATCCAAAACGATTCTCTTAGTGATCTTTGTTTATCAGTTTCCTCTGTTGTGTCTGAAAGAGGTAGCTGTTCGATGGGCATAATTTCAAAGTCACGGGTGACTAAATGATCAGGAAGATTAAAATGTTCAGCCACATGTGTGTCTTCCTCTAGTCTAATATCTGAAAGGTGTCTGGTTGCTCGGCATCTTAGTCGATTTTTTGTTTCGCCAACATACTGCTTTTGACACAATTTGCATGAAATTAAGTAAATGACATTTTCAGAATCGCAATCTAATTTCGACTGAATTTGAAATTTGCTTTTGTTTTGAAAGCTCGTGAATGTACTCTGGGAAGGAAGAAATTTATCCAATTTACACCTTTTCTTTTCACATTTCCGAGATTCTCCTTCACCAATAATCGGACGATTATGACAAATTTTGGTAGGCCGAGAATTTCTGGCATTATCTGGAATGATTTCCAAATTATGCAAAGTTTCAGACTTTATTTTGCGCAGGAACCGAGAAGAGTACCCTCTCGGTTTGAGGGCTTTGAATAAGGTCGAACATGATGATTCAAAGTTTTTCTTATCACTCGAATTTCTATGAAAACGGATTATTTGTGATTTTACAAGTCCCTTGAAAGTATGCGGAGGATGGAATGATTTCTTGTGTAGTAGTTGATGCGAGTCGGTTGGCTTAAAATAAACTTTGTAGTCTAAGTAACCAGTTGTTTCATACTTTATACCTTTGTATAAAGTTACATCTAGGAAATCTACGGACAGCTCATCGATTTGAGCTTTTAGTTTGATATTCGGATCATGATTATTCAGAATGGCCAGAAATTCGGTAAATGCTTCCTTACTATGTTGCCAGATCATGAAAATATCATCGAGGTACCTGCGGTAAATGAGCGGCTGATTTGGACAGTTTTCGAGTGCTTCCTTTTCCCACTCTGCCATGTAAAGGTTAGCGAAACCTGGGCTGAAACGCTTACCCATTGCGCAGCCACAAATTTGTTGAAAAATTTCACCAGCAAATTCAAAGTCATTGCCCTTCAGACTAAGCTCTAATAGAGCTATTACTTCTCTGTCGGGCCTGTTGGTGTCAGGATAGTCGGCAAATGCTCTACGAATTGAATTTAGACCCTTTTCGATGTCAATGTTTGTGTACATAGCATCGACGTCCATTGTAATTAAGAATGAATTTGGAGGGACCGAGATCTTAGAGACCTGGGCTAGGAAGTCTTCAGTGTTTTTCAGATAGCTAAAATGTCTATTTGCAATTGGCTGAAGATGGTAGTCGATAAATTCACTAATCCTATATGATTCCGAACCACAATCTGAAATGATGGGTCGCCCTGGTGGTGTCATAGGGTCGGTCCACAAGTCAACAGACTTATGGATTTTAGGAAGAAGATAAAATGTACGTGGTTTCGAATCATCTTTTGCGCACAGGTATTTATATTGCTTTTCAGTTATCTTCTTGTTATCAACCATTTTTTGGAGAATTTTGTTGAATTTGCTACAGTTATTTTGCCAAAGTGGTTCATTTAGTTTTTGGTAATGCTTCGGATTACTAAGCTGTCTATGCGCTTCTTTGATGTAGTGGTCTTTATCCATTATTACAGTAGCCGATCCTTTATCCGCAGGTTTGATGACAATTTCACTTTTTCTAGATAAACCTAATAGGGCCTGGCGTTGCTCATAAGATAAATTTTGCTGATCGTTTGGAAATGTAGTATTTTCAATACGTTCAGAGTAAAGTTTTATACTTTCACCGATTGCTGGGTCAACACATTTTAAGTTTGGAGCCCAGCCAGTTTTTTCAATGAATAGTGGAATATTACTATTGGAGTTTTGAAAAAAATCAGCTAATTTCACACGGTGACCAAATTCAGCAGTTTCAGTAAAGCCATTATCTAAATCTGCATCCAAACCTGTTTTATGTTTTGGTGTTGGGACAAAAGTCAAGCCAAAATTAAGCAGTGACTGTTCTGCTTCGCCTAATGCGGAGCCGGTTAAGTTTACAATATTACTACCCAGTCCCATTTCTGGGTGGTTGGTACCTTGACCCGAGTTTAGTTTAAATTAAGGGCCACAAGCCAGTTATTATACATGTCATTTGCTGTCCTCTCAGTCCAATGAATATTGTCATGACCCACTTCGAATTCTGTCGAAGCAAGACTGGGTATGACAATAACCCTGGACTCAGGGGATTTGGCCTTGCTTGACGCGGCAGTCCGATTAATTGCATCGAGTGCCTGCTTTTGCTGAGGTGTCGAGGTTGCGGAGAAATTTAGTTCAGTGAAGTAGACCCTAGACTTGGGAAATTTCTTTCGTACCATACTGAATAATAACCTAAGTCGATACTCGGAGGCTGAGATCAGATTATTCCTATCATTTATTCCTATGGTGAGGACTACTTTCTCAGGTTGCAATTTCCCTGTGTATTTATTAATGATCGTTCTGAGATCATTAATCGATGCTCCAGGGAAACAGGCAACCTGAGTATCTGGATGGGGATCCACATTAATCCGACTCAAGTTTGAATCTCCGACGATCAAGATCTTTTTGTCGAGGGTCGGAAGTTGCCAATTTGGTTTGTTGGTGGCCTCATTCCTGAATTTCCAGAACTTATTCTGTTCCAAGGGTGTGGGCTTCTTTGGTCTGGCGCATGGAGATGGTGTGAATCGTGGTTGAGGGACCTTTTGTGCAGCTCGGGTCCTTGGACCCGGCTGTTTACTAGCACCTTTGGCATTTGACACCCTCTGCGGAAGAGGAGGAAAATCCTCAGGAGAGAATGGTGGCGCTGGTGGAGGTGAATCTGGTAGAGGGATCATAGAGGGGTCCACTGGAATGTAAATACTGTGGTCACTGGATGTGCCAGGAAGAGAGCTAATGGGAGACGGTTGTTTATCTGGACGTTTTAGTGGTGGTGAGGCCTCTGCAGGTGAATGTAGCCGCTTTTTGGGATGAGCGGATTGTACTAAATTTGCATTTTGTACTGGTTTGCTAACAGGGGTGACATTTGGTGGTTGAGTAACAGGCTTATAATTCGGATCAAGTGGTCTAATAAAATCATAAAATGCTGAGATGGCGTTGTGATCCAATTTTCTGTGATAATTCTTTTTGGCCCAATGGATTGCAGTGGACTTAGCCCGACCAAGGTCTAAATAAGGAAGAGTTTGGGCTGAGAGTAGCTCAGAACGGAGGACTCCTAGTTTACAGTTATAGTGGCGAACCCATGTTTTAATCATTGTTTTCGCCCATTCAAAGTTGACATTACGAATGTCGAAGTGGACCTCAGCATCTGGCATGGCCGGTTTGCAGAAGTCTGTC
The DNA here is from genome assembly GCA_034401795.1 of Chaetoderma sp. LZ-2023a. Taxonomy (NCBI): domain Eukaryota; kingdom Metazoa; phylum Mollusca; class Caudofoveata; order Chaetodermatida; family Chaetodermatidae; genus Chaetoderma; species Chaetoderma sp. LZ-2023a. The sequence continues at coordinate 48,144,747 of CM067361.1, forward strand.
AAACTCTTGACCTTTCGACCGAGGCCATTTGGCACGGTGTCGCTGTCTAGATGCGTGTTCAGCACACCCAGGTGGTGAAAACATTGGATTACCATGTAGTATACTTTAACCAGGCGTGCGTGAGCAGATGATGGGTGGTGTGATTCAGCGTCATCACCAGCCCTTCGCCTACCCCCGCGTTGTCTAGCCATGGAATCACAGTCAATCAATCAATCTAAATCTTAATTAATCTCAATTAATCTCAATTAATCTCAATTAATCTCAATTAATCTCAATCAATCTCAATTAATCTCAATCAATCTTAATTAATCTTAATCAATCTTAATTAACCAGGCAATCAATCAAGTTGGCAAATCGGCAAACAACCCGTCCACCACCTTATCAATCCAAACAATCAATCACGCAACCAATCAGTTCAGACAATCAATTCAAGCAACCAATCAATCATGCAACCAATCAATACAAGCAACCAATCACGCTACCAATCAGATTAGACAACAAATCATGCAACCAATCAAATCAAACAATCAATCACGCAATCAATCAATTCAAACAACCAATCAATTCAATCAACAAATCATGTAACCAATCAAGCAACAGGTTACGCAAGCAATCAAATCAAGCAAGCAATCAAATGAAACAACCAATCAAATAAAACAACCAATCAAATCAAGCAACTAGTCAAATCAAGCAACAGCTCTAACCCCCAATCAAGCAATCAATCAGATCAAGCAACTAGTTCGATCAAGCAACCAATCAATTCAAGCAACAAATTACGTAACCAATCAAACAAACACTCAAATCAAGCAAGCAATCAAATTAAACAACCAATCAAATCAAGCAACTAGTCAAATCAAGCAACTAGTCAAATCAAGAACAACTCAAGCCCCCAATCAAGCAATCAATCAGATCGAGCAACTAATCAGATCAAGCAACCAATCAATTCAAGCCACCAATCAAGCAACCAATCAACTCAAGCAACAAATCACGCAGATCAAATCACGCAACCAATCAGGTCAAATAATAAGTCCTGCAAGCAATCAAGTCAAACAAACAATCAAATCAAGCAACCAGTCAAATCCAGTAGGGCTCAAACAACCAACCAACCAATCAATCGATCAAACTCTAATGCAGCCAGACAGTCAATCAGTACAAAAATGCTACCAGGCGCACACTCTACAGGTGGGAGGTTTGTCAGCTAGTCTGTCTGTCTATATATATATATTTCTAATGCAAGAGGGCTTAATTTACAAGGCTGAAATAAGAGAAATGTGGTTAGTAGTAATGATTAGTGGTGACATGAAAATATTTAATATTTAAGGACAGGCAATACAGAAATAACAATATAAATATTATAACTTACTCACAGCAATACAGGAATACAGTACTATCCAGGAATACACAGAGATACACAGAAATACACAGGAATACACAGTAATGAAATTTTTCACATCGTCAGAGGGCTGGACGCGTTTCGTGTTTACACACTTCTTCAGCAGCCTATTAGACAAATCTACCAGTCCAACAGTTTGCCCTACTATTTATTGGGCAAGTGAATGTCTTTGAGACTTAATCCTTTTCTTTAAAGTTACTAAGTTGTTTGCTTTGAGGTACACGCCACTAAAAAGGTGTTATAATTCATTGTATTGTAATGTATTGTTGACTAATTGAGCTCTGGATAAATGAGTTGGTTTCAATTTGGAAAGGTGTTAAAGATTAAGCTACTTTCAATGGCTTAGCGGCGGACTGCTCACTGGTTCAAAGCCAACTAGTAATCTGACTTTGATGTGAACCGTGAGATCATTTGAAAGGCGCTTAAGTGACCTTTTCAAAGTATAATAAATAATTTGGAATGCAAAGGACACATTTCAAAGAAATACGTGACTGATGGCCTTGTTTGAAAATCTTTGATCTGAATGAGTAATTTTGATTAAAACTTTTGCTTTGTAATATAGTTACTCAAATGTCAGCAGTTTCCATAGGTATTGATTTCAAAGATTATCATTGTGTTGAGAAATAAAGTCATTTTCTGTGTGTAATTTTCTCTCTAAAACAGATTAATGAATAAACAAATGATTGAATGATACAAGGATAGAAGGAAAGAAGGATGGACAGACCGAACCGATCACCCAGCCAATCAATTACCCAACCGACCACCCAACTAACCACCAAACTAACCAACCGCCCAACCAACCACCCAATCATCCACCCACACAACCAACCAACACACCCTCCCAGCCAACCTACCACCCAGCCAACCAACCAACCACCCAGTCAACCAACCAACCACCCAAACCCACAACCAACCACCCAACCAACCACCCAACCAACCACCCAACCAACCACCCAGACACATAATCAACCACCCAACCACTCAAATAAGCAACCAACCATAAAATTAACCACCCAATCAACCACCCAATCAACCAAGCAACCATGATGGATGAATGGAAGGACAGATGGAAGCGAGGGTAGGGGGAAGGAAAGATGGAAGGAATGAGGGCTTGAAGGAAGAATGGGATGATGGGAGGAAGGAAAGATGAAAGAGATGAAGGCTGGAAGGAAGGAAAAATGGATGGCTGGAAGGAATAAATGAAGGGATGGAGAGAGGGAGGATGCAGCAGGGAGGAAGGAGCGAGGGAGGAAGGAGGGAGGGAGGGAGGGAGGGAGGAAGGGAGGGAGGGAGGGAGGGAGGGAGGGAGGAGGGGAGGGAGGGATGGAGGAAGGAAGGAGGGGGGAGGATGGAGGAAAGGAGGCAGGAAAGGATGGAGGAAAGGATGGAGGAAAGAATGGACGAACGAACGAACGAATGAATGAATGAACGAACGAACGAATGGATGGACTGATGGATGGACGGTCGGACAGACGGACGAACGAACGAGCGAATGAACAGATGCCAGTGGATGGAAAGCAGGAAGCAAGGCTAGAAAGAATGAAGAAATGAGGTAATAAATGAACGAATGAAGGAACGAAATGACGGGTAGATGGAAGGATAGAGGGAGGAAGGATGGAATGAATGGCAGTTTTCTGGACTAAACAATCATGCAATTCAAAAGGTTAAAACAGATTAATGAATAAACAAATGATTGAATGATACAAGGATAGAAGGAAAGAAGGATGGACAGACCGAACCGATCACCCAGCCAATCAATTACCCAACCGACCACCCAACTAACCAACCGCCCAACCAACCACCCAATCATCCACCCACACAACCAACCAACCACCCTCCCAGCCAACCTACCACCCAGCCAACCAACCAACCACCCAGTCAACCAACCAACCACCCAAACCCACAACCAACCACCCAACCAACCACCCAACCAACCACCCAACCAACCAACCAAACACCCACCCAGACACATAATCAACCACCCAACCACTCAAATAAGCAACCAACCATAAAATTAACCACCCAATCAACCACCCAATCAACCAAGCAACCATGATGGATGAATGGAAGGACAGATGGAAGCGAGGGTAGGGGGAAGGAAAGATGGAAGGAATGAGGGCTTGAAGGAAGAATGGGATGATGGGAGGAAGGAAAGATGAAAGAGATGAAGGCTGGAAGGAAGGAAGGAAAAATGGATGGCTGGAAGGAATAAATGAAGGGATGGAGAGAGGGAGGATGCAGCAGGGAGGAAGGAGCGAGGGAGGAAGGAGGGGGGAGGGAGGGAGGGAGGGAGGGAGGGAGGAAGGAAGGAAGGGAGGAAGGAGGGAGGGAGGGAAAAGGAGGGAGGGAGGGATGGAGGAAGGAAGGAGGGGGGAGGATGGAGGAAAGGAGGCAGGAAAGGATGGAGGAAAGGGAGGAAGAAAGAATGGACGAACGAACGAATGAATGAATGAACGAACGAACGAATGGATGGACTGATGGATGGACGGTCGGACAGACGGACGAACGAACGAGCGAATGAACAGATGCCAGTGGATGGAAAACAGGAAGCAAGGCTAGAAAGAATGAAGAAATGAGGTAATAAATGAACGAATGAAGGAATGAAATGACGGGTAGATGGAAGGATAGAGGGAGGAAGGATGGAATGAATGGCAGTTTTCTGGACTAAACAATCATGCAATTCAAAAGGTAATAATTGGTTCAATTTAACCATTTATGTGGAGAAGATGAGATTTCTATACACCTTTTATTAGGTGGATCTAATGAAGGACTGATAGATTGCCTGACGATGTAGACGAATATTATATACAAGTTATGGATTTATAAAGTAATAAAATAACGGAACTGGCACTGGCATGTATGTATGTAATATTGTAAACGCACCGGCTCAGAATTTTCAAAATTGAAAAAAATTGAAAATATTTTTGCTTATTTTATCACCTGAGATTGTCAATTTTGTTTAATAGATGCCATATGGCCTGATTAGTATACAATGATAAATCATTGATTGATGTTTTGAACACTTATTTGAGTTTCGCTTTTACCAAGATGTCGCGTAGATTAGGATTTTTCTTAAATGCAATTACTGGACGCTTGTTGAATGGTTGTTTTAAATTGTCCTGTAATTTGTGATACTCATCCTTTAGGATTTTCGCAATTTCAACATTTTTCCGATTGTATGTGAGAGTAAATGGGATAATCTCACGTTGATCCGAGAGGCATGGGTCCGAATTTATGCCCCTTGGCCATTGTGTTTCGAGTTCTTTAATCCAAAACGATTCTCTTAGTGATCTTTGTTTATCAGTTTCCTCTGTTGTGTCTGAAAGAGGTAGCTGTTCGATGGGCATAATTTCAAAGTCACGGGTGACTAAATGATCAGGAAGATTAAAATGTTCAGCCACATGTGTGTCTTCCTCTAGTCTAATATCTGAAAGGTGTCTGGTTGCTCGGCATCTTAGTCGATTTTTTGTTTCGCCAACATACTGCTGTATGTAAATTTCTATAGCGCCGATTCCGGACTAAACCGCTCAAAGGCGCTTTACAAAATTTAATAATATGCTCTTAACACACGTGTCATGCG